>CM076575.1:1467196583-1467634651 GCA_034641835.2 Pinus albicaulis
AGTGAAGACCAAGATTGGAAAGAATGTTGGACATTTGTGGTTTTGTTGATGCAGACTGAGCTAGAGATCCGGACCAAAGAAGATATACAAGTGGGTATGTGTTTAGCCTATTTGGAGGTGCAGTCAGTTGGATGAGTAATATAAGTAGTTATTCTCTACTCCACACTTGAATTCCTATTTTCTCCTTTATTTTTCAAAGTTATTAAGAGAATGTATGTTAATTTTTAGAAAAAAATAATAAGTGTTAGTAAATATTGTTTCTTATATCTTTTTCAAAACATCCACAAGTAATGAAATGGTCATTTTTCAAAGTTATTAAGACAATGTATGCTAAGTTTTAGAAAAACAAAGGAAGCTTTAATAAATATTGTTTCTTTATTTCTTTTTAAAAAAATCCTCAAGTTATGAGATGGTCAATATAATATTAATCTTTGTTTAGGTAGCAGTCTAACCTCATATTAAGTGTTATGCCAAATTGGTCAACACTACGTAATTGTGCATTGTACTCAAAAAATTGTAATTCAAATATATATGAATGTGAAAGCCATTTAGTTGTATATGGGAACAAAATAAATATGATTTGAACATGTCCTACCAAAGTTACAATGTATTATGGGGAAAATATAAATTATCAAACTTTGTGATATAAATATGAATACAATTGTGCTTTGTAAATCAATTATAAAATTTCAAACTTTGTGATATAAATATGAATACAATTGTGGTTTGTAAATCAATTTTATGAAATAATCAATTTTTGTTAGCTTACATCTATGAAAAATATATATTAATCTTCTACTTATTATACTAATATCAATTTCGGTATTATATGAAAAATATATATTAAGCTTTTAAGTATTATACTAATATAATTTGAGTATTTCGTTTCTTTATATATATCATTCTAGGGTCTTCTATATGCAAATTTTGTAGGGACATAATCCTCAATCTCAATAACATGAACTACTCTACAGTTGTTCCATTAATAGGAGCTTTCTAATTCAAAATATGAGGAAGATTTGTAATTTTTTCAATATTTAATTTAGTTTTGATATATAACATTTTTAATAAAATTAATTAAATTTATCTATACAAAGAAAACACATTAATGACAAAGCTTTAATATGTAACAATTAAAAAAAAATTATAATAAAAACAATTCAATGTATACATCCACACACATCTCTCTCTATATAGAGAATCTTATGGATACATGTTTTTTATGAATGTTTTGGGTATGATTAAAATTTTAATGTGTGAATCATAAATAAAATATTTCACCTCTTGGCATCTAGAGTCACATAGATATGATTTTGAACTCATAATTTTATCAGTTCAAAATCATATCCATGTGATTCCTGATCTTTTAAGAGGGGAGAGAAATCAAATCTCTCTAAATACAAGCTTTACCTCAAATTTTACATTGAAAAATGTTTTGATCTTCATAGATTTAATCCTCGTAAACAAATTACATAGATATACAAATTTAATTAAACAAATTACATAGATGTATACATTTAATTATAAAATAAATATTTTTTTTTAGTGTAACTTAAGAATATTAGTTATATTGAATAATAATAAAAGATATATATGTTCTTTTTATACATTGATCTCCTTTCCCTGGAAACTAGACTAGTCACGCAACATAATTGTCTTATCCCTTTTAAATATTTCAAAGCTAAAATAAAATCTGTGAAATTAACCTAATCGTATACTTGTTTTATATAGTTTAAATTCCTTTTTAAAACCATATTTCGTCACCTTAAAGCTCCTAAATTTGCTTCCATTTTCTAAGTTTCCAAAAAGATCAAAACCACTTAAACGAGTTTATATATATAAACACACACGAGACGTTTTAAAAATTTATTAATCTTGTATTGAGGATAAAACCAATGAGAATGAATCTTAATACTATTTTTCAGAATTTCTTTTCACAAGCATACCATTTAAATTTTCAGAATGGAAAATATGACATATATCAAAAAATTTAAAATGCCAAACATGACATACATTTAAGGTAACTGTAATGGACAAAACACATTCCTTCCAGCTATGATTATTTTTCACGTTCGTACACCACATATGCCTTTAGCAGGGCGAACGTGACAGATATTTCTGAACTTAGATAATTGTAATCCACTGTAATTCACAAACAAAACAAAGCCTATATGATATCCCTAGCATCCCACTAAGATATATTTCAATTTAACATCTGGTCAAGAAACTTCTCCATATTATTGTATGAAGATCCTCCCACCTGAGTTGCTACAAATGCCTTATCCCTAACCTCCATTATATTTTTCCTCATCATCTTTACCTCCTCATCATCCGGATTCATCAGTTTCCTCACCAATCTCTCCACGTTTTCTCTGGACACCTCCTCCTTCATCTCGAACCCTATCTTCCACACATGATCAACAAATCTCCTGTTTGTCTGCTGCTCCGCAAAGAAGGGCCAACACATCATGGGAACGCCCGCGCATATGCTCTCCAGTGTAGAGTTCCATCCGCTGTGTGTCAGAAATCCTCCAACTGACGGGTGGGAAAGGACTTTAATTTGCGGTGCCCAACTCACAAAGAAGCCACGGTCCTTGCTTCTCTCCAAGAAATCCCGAGGCAGAACAGCAGACTGCCCCTGAACGAGGTCGGGTCGGATAGCCCATAAGAAGTGTTGGTTGCTGGCCTCCAAACCCCATGCAAACTCTATCAACTCCTCATTTGTGAGAACTGTAATGCTCCCAAAACACACATACATCACAGACGACATTCTCTGTTTGTCCAACCAATCAAGACACTGAGTTTCCTCTTTCCATATGTTGGTATTCACTGTTGCAGTATCCCCTGACGAGAGTAAAAGAGGACCGATGGACAGTACTTTTCCTGAAAATTTATTGTTGAGATCTCTCAACACCGGCCCTTCTAAATCGTCGAAAGTGTTAAGCAAAACCAGAGATGCCTGGAGCGTGTTCTGTCCCTCGTTTTTGCAGTGTTGAAACATGAAATCCGATGAGTCTGTGATTGTGAGGAAGCTGGGAAGATCTTTCAGTCGCAGTTCTGTCATCCCCGGAATACAAGAAATGAGTCGGCCATTGGATTCATCACGGATCTCTTTCTCCTCTGTTCAAACAGTTAATCACCCATGATTATTGTTACAAAGTTAAATAAACAATGCCAATCTATGTATTTGTCTGCCTCCCACAAAGTGATTGATCGAATATTGGAACATAACCCATGCTATTGCGCCAAAATCTCATTCTTGCTACAAATTTGAAGGCACTCCAGATATCACAATACGAAATTTTTTGAAGGGAATAAGATACTGCTATATGAAAATATAATATAATATGAGCTAGGTTTATACTATAATTTTTGAATAAGTGGAAAAGTTAACATTACTTATGGTTTAATGGTTAAAATATAGATACTTATTTTTGGTTTGAACAATCTATAATTATAAGGATAATGATACTTGAAAATGAACATAGGATTCGGAACTTATTGGGATAATTCACGTGGTAACTTAAGTAAAAGTGAATTAAACTGACGAATATAAGTTGTGCAAAGACTGATATAGATTTGTATAATTATACAAAATAGTTCTATATAATTAGATAAATATGATGTATGGTCATATAGACATGGTCTTATAGTTGTATTAGTAAATTTATACAATAGTAAATTTATACAATAGTGTAGATGACTTATATACTTGTTTTTATAGTTCATATTAAGAAAATTGAGTTGTATATTTTTGTGTGGGGACTTTTTTTCTTAATAAACTCACAAAGAATTTTGATTTGTTTACGTGTGAAAGTTTATATGGAAAGATAAGGTGAATATCTTAATTCTATTCTTAAAATTTCTAGAAACAACACATCTAAATTTGATCTTCAAATATTTATAATAAATACAAAATTTATATAATTTTATATTTAATTTTAATATATACATATTATATATCAATTCTATATTAAAATTATGAAGTGCCAATTTAAGTTGTCATTGTTGATTTTAAGCTTTTTATTGATTTTAAGCTTTTTGTTATATGAATATCATTATTTTGTATTCTAATGTTATAGTTCTTTTTTTTTTTCAAAAGAAAAAATAAATATTTTTCATTACAGAAATTAAAAATTCAAAAACCAGGAAAAGTGATAAAAAAACTCAAAATGTCCTAAAAAGATAAAAAAACAAAATATATAAATTAATGAAAGATAATATACAAGACATAGATACTGACATAGATACTAAGCCTAGCCTAAAGAGAAAAACATAAAAAAAAAAGTGTCATAAAAACCAAAACAGACCAGAAAAAGTCAAACCCCGTAATTCAGAAACCAAAAGAGCTCGAA
Source organism: Pinus albicaulis (assembly GCA_034641835.2). Lineage (NCBI taxonomy): Eukaryota > Viridiplantae > Streptophyta > Pinopsida > Pinales > Pinaceae > Pinus > Pinus albicaulis. The sequence continues at coordinate 1,467,200,939 of CM076575.1, forward strand.
TCATCGAGTCTTTCACAATTGAGTTGAATAAGGGTTTGATTATGAAGTCTTAGGGATAAGTGTGGTATTAGGTCTATTAACATAGATAAGGGAAGGTAGATAAGGGAGGGAAGTAAGCTTTTTTTTCACTACACCTTTTTTTTTCACTACACCTTTCTTCTTAAGCTCTAGAGGCGTGGATGAGTCCTCGAAGCACTATATTAGATCATTTATTTTCTATAAAAAATTTTAGAGAGTGATATCTGCATTATGATTAGGTTAGTTTATAAAAATTTTTAGAGAGTGATATCTGCATTATGATTAGGTTAGTTTTATATATATAACCAAAAGTTTTGAAAAAAAAAAAAAAAACTTTGTGCTTTGAATTACATTTCTTGGACTCAGTAGCTCTAAAAAAACATGTAAAACCCATAAAATGTTACATCTCTTACGTGGTATCTTTTCACTGTAATTGTTTATAACGGACATTAGGTATTTTCAATAATAAAGATGCATGCTTGCATTGCGACAATATTTAGAGAAGAATAATAAGGAATTTGGGTATGGGCAGAAAAATGGTATGAAAGATACCTTGAAACATCACAAATAACTTTTTACATGAATATATGTCCTTCAAGTAAGATATGCTTGTAATTAATTGGTTTTGGGCATTAGCCATGATTTTGGAAATAAGCTTAATGTTTGAACTTCTAATCTGAAAACTTCAAATATATATAGATAGTAATTCACAATAAAAACTATAATATATGAATTATATTTTAGAAAAAAATAGCTATAAACATAATTAGTTGAGACACATAAATTAAGTGACTAATGAACATCTATAAACTTATGACACTTAAGTAAAAGACAAATATGGCAACAGATTGGACCAGAATTCAAAAATCCAAAATAAAACACTACCTTTATGTCAATCAACATAATTAAATATAAGAATAGTAAATATTTTAGCTTGCACCACACTTCTAATTTACTTGAACAAATTCATTTAAGATCTCCTTCCCATCATTTTCTACCTGAAATGCTATGCCAGAGCTAATGGAGTTTGCTATTGAGAATCGCTTAAAACTGCATACCTTTGAAAGGGATATACCCTTCGTCAAGAAGCAGAGGCATATGGAAACAAGCAGAGAAACCACAAGCACTGGGTGTCCAGAAGGCAACCCTTGGAATACCATATTTGTCGGCGATCTGCTGCATAAAAGAGAGACCACCGTCGGCAACAATGAAAGAGATGGGTGGAACATCGATGTTGGAATCCTTCACATTGTCAATGATTCTTTCCACGTTGGGAGGGCCATGTTTCACGAGGGACTGGCAGAGTTCGGCAAGCCAGAGTTCGGCAACCTGGAGGGTGCGGGCATGCAAGCTGGAGGGTGCGGGTATGATCTGGTGGAAGGCCATCGGGAAAGCTCTCAAATCTGATCTCCTCAGTAGACTTGGGATTCAGACGTTGGTGGTTGAAATCTGTGTTAACGAAGGTGACCAGAACCTTTCTAGAGATCAAAATATTGGCGAGCTGCATGAAGGGATTTATGTGACCCTGTGCAGCAAATGGGAATAACAGTGCATGGTGTTTAACACATACCATCTTTACGAAGACAAGCAAAAGCAAGAAATGATGGGAGTGGCTTGGTTTTCAGAAATGATCGCAGAATTTCTAAGATTTTGTAGTTTGGAGTAGTACAGGCTGAAGTTCAGCGGCGAGAGATCTACATATGGGAAGGTGAAATATCCATGAAACCCAATCACACGCTTCCTGTTAATCCGATTCGATTTGTTTCCAAACAAAAAGGTCAACACCTTCTCGTCCGGGCGAATTCCCTCACCCAACCCTCCAACATTTATATAAAATTCCATCTGCATTTATCAGGCCATCCTTCTACCACGAATGGTTGACCAATTTTACGCTCATGGGGTTTGGTTCCACGGTAACAGGGTGCCGTTAAAATAAAATATTCATCATGAAAGGGCTATGTTTACGGATTTTAATTTTCAATTTTTTGTGGGAAAAAAATGTAGTCATGATAAAGGACGCTGTGAGGCAGAGGTTATGTGTCCAATGTATAATTAGCAATTGCACCTAATGTTGCAAAGGAAATGCCTTAAGAAAGAAAGAAATTAGAAAGAAAGTAATTGTAATTAATTTGATGTGGCCTTATATTTATGTTTTAAAGTCATTATATATATATATATATATATATATATATAATTGTTTGTAAATCTCTTGGGAGTGCACTATTATAATTTGTTGCAGATAAAGAAGTAACTGATATACACACTTAAAGATTGTAACTGATCGAGCTGACAGAGTTAGTAAGATAGGGAATTTAATTTTGAATTCCATTATGAGAAACAAAATCAGAGAAGCACCCAATTTCAACTTATAAATAATGATGTATAGTTCATGATGATATACTAAGTTGAATAAACTTCCTATAGAATATTCCTATCTTCTTGGAATAATTATGTATATTTACTCCTTATCTTCTTGGAATAATGATGTATATTTACTTCCTATCTTTTTTGAATAATAATGTATATTTCATGATGATATATCATGTTAAATATTTCAGAACTTCCTATCTTCTTGGAATAATGATGTATATTTTCTAGTATGTTATGCATCATTTTGCATCATTTTTCATGACAAATATCGAGTAGAATATTTCAGACACAACTTTCTATCTTCTCGGAATAATGATGTTAATTATGTTCCATCATTTTTCATGAAAAATATGTTAATTATGTTGCATCATTTTCATGAAACGTGGTTGTTATTAAAAAAATAGTTAACTCAGTATAAAGAGATTGTAATGCTATCTAAATATGTTAATGCAATATTGTATAAAAAAAAATATTATAATAATAAATTTAACATAGATTAAATAATATGTATCATACATAGGCCCATTTCCCAAATAACTTTGTACTTGTTTTCGGGTATTTGGGGGATTTGGGAAACTTTAGGATTTGGGGAAGTGTAGAGAATGTCTCTAAATCGTTGCAATAGACCCATTCCTTTTTTAAAATAACTCTGTTTTGTTTTATGAGCATTTGAGGGATTTGGGAAATTTTATCAAATGTCTCCAAACCATTGCAGATTTCGTAGGGGATTTGATGGCTAAGCTGTTTTAGGTTTTTTAAAATAACTCTGTTCTGTTTTATGAGCACTTGAGGGATTTGGGAAATTTTAACAAATGTCTACAAACCATATTGTGTAGGGGATTTGATGGCTAAGATGTTTTAGGTAGATTTTAGGGATGTTCCAAGTAGACTTGGAGATTATACCAGATATGTATTTTCAATTTTGAAATGAAGATTGATGATAAAGAAATAGGATTGTTATAAGACAAAATGATCATTTTATGCACATTTTTTTTGTATTTCACTAAATCTCAATTTGAATCCTTTGTCCAAACCGTAACTCAAAACATGGGTTTTGCCTTGATGAGTTTCCATTTAGGTTTGATGGTGACTTAAAATCAAAGCCCGCTTTCAACCAAGAAATTCAACACGTTTATGGTGACTTAAAATCAAATCCCATTTTCAACCAAGAAAGGCAACAATTGAAACTGCTTATCCTTGTGGTCATTGTATTTGTTCTCAATTTTGGACTCACCTTGGTTTTTTCATATTGAACATGGGTTTCAAAGAATTTTCCACCATCTTCAATCTTTGTGAAAACATTCAGATAATAATAAATCAGACTGGGTACTAAGGACTCATCTTAGTGTCTCCATATTGGAAATGGGTTTTAGAGAATTCTTCGACCATCCTAACTTCAAGCATTGTGAAAAACTCTCATCTTAGTGTTTCAACTGTATCTGCAAAGCAGAATCAGAAAGATAAATTCAGTTAAACCTGAAACATTAGAGGGAAAATGAGAATAAATCCACCCACGTGTACGGCCAATATTCAAATGTGCAATTCTTTAATATCTATCTTGCTTTAGTTACATAGTAAAAAAATTCAAAATAAACAAGAAAGCAGGAACACCCTACTGCTACTTCCTGCACCTTCCTAAAAACTAACAGAATCAATTAAACAATATGAGGCATTGATAAAAAAAAAAAATTAGTCACTTCACAATAAGTTCTTGCCCTTCACCCCATAGAGTAACCATTCGAGGTCTTTGCAAAAGCACCGTATTCTTTTGAGTCAAATTTATGGATCTTTGCAATTGTAGAATACCACTTTCTTTGCTTTCAGCTCTTGTGGTGATTTGTACCCTCAACATGTCAAAGCCAAGAACTCTTTTACAGATTGTTGCCTCATTTAACATACTAGAGATCAATGGTAGAGATTGACCTGAAGATTTCTGGGAACAATTGCAATATCAACCAAGCGCACAACCTTTGTGTTGCAGAAGAAACCCATATATACATAATGGAAACCACCTTTGTTTCCATTATAAAATCCATACCATCATCTTCTTCACACCTGATTTTCCTTGCCACTCAGACTACACTAATGACATTGCTACTAAAACTCAAACTACTGCTTTCATTGAGGGATGGGTTGGCTTGAAAAGCTGATTGTCTTGAGGGTCTTCCATGTAACTTGAGTGACAATTCTGAGGGTTCCATTGCAGAAGCCGTTGCATCACCGTTGAGGCTTAACTAGGATAACCCTGTGCATTCATCTATTTTTATTGGAGCAGTTGGCGTTACAGATGTTAGCTTATAAACATTGGAATTTTGTGATATTGTGGGTCTAAAAGTGTGCCATATGGGGAGCCCGTATGTTACATACAGGGTAAAAAAACCTGGGAACACTGTCATATCAACAAAAGCTATTTCATCAACCTGAGGAAGAAGAGTTTATACATCTCCAGAATTTGTAGAATTATCACCTGAGTCGGCTTCTTCTTGATCAAAGTCCAACTATGATGACAATACAGGCAAGGAAGGTGAAGGTAATGGACAACTGATAGGTTCAGCAGTGATATCGAATAGGCTAGAACGTCGTTTCCTTTTGGTTAGATTACTTTGCCTAATAAAATACTTTTGGGCATGACTTGCAACCTAAGTAGGAGCCCTTGTTGGCACAAATTTTCTTGATATGCCTCTTCAATCACCCTTTCCAAGCTTTTGAAGCCCAATAAGAAACATGTGATGTTCCTCCTCAGTCCATGGAACCCCTCAGATCATGAAATACTATAAACATTGAATTCTTTACTAATCATTAAGCAACAAATAAACACAGCCAAACTAAACTTTTTATGGCATCAAGTTAGAAGGGATTAATGCCAATAGGAACATATTTTCTCAGAAAAAATTTATACTTAAAAATTAAATTTCACAGTTCAATGCTAAAGACCCCAAATTTCCCAGTTCAAATCCTAAAGAACCCAACTCCAATCATGAAAAAAAAGAAAATGCCAATAGGAACCTATTTCCTCAGACAAATTTTATAGTTAAACATGAAATGTCACACAAGAAAAGAGAAAAAAAATTGAAGGGCAAAGAGATTGCATGATTTTAAGGAAAATCAAGAAAAACTTACAGTTAAAACTTCTCAACCTCACAAGAATGAAGACAGTGCATGAAATTTATTCAACTGAGACTATTCGCTGATAATCAAGAAATTCCATAACAAAAAGCTTTGAAAACGATTGGAGCAATAACTCAAGCCCATTTTGGATTGACATTGATCTGTCAGGGTGGAGGTGCATAGTTGAAATCTCATGGAACACCCCCCCCCCGCGGTCAGAATGGGCGTAGAGGTGCAAAGTTGAAATTTCTTGGAACCTCTCCCTATCAGAATGGGGGTAGAGGTGCAAAGTTGAAATTTCTTGGAACCCTCCACTATGGTACAGATCAAACAAAAGCCATTGCTTATCCAAAAAAAAAGACAAAGGACTCAAAAGAATTGGAGAAACAGAAATCATAATGCTCTATAAATGTAAGATACTGAATAATTTATGAGAACAATACTGCAAAGAACCAACCAATTCAGAACCTCTAGTAGAGTCACATACGTACTTCTTCACAAAGACAAAATCATCAAGAATATACTAGTAGAAGATAAAACATTAGGCTCTAAATCCCAGAACCCACAAGATAACAACCAAATATAAATTAAAGGAAGTTACTACATAGATTTACCGCAAAGAAAATAAAAAAATTCTAAACCAACAGAGGAAATGAGAGGAATTCAAGAACCCATTGTGTATTTGGGGAAACTCATAAAGAGAGAGCCAAAAACTTTCAAGTTGAGAATCAAGAACCCATCGCCAAAATACAAAGGTGAAAATCGTAAAGCTAACAAACAACGGAAGAATTTGGAATTTGTATGCAAACGAACATCCTGTATCTTCACCCAAACGGGGAAGGCCCTAAATCTTGAAATAATTTTAAGAACCCAAGTCATCAAACCACAAAGCGTATTGACCTGAACCAAAACCAGGCAAAATCTTCAACTGGAATTAAAATTCTGTGCTTCAAAATCCTAGGAACCCAAATGATCATAACACAGTAGAAACCTGAATTCTTCTCAAGCCCAGAAAGCTAAAAGTCTCGAAAATTTGGAATCCAATGTAAATCTTGTACCTTTCTTCCTCTCTCCTCAAGAATTGTAATGAACGAGGCCATCGGATACATAACCATCTGCAGAAGCAGCAGAATTAGCAACTAATTTCCAAGACTCCATAGCTGAAGCTGAGGTCGGACTGCTATTACAGGAGGATGCTTTGTTGGAATAATGCAACAAATTTCCCATACTCACACTCTTGCGTATCGGCCCATTAGTTAGCCGAACTCTAAAAAATTTCACGCCACAGTTGGGGCATGTTCTGGAATTATGGCCGTTGTGCCCACAGTGCAAACAATTTCTTGTCATGTTTATCGCCCTTGGAATTAATTAATCGAAAGCCCAGAGACAGAAAAATTTAAAAAGAAACCCAAACAGAGCCCAATTCGTACCAAATTACAGAGATGTCGGGAACCAGAGAATCCAAAATCCAAAACCGAAGGCAGATCCAAATCGGAGATCGATACCTAATCTAATTATCCAGATACAGACGCTATATAAAAGTCAATAAAAGGGAAGAGGAGTAGTAGTGTAGTTCTTTCATTCAATCAATCGATTGAACCGCATTGCCAAGTGTTTGACTGCAGTCCTCTCCCACAAAAAAACTACCATGGCAACTGGCAAGAACGGCGACACTTTCGTTCAAGATGCCTTCTTTACGACATGCCAAGATCCTAATTTCCCTTCAATTTCCTCTTTAATCCTATAGTTAAAGACTCTTCCATCAGTGCCCTGGACTCTGGACCCCCATCAGATAAGTGCAGGACTTAGACGCCATGATGTCATACCAGAAATATTTCCTTCATAGATCAATGTAGTTATGAAACATGAAAAATAGATTACATATATCATTTAAAAAAACCAGATACTTAAACGAACCCAAACCCATGAAAATATAGGTGCGTCTAAATAGACATAAAACCATATATTATATGCACCTCACAATTAAAAAATTTCACCTGGCCATTTATTGTTCAGTCCTCAAGATATGATACAGTGTAATGCGTCTTTCTGGCCATTGGAGTCAATTTTTTTTTGTTTTTTTGGTATAAAGGACTATAATTTAGTTAGAGCATGAAAGAAAACAATGGACAGCAAGATTCTAACCTATGTACGACAATTTGGAACCTGCATGGATTAAAATATTTATATAAACCACTTTATAATGTAACTAAAAACTAAAATACTCAAACAGATAATCTTTGCATAAAATACTAAAATTCAGTTAAAGCTCAGGAAAACAGTAGATAACAGGTTTCTAACCTGCGGAGCTTAAAATATTTTTGGACATTAGGTTTGAAATCTGCAATGCAGCACAAAGGCCATGTAATATTGATGTCGGCGGTCTCAACCATGAGGCGCAACAGAGCAGCACAGAGTCTTCAAACGCACAAAGTCTTCAACGCGAGGCTGATATGCGTCTGTGTCTTTCTGGCCACACCATGAAATGATTCAAATATTCAAATTACAGGATGTATGGAAGGTATCAGTAATGTAGTCAGTTAGTTAGGTTGAAGGAGTCATTGGATCTAATGGTCTAAAACAATTCAATCGTCTAACATTTCATCCAATGGCCCAAACACGGACAGAATGACACCTACGAAAGTTTTTTTCGAATAATAATGCCTTACAACGTAAATATAAATATTTAAGTTTAGTTTAAAAAGTATATTAATTAGTTTTGAAAATAATAAAAATTTGTGTCAAATTATTATTAAATTTAACAAAAAAAATTGAAAATCTAAATTATAATGGTGAAACATTAACATTTTGAATGTTTTAAAAATTTTTGATAATATTAAATCTATTTCCACTATTTAAAAATTCCAGCATTATTTACTAAATTCCCACGAGAAAATAGAAAATTTAATATCAAACGAATTTGGAATTTCTGAGGCATTCGTACACAACGCCAAGATAATATGTTAAAAAGATCATAATAAAAAAATGGTTGATTCCGTAGGTATAATTTTTTCAGAAAAGACATGGAAAAAAAATTAAAAATATGCTAATTAAAAGAATAAAATAAAGGTAATGTACTTCAAACAAAACACGGATTAAAGGTTTAAAATGGATTTAAAATTGATATGTTTAAAAACGAATACTTCCACGAGGAATCATTGACTAAATTTACATTAAAACGTCACGTGACAATTCCATGAGGTATCGTTCATGAATTTTACTAATAAAAATGAGACAAAGTGATAATACTTATAATATATAAATCTGTGTTTTAAGAAATAAAATTACAAATGAGTGGCCGCTCGAGCAGGAGGGTGGTGTATAATTTGAAGGAATAAAAAGAATATCGTTATGTTTGGGTTAGGTATGGCAACAAACAATAAAATTGAATTTTGGGTTTTATGGAAAGAATGTGATATTGTTATGAGTAATAGAACTAGCACTTGTACCTAGAGGTGTAAAGTAATGTGGGCTATGTGAAAAACAATAATCAAGTAAAATATATGGACAATGAAATACAATCAAAATTTGAGTTTTTATATATCTTTTATTAAATAATGTAATATGAGGTTAAATTTAAAAATAAAGTTACACTAACAAAAGTCGAACAATAGACAAGCACAACAAGTTTACAGTGGAGAGACATCCTATCTAGCCTATGCTGTGGATATACAGGAGATTAATATTAGTTCTAGAGGAGTACTCCCAGCCAACCACCCTTCATATTCACCTATAGAGGTTGAGGAGGAAAAGGAAGAAGTTAACACTCAAATCCAACAACCTCCTTTTCCTGAGCGCTTGATCCATCCTAGTCAGTAAACCCCAGAGGAGACTTAAATTTTGGGGAGTTGAAAAATTTGTGTGTAAAGATACCACCTGTCTAGGCCATTAAAGATGTCCCTATTTACAATAGGCTCATCATGGAGAAGTGCTTCAACAAACCCAAGAGAAAGAAGAAAGATACCACCACCATCAATGTAGTAGGACAATTGTCTGACTTAATGTTGGGAAGGGTGATCTTTCCAAAGTACCTGGACCTTGGCAGTCTAGTTGTAGATGTGCCAATAGGTGGTGTCATATTCCCCAATACTCTGATTGATCTAGGGGTTGCCATCAATGTCATGAACAAGGAAACTATGTTAAAACTCAACCTCCAAGGGATTTTGAGGAAACCCACAACAGTTCGGCAACTTACAAATTGGTCCACCGTGACTCGGGAAGGAATTGTTGAGGATATTATGGTTTCAATTGACTCCTGGGAGTATCCAACAGATTTCCTGGTTCTGCAACCAAAAACCAAGTTCAATGGATATCCTCTCATTGTAGGGAGACCTTGGTTAGCCACTGCAGATGCTTATATAAGTTTTCAGGCCAGAAATGTGACTGTTAAAAATGGGCCCTTTTCTAAACAACTTGTGTTATATCCTCCAACCCAACCTTCCATTGACCATTATCTATATCTATGGTTGGAGGATGAAGAATATGAGGTATATAACACTACCCCCATTTGTACCATAGATGTTTTTCTTAGAGGTGGGCTACATAATGAAGACGACCGCATCAACCATGTCATTCAAAACCAGTCCCCCACTAATAGTCCACTCGAAAACCTAGTCAAAGAGTCTAAAAGCCAACCTTGGATGGAATTGCACTACGTCAATTCAATCTATGAAACCGCCAAGGCTATTGAGTTTGGCCCATCCAGATCACTGAAAATCAACTCAAACCTCTCTGATGAAGAATAAAAGCAGCAATGTGAGTTTTTAAAAGAAAATGTAGACGCATTTTCTTGGGATTACAAGAACATGAAAGGGGTGCATCCTTCAGTATTCAAACATCATATTTACATAAAATAAGCATGCAAGCATGTGTAACAACCCTAAAGAAGGATGAACCCAGCTCTAAAGGAAATAGTCAAGGAAGAGTTGTAGAAAGTGTTGGATAAAGGTTTCATTTATCCTATATTAGACAAGGAGTGGGTGTCTTCTCTTGTCCTAGTCTCGAAGAAGAATGGAAAATGGCGAATTTTTGTTGATTATTGGGAACTTGACAAAGACACCAAGAACGACCATTTCTCTTTTCCCTTTATAGACCAAGTCGTAGATGGCCTTGCAGGAAAGAAGTTTTTTTCCTTCTTATATGGGTTCAGTGGGTATAACTTGATCTAAATCAGCCTCGAAGACCAGGATAATACTACTTTCACCTGCCCTTGGGGTACGTTCGTTTATAGAGTCCCACCCTTGGGTTGTGAAATGCCAAAGCTACCCTCCAAAGAACTATATTGAGCATTTTCTCTAAGATATTTCATGACTCTTTTTAAATATACATGGATGCTTTCACACCCTCTGGGGATGACTTCCAAGAAGCTCTCTCTAATTTGGGAAAAGTGCTGAGAAGGTGCATTGAGATCCATATTTCCCTGAGCCCAGAAAAGTGTGAATTCCTGAAAAGAGCAGGAGTTGTATTAGGAGACTCAATCTCCCAAGCACGAATACAGGTGGACCTGAGAAAAATCACAATTATCAAAAGGGTACGTGCTCCTCAAAAGTAGAGAGATATCAGGAGCTTCTTAGGGTTAGATGGTTATTATATAATATTCATCAAATATTGCAGTAAGATTGCTTCGCCACTATTTGGTTTATTGGCAAAATATTCTATGTTTACTTGGTCCAGTCCATGTCAAGAGGATTTTGAGTTCATTAAGGCAAAATTGACTACTGCCCCCATTCTTCGAGGTCCAAATTGGAATCTTCCTTTCCACATCCACATAAATTCATCCGACAAAGCTGTGGGGGAAACATTAGGGAAATTAGAAGAAAAATTACCTTATGCAATCTATTTCATTAGAAAGAACTTGTATAAGACCAAGCTCAATTATATTGTAATAGAGAAGGAGATGTTAGCCATTGTCCATGCTTTAAACAAATTTAGACATTATGTAACTAAGTATCAGACCTTTATTCACATTGACCATGTAGCCATAAAATATTTTATAAAAAAACCAAGTGTTAATGCTAGGATAATTATATGGTTTTTACTTTTACAGCAATTTGACCTGACCATTGTTGATAAACATGGAAAGGAGAATGTTGTTGCAGATTTTTTATCTAGGTTAGGTCTATCTGCAGGTGAAGAAGGAATGGTGTATGAATAGCTTCCAGATGAACATCTCTTTTCTATATCAGCACTCTCACCATGGTTCGCTGACATAGCTAACTGCCTGGTTACTGTAAATTTCCCTCCTAATCTCTCATTCAAGGAGAAAAGTAAGATGATCATGAGAATAGGTGCCCATTTTACATGGATTAGAGGAAATATTTTCAAGCTAGGCCCTGACCAAATCCTCAGAATATGTGTGATAGAGGAAGAATTTTTTGACATCCTCTATGCATGCCACGATAGCTCTTCTCGAGGCCACTTTGCTGCAAAAAGGACTACCTTCAAAGTTTTACAGGCAAGATACTATTGGCCTACCCTTCACCAGGATTACAAAAGATACACTAGAAAGTGCGACAAGTGCTAAAGGATGGGGAAACCTACACAAAGGAATGAGATGCCTTTGCACTCTCATGTGGCCCTTGAGCCATTTGACAAATGGGGCACGTATTTCACTGGACGTATTGACCCACGATCTGGATAGAAAAATTATATCATAGTCTGCACTGACTACCTGAAAAAGTGGGCTAAACGAAAGATGTGAAGGTAGTAACCAAGGAGAAAGTAGTAGAATTTCTGAGGGATAATGTGTTTTAAAATTTTGGATATCCTAGAGAAGTAGTCACTGATCAGGGGGCACAATTCACTTCTCATCTCATTGAGAATCTTCTGAGGAGGCATAAGATAAAGCATACTACTTCTACTACCTACCACCCTCAGGAAAATTCCCAAGTGGAAGTGACTAACAAAACCTTAGAGAGTATCCTCACCAAGGTTTTGAGTAGCAACAGGAAATATTGGGTGGAAAAATTAGTAGAATCTACTTGGGCCTACAACACTACTTGGAAAACAAGAACATGATTCACTCCTTATGACCTAGTCTATGGCAAGAAATTTCACTTTCAATTGAATTTGAATTCAACACCTTAAGGATGGAAACTGAGTTAGACCTAGATATATCAAATTCCCAAAAAGAAAGGTTGTTGTAATTAAATGGATTAGATGAGTTCATGATGAAAGAAACCCTTCCCACATAGGTAATTCAGCTGCAAAGGAAGGTCTGGCATGACAAGAACATTAAGGAAAATATGTTTCAAGAAGGATATTGGGTGCTATTGTATGACTCAATGTTTAAGGACTTCAAAGGAAAACTAATGACAAGATGGTTGGGACCCTACTGAGTAGACGAATGTTATCATAATGGCGCACTTCAGATCAAAACCATATATAAGGAAGGAATTCCCCTCCATGTCAATGGTTACAAACTCAAGGTTTAGAAGAAGCCCTTGTCTAGGGTAGGATTTATAAATTCCATAAGTAGGGAGGTGTATTTCATGGGAAAATTTATATTTTCCAGTGTGTCCTAAAGAGAGAAAAAAAATAAAAATAAAAATAAAAAAATAAAAAGGCATGGCTGAAAACCTCTCTGAGGCACCCTAGGCCAACTCTAGGGTTGAAAACCTCCATGAGGTAGTCCTGGAGCAAGAAAAAGAAAAAGAAGGAAAAAAACAGATAATAAAAGATCCTTGGGTGAAAACCTCTCTAAGGTGCCCAAGGCAGGCCCCTGGGTTGAAAACCTCTATGGAGGCACCCCAATTGGCTTCAAGAAAAAAAAAATAGAAAAATAAAAGGAAAATAAATACCTGTCATTTATGTGTTTTTCTATTTTGTAGGTTAATAACTGAAAATTATTTTTAGGATCTAGAGAATAAATTTATCTTCATTCTTTCTTATTCTTTGCTTTCACACTCCATCATACATCCCTTCATCCATTTCACCCATCAAATAGGCAATAATGTCATTTTTTTTCATAATCTATAATTGCTACAGGAAAATCAGACAACTACAAGATTCCTGTAGCACTACAGGAAACTCATGTAAATGCTACAAGAAACTCATTTGTGAAGGAAGGAGGCTACCTAAGGGTTTATAGACCTCAGTTTGGGTATGATAATTCATTTTCTGCCTATACCTACCATTCCCAAACCCCTATTTCACTCCATGCGCAAGGTTTCCCTATCTAAACCCTATGTTGCACCTTGGGAAGCTAAATCATTGAAAAGTTGGCATAAGAACCCTTTCTCTTACCTATCCTCAACTCCATTCATTCCATGACTTCCTCCATAGCCTCCATAAACCATATCCCTCCATTTCCAAACAAACAGAAGCAATAAGAGGAAAGAAACAAACTATTACAGGTATCAGAAAGTTTCCTATAGAAAATATGTGTGTGGCATAGCAAGGCGAAAAGATGAAGGATATATAACGTAGATGACTCCAGAAGACCACCAAAAGAATCTAGAGGGACAAGAACACCATCCATGGCATCTGAATCCTTCCATGCAGTACATACAAAAGAAAGAAAACAAGAAAAGGGTAAGCATCTCACTTAGAAAAGATAAGAAACTCACTCAAAAAAGATTCGCAACTCAGTTAGAAAAATTTGCTCACTCAGAAAACAAATAAAAAATGAAGACACGGAAAATAAAAGAGTCAGGATGCCACCATGAGCTCCAAATCCTTGCACCAACTCCTTCAGCACCTCACCAACACTAGGTAATTTCAGGTATGGCCACTCACCCCTCGATGTGCATCCATAATGGAAAAAATAGTTAAATGATGAGATTTAGAAGTTTAAAAGGCAAGAAGGTGGCCAATTAACTTGGCCACCTTCGTAAAGTGAAACTGGAGGAAAAGGGAAAGTGCATGCCACCTTGGCATGTCAAATAGAGTCAAGTAAGAGTGGAGGAGTATGAAGGGAAGTGATAATGAGGCTAGCAATGATTAAGTGAAGTGGGGGCTAACAATCTCTAAGAGGAAACTCGAGTTAAGTGCGAGTCACCACAATGCTCCAATTTGATTAAAAATCCAATAAAGGTAAGATTTGTCTCATTTCAACCATTGTGTTGAGAATTTTGAAGAGTAGCAAGAGCAGGAGAGAAGTGAGAGCCATCAAAAGAGCATCATCAATGTTTGGGCTTGCATGCAACAACGTGCTACAGGAAACGACGTTTTGCTACAAGAAACTTCAGCAGCAGACCAGCAGAGGCTTAGAGGGCAACACAAAGTTACCTGTGGATGAATTGGCTTCCCAAATCCTCCATCTATCAAACCAAAATACCATAGGACCAAGGTAAGTGGATTGCCATCCTCCAACACTGAAATTTCTCCATATAATTCACACTCATAAAAATTAAATTTGATAGTTAAAGGGTAAAATATTTTTCTTGCATTTTTCTTCAAGGCCTCAATCTCCAAGACATACCTCTAAGAAAACCTCTCACCACCTTTATCTAATAGCATTAAAATGGGAGGTGGATTAAATAGAAAGGATCCTACAGACATTAAGAGAATATGGAGATCTTCTGAAATCACCAATGTCTAAGGTTATTTGAGGTATGAAAGGTTCTGATGATGAAATAGATAAATAATTTGCAATGGCTCTATAGTCACATCCAGAAGAGAGAGCCACCACTATGATTAGAGGACTAGCCATCAATCTATCTCCTAAATTCCTAAGCAGAGTTACCACCTTTCCCTTAGGATTCAAATGGGTAAAGGAAAGAATGCCTAGCACTGCAGCCAAAAAATATTTCTTCCTACCAGGAGAGTATTATATTGAAGATAAAAATGGTGTGAAGAGAGACAAGTTTCCATACCCCTGGGATGAAGTTGCCTTCCACATCATGAAATTCATATCTTGTGAAGGCAGATTGAGTGTGGTCTATGGGTATCATTTAATATTATTAAATGAACTTAGTTTCCAAAGATAGCTTCCACTTGAATAGAGATTAAGTTTCCCTCACTTCCTCCTAAACTGCATCACTAACATCAGCCATAAAGTGAGACAAAGGAAATATAAAAACTTGGCCCATCATGGCCTAATAAAATTAATTGTAAATGATGCTTTGATAATACTAAACCTACGTGTATCCTAGTATTCTTTCATAGACATGGATAGGGAATCCTTTATAGATACCCAAATAGGGAAAACATCTGTTCTAGTCCTAGAGAAGAAGAATTATAAGAGGAAGTATAAGAGGAGGAAGAGGAGGAAGAAGAGGTAGAAAATAGAGAAGAAGAGGAAGAGATGGAAATCAAGATAGAAAACATAGAGACAAAAAAAAGAGATCAAGAATAATCTGAGGGAAAGGAGGAAGAAAAGACTGAGGAAAAAGAAGATGTGTACCCTATCTTAGGCCATGGAACCTCCCCTCAAGGCACAAGCATGTCACCTGACATCAAAAATCAAGAGGTAGCTACCACTCTAGCTAATTTGAGCACAACTGTCAAAACAGAAAGAAAGAGGCACACACCTATGTACTTCAGAACTAGGAAGAGTCAGAGGGTGAGACATGGAAAACTAGAAACTCCCACCAAGAGCCCTATCACCATTCAAGAATCACCAAAGAATGAGGGAGAAATAATATTAGAGGAAGGAAGGGTGCAAGAATTCACTTCACCCATAATGACCCCTGTAACATATATCATAAGACATTAAGCCATATTGGAAACCCATACACCTCATGCAACCTGCACGAACCCTCTAAGGAAGGAAAAGAGTGAAAAACAAGGAGAAGAGGGCCTTCAGCAAGAAACATAGAGTTTTCTATAGGAAAATATAGCAAGCATATATTTGGAGAAAAATTGCTTCGTTGAATAGGAAAAGACAACCACAGAAGGGCAAGAGGTCAAGGGAGCTGAGGGAAAGAAAGAAGAAGAACATGACAAAAAAAAGGGAGGAAAAGATGATAAAGAAGATGAAACCTCACCAAAATAAAATCCCAAAGATGTTGCAATGGTGCCAAACCCTAGCCCTCAACCCAATCTCAGCTCTAACTACATATACATTGAGGGGGGTAGATTAATTCCTCAAAAATTCACAATTCCTTTGCTTTATCAGTTGCAGGAAGAGAGGGCACACACTCAATATTGGGTAAATATTTCCACATCTAAATGAGTGTATGACATAGGTGTCATGGATGGAAAATTAGCTAATTTGGGGAAGGATTTATCTGATGTCAAGCTCATAGAGTCAGTTTTGAAGGAACAACTTTGGAAAGCACACGCAGAGAATGTAGCGCTACAAGAGAAGCTTCAGCAAAAAGGTAAACAAGTGGCCACCATGGCAGATTTGTGCATGGAAGCCATTCAACACAGGTATCCTTCATATTCATATGCATTTTAACTCAAGGAGCATTTGCTCCTCTTTTAAATTAAAACTTTAGCCTCCCGTGGATCCCTACCTTTCCAAAATTGTAGACAATTCATTGATTTCTACAATCAAGCTAGCATGGTTTGCAAGGAAAAAATGGTAGAGTTACATACTCATAACCTTGTGTTAATAGATTTAAATATTTGGGACCCCAATCCTAGGATGGGGGATATGAAATTAATAGCTTTAGCATCATTGATGGTGAATGAGGAGACAAGAGCATAATATATGAGTAGGGTTATGGGAAGAGAAAACAGAAAACCCTTACACATTAGGGAATAATTTTTCAGCCCTAGAGGAGTCACCAATAACCATTTCAAGATTGAAAAGGATCCTAAACTCGCGAAAAGATACCTCCATACACAAGCTCAACAATGACCCACTTTGATGGTGTTTCTAGGTTGTTGGGATATGAGTGCATTATGGATAGCCAAAGAAGATGGACCATCCTCCCTCACAACCTTAGAAACATGGAGTGCCATACACCAGAAATATTGAGGGGTGCCTTGGAGAGAGAACCATTGTACAAGAGGGCCATGAACACCAAAAATATTCAGTGACTTGGTCTAAAGCTCAGTCCACCTTGCTGTTTGGGCTGAGTGATGGGAAGGACCAAGATGAGAAGAACAAAGAATGGGAGGAAGCAGAAAAGAATGATGGGTTTTACCCTCCTAAAGGGACTCCCACACTTCTTCCTTGGGAAGAAAAAGGGTCAATAAAGTCCCTAAAGGAAATACAGAAGGAGGATTAGCTACTCAGAGAATGAGCAACCATTTAATATAGGGGTGTTGATGAGCTCCATCATTAGGTATATTTGAAGAGGTTAATGGTCACCTTTTTTCCTTACTAAGTCTCGTTTTCTTGAATTTTAATTATGTTATGGTCTTATAATGCTAGTGTAGGTGGTGATTGAGGCTAACATACTTCTAGTACCTAACATAAGGTTAAATGTAGGAAAACCATGAAGATATGGCATTTTTATGGAGATTTTTTCATAAATAATCAGAGTAGACATCAAGGAGAGATTTTAGGGGGTGTCCACCCTCCTTAACTCCCAAAGGCAGCCAAGGGATCCTTGAGATTCCGTCCAACAACTCAAAATCAAAGGCAACCAAGAAAACACAAGATCAAGTGCACTCAAGACGCACTTCACTTGGAGTCAAGTGGAATCATCACCTATTTTCTAGGGAGATGTTGGTAGCTACCCTTTAGGTTAAATAGAGCTGAGAAAGAGTTCATTATGATTCGAACTTTGGAATAATCCATTAGGCTCTTTTCTCTTGTAATCATTTTTTGAAGACTTTTATTTTGATGTAATGAGACTATCTTTTGAAATGAAACGAGTATCAAAACTTTGCCTTACTAATCTAGTTTCATAGAGATGGGCTTTTGGGTTAGGGCACAATCCATGTTCCTTAGCCTCTCTTGTGTAATCATTCTTTACTTTCATGTCATTTAGCTAGTTTTTCTTATGAATATCTAGTTAGTTTGTTGGTCTTTCCATTTACTATTTTTAGTTTGTTTCCATTTGTATTTTATTGTAGATTTAGTTTGCTTACATGAGCGGTAGAATAGGTGATAACTTCATAAAGATGTGAGTCAAGCCTCCCCCTCTCATCTCTATCAATAGAGATTGAGGAGGGGAGACCTTCCCCATAGACCAAAAATGCTTCTTAGTTTATGATTTCTTGGAATGAATAATATTAGTTGTTTTGATTCCATGAATATGTTTAGTATGTTGTGGTAGATCTATGTTTTTAGATTAGAGTAGATTTTCTTTTCAAATTCAAGTCATATTTTCCATTGTCTTTGTCATGAATTTTTCCATTTTTATTACATGAATAGGTAGTTTGATTGCAGATATAGGTATCAAAATCAAGGATAACTTCACCAACAGCTCCAACTTCATCTATAAACTTCTATCAGCCCTTTGTTCATCAAAATCACCATTAGCCTTGTTTTCAGATTTTTCATCCCTACACTGTGATAAAACCCTAGGGGTGAAAGACTAGCCTCCCAAGAGGTTTTGAGCTTGTCCAAGGGGTGGGTTACCTCCCACTCATCCTCATCCACCTTCACACAGCCTTCCATAACCTTTTTCCACCTATTTTTGGCCTCGTATTTCCCTCGGCCTATTTCCTATAGCAATTCAGGATTTGCGTGTAGCACTACAAGAAACCTGTAGCAGTACTTGAAATAGAACTTGTGGGCCTCTCCTTAAGCCCAGAAACAACCATCACCATATTCTAAACTTGCAAAAACCACTCATACACTTCGAGCCTTTCCCCCATGTGTTCAAGCCCTCCATAAGCCACCTTCGCACTTTCTTCTCCTAGCTGCAAAACAACACATTTTCAAGCATAATTAGGTCATGAATAGTTGCATGAATAAAATCATGATAGCTAAAGCATAGGGTAAGTAGAGTTTGTTTAGCCATTTGGCCCATAAAAGTGTGATTATATTATTTTCCTTTATGCCATTTCAATTCAGCAATTTACTTCATGCAAGATACGTAGGTTTCTTTTCAATTCTTATCATAGTCTAATAAGTATATTTATTTCATTGAAGAATAGTTAGATGTACTTATTTTTTGTAGTATAGTTCTATACTTAGTGATAGTTCCATGGATTTGAATAATTTGTAGCCCTAGGCATAATTTCAGAAGTGTGACAAACTTCACCTAGAAACCCTAGAAGTAGCCCCCTTTCGTAAAGCTCAAAAGTGGATGACATGAGTAGAATGCATCTGCTATGTATATGGCACTGTCACCTCCAAGTTTTTACGAACGCCAGGTTGATAAAGGAAAGTAGGGTAGCCTATGGGATTTGCAACATTCTTAGTGCAATACCAGGGCTCACCAATTATTAATTCCATAATTGATATAATTAGTTATATATTTAATTGTGGGTTATTACAATTATGCTCTAAGTGGACTGTAAAAATATATGTTAAGAATATATATTACCTTAATAATTTTCAATTAAAATCCTTGGTTGGTTTTTAAATCGCCCATTCTTTGTGCTTTTCAAATAGTATAGTTTTTTTTCCATGAGTTTAGTCCAATGCTTACACATTTTCTATTATAACATCGACATCTTGTATGTGCTTGATTTTAAGCCAATATCCCATATTTGTGGGAGGATAATGTTGTATATGTTTTTATACTAACCATTTTATAACTATTTTCTTGAAATGATGTGGGATTTATTATAGCTTCTTATGGGCTCTTCCCTTGATGCATTGTTTGGGAAGTGTTTTGGTTTTTTAGTTTGGGTGTCAAGATATTTTATAAGGTAAATTATGATTGATGGGATTCAAAAATGCATACCCCATGGAATGAAAACCCAGATATTGGGGCATTCGAGCCAATTTTATTTTATTTTATTTTTTTTAACAAAGGAAGCTCCAATATTAAAATAAAAGAACCAAGAGCCTTTATTTTTGACCTAACAAGATCTAGCTACAAAATATTGGTCCCAATTAGGGAGAGTGCATCGCTTGAAAAGTGTTGAGAACCATAGACCAATAACATCTATTAGGCATGAAGTGTTGAGAACCTCATGTCTGAAAAATGAACTACGAAATCACTCAAAACTGGTTTTAACTAGGATTGCTTCCATTATTCACAATCTGAAAACTGAAATGCAAAACTGTAAATGAAAATAAAATGCTCAACCCCTAAGCTTATTTAGGTACATATCCTATCTATATACATAGCTAAATTACTCAAGTGAAATACAACTACTAGGGATAGCAACCTAACATATGAGTGCTCAACCTTATGCCATTGTGTTACTGAAACTCAGAGATTAAAATAACCTTGCACCACATGAAATTTTTAGGCATAAGATTTAACACATACCCTATAATTGATACTTACTGCTGACCAAAGAAAATTTTCATATAGTCAGCCATTGGGTCATATAACTAATGATAAAAAAATTGCATCTTCCCTGCTTTCTTCAAGAGTTTCTAGATAGGAATATTTTTGCAATGGGCAACCACAAACATTTCTTGGCTCTTTCACTTCGGGCTTTTTTTGAATAGGTTGTTATCCATCTTCTATGAAAAAAAAGCTTCCTAATTTGAACTATAGGTATCATAAATTAGATAATCTATTGAACATCTGAAACCCTCATCTAAAATATAAATATCATAAATAGGAGCACCCGAAAAATATATGAGATAGGACCTCTAAGGATTTGTCTACGACTCAATCAATTCTTATTTTCTTGGAGTGAAATTATCAGAAAAAAAATGAATGGACTGCTATTCTTAAACCCATAAAACTAACATCCAAGTTGAAGTAGATAGGTTAAGGTATACAACAAATTGTTGAGTCTTGTCACCTTCAATAATCAACTTCAAATTTTAGTAAACCCCAGGGGAAAATTTTGTCATTCCTTCCCCGATAATAACACCAATTTGATATTTTTTCCCTGGAGACGGTTCCTGGATGTGGGGGAATCATTTCGTGGGACATATCAATCTTAATGAAATTTTTTTATAATTTGTGGGTGGAGGGACATGCCATGAGGGCTTGCAGTAAAGCTTCTAATTCTTAAACCCTAGCCTCCAAAATAGAATGAATGGAAAATTATGAGGGTTGCAAGGTGTTAGATTAATAGAGTGGTTTGAAGAGAAATAAAGAGGAAAAAGTTAATCCAGGAAATTAAGAAACTAAAACTAAAATTCTGCATAAAGAATCATGACAGACTAAACTTCTGTATAAATAATCATGATAGACTGAGAAAATGTTGATGAGTTCATGAATATGGAGCTCCTCATTAAGGGTTTCAAGATTAACTAACATGAGTATAATTAAGTAAATTCATCAAAAATTAAAATGAAACAACAAATCTCATCGCATACGGTACAAGAGAGAAAAAACGTAGATGAATGTAAAAATGTAGATGAATGTTGAAGCACAAGAGAAAAATAGTGCGTGCAATTAACCCCAATGTTCGAATCAAAACTGCTTCATACTTTGATTTTAGAGAGATAGGAGTCATGACTAAATTTCTCATTAAACCCTTTTCTAATGTAACTTTCCGAGTTTTATTTCCTACCACTAGCCTAACTAACTAACTGTCGAAATAGAATTAGTTTAAAAAGTCACTCTTCACTTAGTTAACAAAATGCTTTAAAGAGTTATAAAAAATGTTTTACTCAAATTCTTTCAAAATTCCAAATGATATATATATATATATATATATATATATATATATATATATATATATATATATATATATATATATATATATATATTTATTTATTTATTTATTTATTTTGAAAGGTTACCCTTTTAATAAAAAAAGCTTGGTACCCTTTTAAAATATTCACAATGCATACATATATATATCGGGCCCATTTCTTCGTCTTTATGAAAAGATAGAGTTGACTTGGAGAGTTTTGGAAATTGGTGCAGGGGTCGTAACTATTGTCAAACAGGTATCATAAAAACTGTGTGATTTCAAAAAACCGAAAACCACCTCCGGCATCACCTTTGGCAGTTTGTGGAAAGGAGAGGAGGTAATGTTCACATGAATTCTCACCATTGATCTCCAGATAAGAGGTTTTATAATAAATTTTCTCCGACATCACACAAATCATTAAATGTTATTGAGCTATGAGTCGTTGGATATCGTTGATCTGGGCATGAAAATTGTGGACGGTCGATTTGTTATGGCACTTGCATTCCATCTCCGCTGGAAAATTACTCTACAAATCATTCTCTAACTATTTGTGATGATTTTTTTCCTTCCATGTATAATCTATGAGCCTATGATTCCTTAAATACCAACATAATTTCTAGATATATGTGCTGATTAAACATGTAATAGCTCTATTTTTTTCATGTTGCTCAAGCACTCAATCTTTTATGCTCTAAATCTTCCAAGCTCTCTTGATTGCAAGCACCTAAGCTCCATCGTTATTAGGCTAATCATTCTTCCATGTTACCAGGCCATTTAAATGAACACCATTTATCTTCAAATAAAATGGGTAAATATCTTTCTTCTGAAAAACAACACATTTCTCATTTTCGTTTGGAATCCTGTTTCGCTGAAAATAGAAGTATGGTTTAGATAGATATGATTGATCCTTATCTATTCTAGAATGAGATATTTGTTGATAGTTCATTCTCATTATCCATAGAAAATTTTGAAACAAATGTTTATTATAAATTTTTCTTCTTATGCAATATAAATGTGGGTGAATTAGTGTGAAAAATGTCCATCCTCTAGCATTGGTGTGCTCTCACAACCAACACTGCTTTCCTGTAGCTGAAATTTACAAGCTTCGTAGTTTGGCCTTATAATTTGTCGAAATACTGGGGCTTCCCATGGCCTTTCTTGATATTTACGGTCATCTCCGAGATACAGTCTATGAATTTATATTTATCATGACCGACGTGAGCAGTGATAAAAAAATTCCTTATGAGCACCAGTGGGTGCTTCTTTAAATCGATTGCTTGTGAATTTGTACAACGTGACCGTCTTGATAATGAAAATGAGTGAAATTTAAGTATTTTGTTTGAATATGACGCCCTTCTGAGAGGAACTCATAGTTGTTGGTACCCTAAGAATTTCTACAAGGGGCTTGTAACATGGTTACAGATGAAATAGGTAACTGAAGTGGTACCTACTTTTTAGATGCAAATCACTCTTTTTTTTTTGTGTGCATATTTTTGAAAATTTAAATTTTTTATTTATGAAGTATGAATATTTGTTTTCAAATGTTAGTGATTTTTTAAAAGTGCTGATGCATCAACCACATTTTTTTGGAGTGGTGATTTTCATGTTGGGAATAAAACATAAAATTAAAATTAAAAAACATGACAAAAAACAATCAAATAAAGAAAAAACAATAAAAATTAAAAAAAATTAAACAAAAATAAATAAATAAAATATAAAAGAAAACTACAAATTTTGAACTTTAAATTAAAAAATGGGAAAAAGTTAAAAAAAAACAAACAATTTAAAGAAAAAATATAAAAATTGAACCCAAAAAAATCAAAAACAAATTTTCTAGTCATTAAAAAAATAACCACATAATAAATAAACAAAATGACAAAAAAAGAAATTAAAGACAAAATTTAAAAACAATTAAAATTAAAAAAATAAAATAAAAAAATAAAAAATAACTAAAACTTCAAAATTTAAATTAAAAAAAAAAAATTAATAAGAAAATAAAAATAAAATTTTTAAAAGAATAAAAAATTAAATTAAAAAAAAAAAACAAAATTAAAATAAAAATAAAGTAAAAATTTGAAAAAGAAATTAATATTAAAAAAGAAAAAAAACATTTTAAAATAACTTAAAAAACATTTTTTTTTTATTAAATTAAACGATTTTTAAATTTTTAAAATTAAAAAATAAAAGTAAAAAAAAATAGAAAAACATTTTTTCAATTAAAATTCAAAAAAATTTAAAATTTAAAATATTAAATTAATAAAAAACAAATTTAAAAAATTAAACAAATTTAAAATTGAATAAAAAAATGAAATATTAAATATAAGAAATTTAAAAAAAAAAAAAATTTAATAAAAAAAATTACAATTTTTAAAATTAATCGGCCCTGGCCCAGGTGGCGGCGGAGGCTGGCCGCTGGGCGGGAGGGGGAAGGTGGGGGTAATCCCAACAAACCCATATTGTGGTTATGATGCCAACTTGGGTATTATTTTCAAAGACCAACATAGGGTGAGATAATACTCCAACCCAATGGGTAAAAGATAAGGATGATACCCTATATTCTAGAGTTTGTGAACCCTAGGAGATATCTATCTCAATTCCTCACCCTACAATATTAGACAAGGGGGGAAGAGTTGGCTCAGTGTTCTCGATGAGTGATTCTCTCTGTAGATCAACAACATATCATCGTACACATTTCTAGATATCGTAATGTATCAGTAAAAATTATCTCCTGTTCATATATGACATCAAATAAAATATCATATTAGAAACAAATATACATATCTATCATAAGAAGGATGCCATAATCATCCTCCCATTCTCTCAATATATGAAGGTGTTTTTGTCCCAGTTATATATGGAATTCTATGTCAATCAGATCCCACTCTTTGTCATCACAATGTATCCATGTCACATCCATAACTTTCTGAAACATCTCTCCAAAGAGCTTATTCATCCTACCTCATAGCTAGTCATGCTACAAGTCATCGTACTCATCCTTATTCATGTTTATAGCTACATACTTGTCATCCCAAAACATCATGCCAGATCTCATACTATGGTAGTGCTCTTCAATAATAATCCCAAACATCATTAGCAAATCCATGTAGTAACATATCATAGGAATAATTTCAAAAATAAATCATCCCATGAAAATATCTCGAAGGGTTATTAGTGGAAACTCTATGTGTATGAAGCGGATAAATCATGAATTAACTCAGGTTATATGTACAACATATACGGGCATGTGTTCAATAAGAACATCAATTCTTCAATTAGTTGTCAGTTTCCAAGTTAAGCTCAACAATATCTCTTCACAACTTCAACCAGAGTGTCCAAGGATTTGCATTTCCACTTTCCAACACTCCGTCAATAGCTTCACAATATACATTTTCTTTTCTCAACTCCATAAATCATGCCATGATTCATTATTTTGAGCTTGTGAACCCATGTCCCTATTACTTAGATCATATGAGGCTTATTACATATCAATAGTATACCATCAACATATAAAACCAAAACCAAAATCAAAATCTTACCTTGGAACACTTTTGAAGTAGAGGTTTGGGTCAACACATTATCCTAGCTTCACCAGATAACTATCAACGTGGACATATACAATGCTCTTTGCAATCATAACAAGTGAGATTATCAAAGTTTATATGAAAAGTCATAACTAATATCAAATCATCAATATCACAGTATCACATTCTTTAGATCAGGTGACATGTAGAGATCTCATCAAGTAATGACTTCCTCTATTTTCATTCCAGAAAGTTTCCATTGAATTATCAAACCAAGGTTCACCAAATCATCCTCATGATGATAATATCAGTAACTATATAAAAATGCATATACTAAGAATAAGTTTCTTCCATTTTTGTGAGATTACATCATACTCGATCACAATTGTCAATACTTCAACCATTCGGCTAAGAACAAGGATGTTGATACAACACCATTTTAGAAATACAATATTAGCCATTCAAAGTCATTATTCCCATATCACATTGTTATCAAGGAGAATCATTAGTCATCAAATAAAATCATTATACAGTATGTCAAATCCAAATTTTTCTATCATAGTGAGAGCTATAGTCCCAAAACATACTGAAATTATCATGTCAAAGTTCTAAGTCATTATCATGTCAAAAATCCAAACACTTCTGATATATATCCATCAGTCAAGTCTATTCAAACTCTTATATCAAAAAATTCAAAGGTTACATTATATGCATGTCTCAGTCACATGCAAACACAAGTTCAATCCATATATTCATATCATTGTAACCATTCAAACTTCCCTGCTTATAGAAATTTCAATTGTATTCTTCATGACTCTAAGATTGACATTCTTTAGGTCAACATATGATTTTATGCACAAAACTTCATTTTTGCGTCTTGTAGGCATAATCACACCCATAGTCCTTCCTCTATGTGGTTGGGAGACTACTATCGCACCCTTGACCTTACTTCTGTGCGGCTGAGAGGCTATAATCGCGCTTGTAATTATGATTTTGTGCGATAGAGGCTTAGAGTAAGGGAAAATGTCTCTCTCCTGAGTTCAAAAATTTATTGCAGCTCAACAATGTCAGATATTTTTCCATTCATGTCTATAAAAAGCACTTCAACAGTAAAGAATATATAATGCAAATGATAATGAGAGTAAGAATCTTATGGAGAGATTCTCCCTTTAAATGGGAATCCATTTCACTCATCTTCATTCATGTCATCAACATATCTATAATTTTATCATGCACCAACAAATTAGTTAGATCATAAAGTCATACTATACCATATATTCATCATGACCATCTCATGTTATCAGCTACTTCATTATGGAATTTTTACATCAATATTTCATAAAGGGTTAGTGTCACATAGCTTAATAGGAGTAAACTTCAAGACTCATGATTACAACAGTACTTTCAGTCTAAACACATCTAAACATAACCTTCGTCAACAAAATATATTGAATATCAATGTCATTTATACTTCTATCATCATGGCTACCATTCTTTTCACAAACAAGATCAATACTGTCAAGTTAGAATCAAGGTGTGAACCTTATTTATGGGATCAAGATATCCAAAATGATATATTTTAGCCAAAAATCAACTATACCACTATATAAAATATCAATATTTAGTAGCTTCATAGAATCAAGAAGTTCAACATGTTTAAGAAGTAAGATACTTGTTCAATACTAAGTGTACCATTTGATCATGAGAACCATGAATCTAAATTTCTTTCATATGTATGAGACATTTGTGGAAGAGAAACTATCATCATACCTTAGGGCTTATCTTTCCATTCATATATCATGCATACCTTGTAATATTCAAATACCTGTTCACCTTCTTATTTTACATAGGAATCTTGTAGCACGTTGTCACCTTTTTGTCACATGTCTCTTTACCTTTTGCAATGCTAGTTATTATCTTCCTACACTAGCCATGATCCTCAATAAGGATCCATGTATCACAACTCATCAAGAGGTTAGAAGCATATAAAAACTCAAATATACTTATGAAGGAATCATAAGTAATAATAAAAACAATAATCATATCTATATGTCTAAACAAAAAAATCATAAATCGAAAAGTACTTATCCTCAATGAGAGGTGATCATCTCCATCTTGAACCAACCTACAAGAGCCATATATAGCAATGTTATAATTCACTATTTCAAGAAAATCTATCAACAACTAGGCCTAATAGAGATTATCCCATATAGGGATTCATCAAATCTGTCACAAGTTCTTGAGCACATTTACTTTGACCATGTTATGGTTTCTCTCAAACCCCAACCTCATAATATCCATCAAACTATAATACACAAATTGACCAATATTTTCTTCAAACCATAGAATTATTTTAGGTCTCCACCATCCTCTTCTTGCATCCTTCAACGGTGTCATCATAGGGGTGATCTTCTTGAATTTTTGTCAACGCAACTCTAATACCATGTTAATTTTTCTTAGGGCTATATTGTGCCTTTCTTTTATAATTTCACTCCTTCAGTAACACATTACATTTACCCCAGAACATCATAACACTATTCATATTTACATAATTATTTAGCATCATATGCAACTATGTAGAAAGAACAATATCATCATAATCAATGCAGCATAACATAAAGCAACAGTAGAAAATATTGGAAATGTTTCCATTGATGGCAAAGGGGGCAGCAGAGGTAGAGACAGAAAAAGGATAGCAGAAGAAGCAAAGGACAAGACAACGGGTTTTTGGTAAATGGTATAGTAATATTTACAGGGAGCATGCGAAGAATAGAGGGAGAGTTTATTTACAGAGACAGGGCAGCAAAAAGAGAAGCAAAGCAGAGTAAGGGAGACAACATATATGTCAAAGGAGACAGGCGGAAGAAAACTGTTGAAATGAAAAGGTTGAGTAGCAGAGGACACAGAGACAGATAAAGGAGGCAGAACCAGAGAAGGCAGAGCAGTAGAGGCGAAGACAGAGAATACAGAGGCAGAGGCAGAGAATATAGAGGCAGAGCCATTAACAAGCAGTGAAATGATCAAGCAGAGGTATAATCAAGGCTCTATGTATAAGGGGTAATACCAAGAATTAAACAATAAAAATCTAATACAGTCAGGTGTTAAACCTTATGATAGCGTTATATTAAAATAGCAATGAAACAGGGTTCATATATATCAAAGTGCTAAAGAAAGGTATATAACGAAATCAAGAAGGGTTTATATATATTATAGTTTGAACAGAGCTTATATGTATATGTATATAACGAAGCTGCAAAATTCTCTATTGAAGTGGAACCCTAAGTGTGAATAGTAAAAGCAGAGGTAAGAAAATTGACAGTATCACGCGGTGTCAAAAGTGGTAAGTGAAATTCTGAAAATGAACGTGATATGTGTCATTTAAGGACACGTGTCCTGAGGCAGTTTTGTAAAACAAATTTTTTCATGCAAATTGGAAGTGTTAAACCTCGTACCAATAAAAAACGTGATATGGTATGACATCCGTTGGATCATCAGAGTCGATGTAATAAACTGTCCGTCGTTGGATGCAAGAGGCATGTTAATAAAGGTGGGCCCTGAGAACGTACATGTGTTAAAATATGTATCGGGTTTGATATCTATTGCAATATTGGATATATATTAAAGTTGAGTGCACATATAAGAATGGGTTATGTGCGGATTATATATTTGATGCAAGATAATACATTATGTTATGCTGAGGGTTAAAACCATGGTTGAGGACTGACATAGGATTATATATATATATGTTCAAAGGGTGCTATCAAGTGGAACGTACTAAAAGTGCAGAGCTTATCAAACACATCTGGTCTCCATGGAATGGTTATGTATTAAAATGTCACGTTGGGTTTACTTATAAGTTGATAGTGCGGAGGTGGCATATATATATAAATGCACAAGTAATGCGCTAACCAAAGTTGTGGTTTGGACTCATAATATATCATACGAAGGGTAAGCCTGGAGCATATATATATATATATAGTGGGTCGAACTCCGCCAGGATGAGAACATTTGGTTTATTGAGCTATTAAAGGTTGAGTTCATATATGTATGTTGAAATGAGTTGGTATGCAGATATATAAGCTGGGGGAAAAAAAGCCTCATGGTAATGCTTACATATAAACCAAAGTTAATACGCAAGTGGGACCCCTACATAAAATTTTGAGAAACATAAACCAAGCTGGAGTATACATAAAGACTGAAGCGACAAAGTATACATATATATATGCAGCGCTTTATATAGTTAGCGCTTTATAAACAAGGGGCCAAAGTATATATATATATATACATATATGTGAAGCGCTCTATTGTTCGGGTCTAATACAAACAAAGTATTATAAGGTGGGAACCGAGTCACGAATCACATTGGAGAAAATTTGGCAACGAAACATGTTAACAAAAGTTGCCATTACGATTGAGTTCCGGACCCGATATGTTTTAAACAATGATTCATATATGTTTGAGTTCGGACATCAAAGTGAATAGTGTTACATCACATCGACACATCAAATGGAACAATGTTACATCGCATCGGAGCGATTCATCGCATCAGCACATCAAAGTGAATAGTGTTACATCGCATCGACACATCAAAGTGAACAGGGTTACATCGCATCAGAGTGACCCATCACATCGGCGCAGTGAAGTGAACAGTAATTGATCGCATCGGAGAAGGAGCAGAGCATCAGATTATATAAATGGAAGTTGCGATTCTAATTAATCGCAATCGGAAGGATTCGAGAGGTGATACATCACATCAGAGAATAGAGCAAAGTCGACGACTGGGCCCGTAAGGGAATTTTATTTATAAAAATGATATTTTATCATTATATCGCCGAAAATTACTTAATTTATATAACACGGTAGTGCATATGTTAAAAATGCCTTATTATTATTATGCCGAGAATTGATTCTCATTATATAAAAAGTGCAGTTACATACATGCAGAAGTTATGCAACAACAATGAACAGAAAGACATACAGAGAAGAAAAAGACAGACACAGTCACAGAAAAGACAAATACGTAGTGGTTCAAGAGGCTAAATGAGTTGAGCTGGATTTCTCATAGTATTTGAATGTAAATGTTTTAATTGATTTATATTGTTGTGATGCACTCGCAAGTCTCCGTAGGAAATAAAACTCCACTGTAAAACTGGAAATTGTATATATTGCTGAGATTTTCTAAATGAGCTGGAAAAAGAGGTGAGGAGGCAGAATGTAAAGAGTCAGGGCTATTCACTTTGAATTCCTTGTGGAATATGAACTATTATGAGGCAAACTGTATAAAGCATATCACATTGATATGCAAATATAGGTTAGAGAGAGTAAGGATAGAGAATGCAAAGTATGGAAAATTGAGGCAGAGAAGATAAGGAAGAGAGGAGCAGAAAGAGATGCTACAGAATAGAGCTAATATCTGAGGTAAATCAGCAAACATTTCTTTTGATAAATTGAGGAAGTTGGAGATTCCCTATCAAGTTGAAGCTTGATGGTTGTCAGTTGTAGCTGACTGAGGTTCGAGCATCCTGTAGGTTGGTGCCTGCAGAAAAACAGTGGTGAGAGGGAGTGTGAGCTTTCCTTTTCATCACAACAATAATAAGATGTGGTTTTCTCCCTTTATGGGTTTCCACTTATATCTGTTGTCTCTATGTGTGTTGCCTATGTGTTGATATGATCTACCCAATCTGCTTAATGTTTGCTTCTCTCATAATAATTTTTGTGTCACATTAATTTAATACTTGCTGCAACATATTAATACTGTTCACATATTAAAGTTGATTATAAAATTAAGTTGTAAATAAGTTGATGAAAATTTTAAAATGCTTATGTATGTGTTAAACTGATTCACCCCCCCCCCCCCTCTTAGTTTAAATAAGGATTTAACAATTGGTATCAGAGCCCCTTTGTACTAGTTTAACCACTGAGAGGAGATCCTAGGTCCCCAGGATGGCTAGTCAAGAAGGAAGCACAACCAATAATGCCCCTTTTTTCACCGGTGATAATTATGCCTTTTGGAAAATCAGAATGAGAGCATACATAATGTCTCTAGGAATAGAGGTTTGGGCTACTGTGGAATTTGGATATGCCCCAAAGGCAACTGACCCAGAGAGAGAAGCTAAACAAGAATTTGTATCAAATGCAAAAGCCACGAATGCAATCTTAAGTGGACTTTGTCAGGCTAAATTTATCAAAATAATGCACAGTAATACTGCCAAAGATATGTGGGATACTCTTGAGAACATCCATGAGGGAAATAAAAAGGTAAAGACAGCCAAACTTCAAGTATATAGAGCTCAGTTTCAAAATTTAAAAATGAATGATGATGAAGATGTTGGCAGTTTCTTCTTAAGAGTTGCAGAAATTGTTAACAATATGAAAGCTCTTGGAGAAACCATGCCAGAAAGTGTAATTGTACAAAAGATTCTAAGATCTCTTCCACCCAATTTTAACCCCAAGGTGTCTGCAATAGAAGAAACAACTGACTGGAAACCTTAACCATGAACAAGTTACTTGAAAATCTAACAGCCTATGAGATGAGACTCCCACAGAGGAAGCCAAGTGCGAGGGAGGTAGCTTTTAAAATAGAAAAGAAGAAAGAAGAAAAGGAAGATATATGTTCTTTCTCTGATGAAGAAGAGGACAAGTTTGTCAAGAAACTAGACAGAGGCTTAGGTAAATATAAAGGGAAAATTCCATTCAAATGCTTTAACTGTGGAATATTTGGACACTATGCTGCTAACTGTCCTCATAAGAAAGCAAGGAATCAGGCTCTTGAATCAGAGAAAACTTCATCAAAGAACTGGCAGAAAGGAAAGAATTTCAATAGAAAATATTACTATGTTCAACAAGACAACAGTGCATCTGAAGACTCAGATGAACCCTCAAGTGAAGAAGGAACCTCCGAATTTTTATTAATGGCCATAGAAGAACTTGAAGTAATCCTTCTATAAGATGAAGAAGAAGGTGAAGTTGACCTTGAGGGGGAGCTAAGAAGTGCCATGGAGGAGATTGACAGACTCAAACTAAAGTTCAGAAAACAAAAGGAAATTCTCCTCAAGTATGTAAGAGAAGAGAAAAATTCAGAAGTCTTCATGCAGCTGAAGGTAGAGCTTGAAGAAGCCAAGAAGATAGAGGACATGCTACTTAAGAAAATCAAGGATAAAACTTAGGAAGAAGAGAAGTTGGAAGAAGAAGTAGTATGTTTGAGGAAGAAATTAGAAAATTCTCAAAGGAAAGTGTCTATAAATTCTTCTCAAACAACAAGATCTAGTAAGTTGAACGAAATTCTGGATGCTCAAAGATCTCCTCTGATAAAAACTGGAATAGGCTATGAAGGAGAATCAAGTAAAAGTAAAGAAAAAGAAAACAACAATATTATTTTTGTAAAAGCAAAGAAGGCTCAAAAAAAACCTACACAAGAAGAAACATGTAATGAGGGAGTCAGAAACCAGAAGAAAAATCTAATAACAAAGAATGAAATAAATATCCAGACAACATAAAAAGGCTCATATACCCCTGAGTATGTCAAATTTGGAGGCCATCAAAGGAGATTCTTCACTCCTATGAAAAATTCCACCTGTTATGCCTGCCACAAGTTGGGACACATTGCTGCATACTGTCATACAAGGAGGAGTAATTCAAACGAGCAAAAGATGCAAACAATAAAGAGACTGTCTCAATCAGATAAATGGAGAAGACAACCTCACATGAGGTACGCAAATTGTTTCTATGGTTACTATTTTTATTGTAAGGAATTTGGCCACAAAATCATTGAGTGTAGAAAATATGGACAAAGATTGATGTACAACACCTCAAGGAGGTTTATGAATCAAGGAGATTTTACTCATACTCACAATTCTGCAAAAATTATGATCAAATGCTATGTATTCAATAAAAGTGGACATATGCCTTCCAAATGTGCTCTCAAAGGATGTGGTTCATCATCCCACAAAAATTTCCAAACAAAAGGATGCTTCCACTGGAAAAAGAAGGTGAAAAAATGTGACCTGGCTCTAACTGCTCAAGACCTAAAAAGCCAATGGTATTTGGATAGTGGCTGCTCAAAACATATGACTGGAGACAGAAGCAAATTTATAAATTTTGATGAAAATAAATCTGGCAATGTTACTTTTTTCAATGATAAATCAAGAAAAATCAAAGGAAAAGGCTTAGTCAGCCTAGATAATGGCAGAGGAAAGGCCCAAGATGTACTATTTGTATATGGGCTGAAAGAAAACTTACTGAGTGTCAGTCAAATGTGTGATAAAGGCTGTGAAGTTCTTTTTAGAGCACAAGACTGTGAAGTAAAATCAAGCACCACAGGTAAGACTCTGCTCAAAGGTGTTCAAACTGAGAGTAATGTTTACATAGTGAAAGAGGAAGATGAAGCATGCCATCTTAGAAAACTTGAGGAGTCATGGTTATGGCATAGGATATTGGGACATCTCAGCTTCAATCATATCATTAGACTGAGCAAGAAGAAATCTGTCAGAGACATGCCAGAAATAAAAGGGCCTTCCAATACCATATGCAAGTCCTGTCAATTGGGAAAATAGACCCACACATCTTTTAAGGCCAAAGATGAGTTATCAACAAGAATACCACTCCAGCTTGTGCACATGGACTTGTATGGACCTGCAAGAACTAAAACACCAAGTGGAGAATTCTACTTCATGCTGATAATAGATGATTTCTCCAGAATGACATGGGTTTCATTTCTCAAGAATAAATCGAAAACACTCGAGAAATTCAAGATATTCAAATCATTAGCAGAAAATCAAATAGGATGCAAGCTAAAATGCATCAGATCAGACAGAGGAGGTGAATTCACAGTTTATGACTTTGCAGACCTATGCAATGAACATGGGATAAAGCAACAATTTACTATTGCAGGGACACCTCAACAGAATGGAGTAGCAGAGAGACAAAATAGGTCTATACAAAAAATTTCCAGAGCCATGATGCAAGAGAGTAATATTCCTTAAACCTTCTGGGTAGAAGTAGTACACACAGCCGTGCATATCCTAAAAAAAGCTCATTTAAGGCCAAATTTGGCATGGTAAACCAGCTTTAATCAAGCACTTTAGAATCTTTGGAAGTAAGTGTTACATAAAGAATAATGATGAAAATCTCGGGAAATTTGATGCAAGAGCAGATGAAGGGATATTTCTAGGATATGCATCCAAGAGTAAAGGGTACTGGTGCTACAACAAGACTCTTCAAAAAATTGTAGAAAGCATTGACGTAAGATTTGATGAAGAACTTCCAAACAAGACAAGAGGTATAGACTGCAGCAGTCCTTCAGACAATCATGAAGAAGAAAACCAAGATGGTGATGAAACAAGCAAGACAATAGAAGATGCAGAGCTGAGCTCAAAAGCCCCCTCAGGATACACTCAAAATAACCATCCAGAAGATTAGATCATTGGAGACAAGAGTGTAGGAGTCTAGACAAGAAGGAAGCTAACTGAACAGACATAAGAGGTATACATAGCTATGTTATCACAAATAGAGCCAAAGAAGTTTGAAGAAGCTATGAAGGACAAGCATTGGGTGAATGCTATGAATGAAGAATTGGATCAAATTGAGAACAAAAATACCTGGGAATTAGTTCCTAGACCCACTGAGAAAAATATCATAGGCTCAAAATGGGTATTCAAGAATAGAATGAATGAGCAAGGACATGTAATTAGGAATAAAGCCAAACTTGTTTGCAAAGGATATTCACAAATCGAAGGACTTGATTACGATGAAACATTTTCCCCTATAGCCAAAATGGAAGCTATCAAAATGTTTCTGGCCTTTGCATGCTACCAATACTTCAAGGTACATCAAATGGATGTGAAGTCTGCATTTTTGAATGGAGATATAGAAGAAGAAGTCTACATGGAACAACCAGAAGGTTTCTCATTAATAGACAAAGAAGACTATGTGTGCAGACTAAAGAAGGCTCTATATGGACTAAAACAAGCTCCTCATGCTTGGTACTCAAGGTTGGATAAGTACTTGCAAAAACAAGGCTTTAAGAGAGGAGGAGGAGACAACAATCTATACATAAAATCCCATGAAAATGAACTCCTGATTGTTGTAGTATATGTTGACGACATTATGTTTGGAAGCAACAAAGATTAGCTAGCAAAAGGATTTGGTGAAGAGATGAAATTAGAGTTTGAGATGTCTATGATTGGAGAGCTCAGTTTCTAATTAGGACTTCACATTCAGCAAAAGAACATAGGTACATTCATCTCACAGGAAAAATACTTAAAATAAATGTTGAAAAAGTTCAAAATGGCTGACTGCAAACCTGTGTCAACTCCCATGATCACGGGATGCAAGCCATGTGCTGATGATGGATCTACTGATATAGAACAAAGAATCTATAGATCCATGATAGGAATTCTGTTGTACCTGATAGCATCAAGACCAGACATCATACGAGCAGTAGGACTTGTGGCTAGATATCAAGCACCACCAAATCAAAATCATCTTCTAGCAGTCAAAAGAATATTTAGATATCTACAAGGAACAGTACAGTTTGGGCTATGGTATCCAAAAGGAAAAAGCTTCACTTTGACAGCATGCATAGATGCAGATTGGGCCAGCTATGTGGATGATAGGAAAAGCACAAGTCGAGGTGCATTTTATCTAGGAGAAAGTCTGGTGCCATGGCTAAGCAAGAAACGAACATCTATTTCTCTATCTACAGCAGAAGCAGAATACATAGTAGCAGCATCATGCTGCAAAAAAGTCATGTGGATGAAGCAAGCCCTCCAAGACATGAAGGTAAGCATTGATGAACCTATCTCTATAAAATGTGATAATAAAAGTGCTATAAGCATATCAAAAACCCTATGCTTCATTCAAAAACTAAACATATCCCAATCAAGTATCATTTTCTCCGAGAACAAGTAGCTCAAAAGGTATTCAAGCTGGAGTATGTGCCAACAAAAGAACAGAGAGCAGATATATTTACCAAACCTCTTGCTAGAGAACCATTTGAGTATTTGAGATATAGACTAGGGGTATTATCTATAGATGCTACTCTCTAATATGAAGAGAAAGCATCGTTTCAAGGGGAGAACAGAAACGAAAATATCATTCTAGGGGGAGATCAGTTAACAAGGAAAGCATGAAACAGGTCCTCAAGATCAGTGCAACATGGGTGAGAGTTAAAAGCACACTGAGAAATTAGCAACCCCTTGCCATTGATGTCAAAGGGGGAGGAAGAGCAAGGAATAGAACAAAGGGTCCTAAGAGACAAATAGAGGAAGTGTATTGCCATCAATGCCAAAGGGGGGGACTGTTGGGAATGTGTCATTGATGGCAAAGGAGACAACAGAGGTAGAGACAAACAAAGGATAGCAGCAAACACAAAGGAGAAGACAACAGGTTTTTGGTAAATGGTATAGTAACATTTATAGGGAGCATGCGAAGAATAGAGGGAGAGTTTATTTACAGAGACAGGGCAACAAAAAGAGAAGCAAAACAGAGAAAAGGAGACAACATAGATGGAAAAGGAGATAGGTGGAAGGAGACTGTTGAAATGAAACGGTCGAGCATCAGAGGACGTAGAGATAGAGAAAGCAGGCAGAACTAGAGGAGGCAGAGCAGTAGAGGCAGAGGCAGAGATGAAACGGTCGAGCATCAGAGGCAGAGGAAGAGAATACAGAGGCAGAGCCGTTAACAAGCAGTGAAATGATCAAGCAGGGGTGGAACCGTGGCTCTGTGTATAAGGGGTAATACCAAGAATTAAACAATAAAAATCTAATATAGTCAGGTGTTAAACCTTATGATAGCGTTATATTAAAATAGCAATGAAACATGGTTGATATATATCAAAGTGTTGAAGAAAGGTATATAATGAAATCAAGAAGGGTTTATATATATTATAGTTTGAACAGACCTTATATGTATATGTATATAACGAAGGCACGAAATTATTTATTGAAGAGGAACCATGAATTGAAGCGAAACCCTAAGTGTGAACAGTAAAACCAGAGGTAAGCAAACCGGCAGTATCACGCGGTGTCAAAAGTGGTAAGTGGAATTCTCAAAATGAACGCGATATGTGTCATTGAAGGACACGTGTCCTCAGGCAGTTTTGTAAAACAAATTTTTTCGCGCAAATTTGAAGTGTTAAAGCTAGTACCAATAAAAAATGTGATATTGTATGACATCCGTTGGATCATCAGAGTCGAGGCGATAAAATTTCTGCCGTTGGATGCAAAAGGCGTGTTAATAGAGGTGGGCCCTGAGAATGTACATGTGTTAAAATATGTATCGGGTTTGATATCTATTGCAATATTGGATATATATTAAATTTGAGTGCACATATAAGAATGGGTTATGTGTGGATTATATATTTGATGCAAGTTAATACATTATGTTATGCCGAGGGTTAAAACCATGGTCGAGGAATGACTTAGGATTTTATATATATATATGTTCAAAGGGTGCTGTCAAGTGGAACGTACTAAAAGTGTAGAGCCTATCAAACACATATGGGCTCCATGGAATGGTTGTGTATTAAAATGTCGCGTTGGGTTTAGTTATAAGTTGATAGTGCAGCGGTGGCATATATATAAATGCACAAGTAATGCGCTAACCAAAGTTGTGGTTTGGACTCATAATATATCATATGAATGGTAAGATTGGAGCATATGTATATATATATATATATATATATATAGTGGGTTGAACTCCGCCAGGATGAGAACCTTTGGTTTATTGAGCTATTAAAGGTTGAGTTCATATATGTATGTTGAAATGAGTTGGTATGCGGATATATAAGCTGGGGGACCGAAAACCTTATGTTAATGCTTGCATATAAACCAAGGTTAATATGCAAGTGGGACCCCTACATAAAATTCTAAGAATCATAACCCAAGCTAGAGTATACATAAAGACTGAAGCAGCAAAATATACATATATATATGCAACAGTTTATATGTGTAGCACTTTATAAAAAAGGGGCCAAAGTATATATATACATATATGTGAAGCGCTCTATTGTTCGGGCCTAATACAAAAAAAATACTTATAAGGTGGGACTCGAGTCACGAATCTCATCAGAGAAGAGTTGGCAGTGGAACATGTTAACAAAAGTTGCGATTGTGATTGAGTTCCAGACCTGATATGTTTTAAACAATGATTCATATATGTTTGAGTTCTGGCATCAAAGTGAACAATGTTACATCGCATCGGAGCGATTCATCGCATCGGCACATCAAAGTGAACAGTGTTACATCACATCAGAACGATTCATTGTATTGGCACATCAAAGTGAACAGTGTTACATTGCATCAGTGCGATTCATCGCATCATCACCTCAATGTGAACAGTGTTACATCGCATCGGAGCGACCCATCACATCGGCGCATTGAAGTGAACAGCAATTGATCGCATCAGAGAAGGAGCAGAGCATCGGAACATATAAATGGAAGTTGTGATTGCGATTAATCGCAATCAGAAGGATTCGAGAAGTGATACATCGCATCGGAGAATAGAGAAAAGTCAACGAGTGCGTCCGTAAGGGCATTTTATGTATTAAAATGATCTTTTATCATTATATCTACGAAAATTACTTAAGTTATATAACACGAAAGTGCATATGTTAAAAACACCTTATTATTATTATGCCGATAATTGATTTGCATTATATAAAAAGTGTAGTTACATACATGCAGGAGTTATGCAACAATAATGAATAGAAAGGCATACAGAGAAGAAAAAGACAGACATAGTTACAGAAAAGACAAATACGCAGTGGTTCAAGAGGCTGAATGAGTTGAGCTGGAGTTCTCATTGTATTTGAATGTAAATGATTTAATTGATTTATATTGTTGTGATGCATTGGAAAGTCTCCGTAGGAAATAAAACTCCACTGTAAAACTGAAAATTGTATATATTTCTAAGATTTTCTAAATGAGCCGGAAAAATAAGTGAGGAGGCAAAATGCAAAGAGTCAGGGCTATTCACTTTGAATTCCGTGTGGAATACGAACTGTTATGAGGCAACCTGTATAAAGCATATCACATTGATATGCTAATAGAGGTTAGAGAGAGTAAGGATAAAGAATGTAGAGTATGGAAAATTGAGGCAGAGAAGATAAGGAAGAGAGGAGCAGAAAGAGATGCTACAGAACAGAGCTGATATCTGAGGTAAATCAGTAAACATTTCTTTTGATAAATTGAAGAAATTGGAGCTTCCCTATCAAGTTGAAGCTTGATAGTTTTCAGTTGTAGCTGACTGAGGTTGGATCCTCTTGTAGGTTGGTCCCTGCAGAAAAGCAGTGGTGAGAGGGATTTGGATCTTGCCTTTGCATCAGAACAATAATAAGATGCGGTTTTCTCCCTTTATGGGTTCCCACTTATATCTGTTGTCTCTATGTGTGTTCCCTATGTGTTGATATGATCTACCCAATCTGCTTAATGTTTTTTGCTCTCATAATAAGTTTGGTGTCACATTAATTTAATACTTGCTGCAACATATTAATAATGTTCACATATTAAATTTGGTTATAAAATTAAGCTATAAATAAGTTGATGAAAAATTTAAAAATCTTATGTATGTGTTAAATTGATTCACCCCCCCCCCCCCCAGTTTAACTAAGGATTCAACAGAAACAAATAATTCACACATAGAGACACCAAGATTGGTTAGAGATCAAGGAAAAACACACTATGGGGAAAATTATTTCAAATTATTATTCTTATTGTATTGTCATCAAATGATTCAAAAAAGCGAGTACAATAATCCATATCTTCATCCATACAATTATTCAACAAAAACAATTACACAATATCCATGAAATGAACCCAACAATGCTTATACTCAAAATCCTGATTCTAAGCATGTAATGAACTATCACTGTTTGCGGTCAATTTTTGAACACTACGACCATTGAGTGAAATATTTGGACAAATAAATTCTATCGTTTAGGTCTCGGTCACATGGAGGAAGAGTCATGCGTGCGACTGCGAAGCTTCCATGCTCTCTTCAGCCTACAAGTGAGCGACTATAGTCTGGAACCGAGATTATGAAACCCTAACTCCCAGTCACATGGATGGATAGTTTTTCGTTTGATTGGAAGGATCCAATCACATAGATGAACTTTTGTGTGAGAAAATGTGGTCGACTTCTTCCTATGTTGTGCCAACAACTGTGGTCCAAAACCCTAAAACTGAGATGTGAGCATCAGACCCTCCAATTTCACCTCAGAGTGAACTTGTTCCTTTGTGGACGAGCCTTAGAATTGTGCGATCCAAAAACCAAGATATAAGAGTGTTTTGTCCAAATGAGGTAGAGGTCACTTGTTTTTATAGCCATCCAAGGTTTTCCACTTTGATTTAGGGTCGACCTTATCAAATATGCACATTTGGGCTATTCTTCAATATACACATTCTTTGATTTGATTTGATTTATCTTTAGATCGATTTTGGTCCTCTCAAAAAGAGGAATTTAATGTCATCATTATATCCATAAAGTGAGATGTAAAAAGTGTAATTTTACTGTAGTTTCATATTTTAACATTCGAGCCCAATTTTTATTATATTTTTAAACAAAGGAAGATCGTATATTTTAATAAAAGAGCCAAGAGCCTTTATGTTTTATCTAGAAAGGTCCAAATACAACATATTGGATCGAATTGGGGATACATATTTTCCTACAAAATGTTGAGAACTGTGAACGAGTAGCCTTTTTTGGGCATGGAGTCAAACCTCAAGTCTGAAAACTAAACTCTTAAATCCCTCAAAACTGGTTTCAACTTGGTTTGCTTACCTTATTCACCATTTGAAAACTGAACTGAAAAAATGTAACTGAAAATAAAATGATGGACCCCTGAGCTTATTTATGTATAGATATTATCTATATGTAATACAAAGTTGAATTACTCAAGTTAAATCCACCTTCTACTCATACCACCCTAACATCTGATTGCTGGACCTTATCCCATTGTACTGCTAAAACTCAGAAATTAACATAGCCTTGCACCACATAAATATTATCGGCAAAATATTTAACACATACCCTAGAATTGATACATGCTTATTACCAAATAAATTTGTCATATAGTGAGCTACTGGGTCATAAAATTGATGAGAACAATTTTCATTTTCACCCTATCTTGACTAGTTTCCAGACATTAATCTTTTTGCAAAGGGTAGGAATAAACATTTATTGGATCTTAAACTTTGGGCTTTACTTGAAGAGGATGGTGCTATCCATCTTCTTGCTATTTGATCGTAAGAAAAAATTCTTTGAAAACTGCACCAAAATATTCCTCCCTTGAACTATATCTTTCATAAATAGGAGAATCTTATAACAACCAAAACCCTCATCTAAAAGATAAATGTCATAAATAGGAGAAACATAAAAATTTACAAGATAGGACATTTGAGATTATGTTTGCAACTCAATCAAATATTATTTTCATGGAATTAACTTATCCAAAAATAATGCAGGGTTTACATATTTAAACCCAAACAAAGAACACCCAAAGTGAAGTATATAGGTGTTACACAAAATCTTGTCACTGTCCCTGCAATCCCCATCTCGCTCATTGGAGGGTCATTTCTGTCACTAATAAGAAGTGCCATCCCTTGCAAAGACCATCATTGCATCCCTTTACATGAGAGAAATATTCCTTCTGTTGACAATTCCCTGAGCAAAGCTTCAGAAACCCTTGTTTTTTCCTTCGCGCGAGTAGCCAGTTATACCCTCACACCGATGGGGAAGATTAACACTGGGCCCCATGCAAGTTAGCACTATGTCCGAGTTAGACACACACGCTGAGATTTTATGGAATTTAAAAAAAAAATAGAGGCAGGGATTCCACTCTAACAACTTCGAGGATGAGTCATTGGGAGTGGTTGGATTGAATAACCACAGACTCCCTCCTTTATTTTATGGTTTCTACCTCCCATGAGAACCTTCTAAAGGATAGGCCTCCCTTCCACATTTTTAGGGATCCTAACCTCCTCCTTTTCCTCTATAAAAAGAATCTATCTCTCCTTGCATAAGCTAGCTGAACATGGAGAATTGAAATACCATAGCTGAATTGATGAAGAGATAGAACAAGAAGGAACTTCGTTGAGAGAGCTTAAGCCCATGCCCCCATCCCATCCGAATCCCCTGATGATTATATGAGATGTGCTTCGGCTGAACCCCGCTGGAGGAGACTGCGATGTCAAATCTTTGGTTGTACCTCTTCCTTCTATCAATATATACGTGACTATTGTTTGGGTTCCCATTTTGTGTTATGTCATTTTTTTAATGTAATATGCTTAGCCCCCTTTGACTGGTTAGTGCTTACGAATGAAAGTATTATTTGTTCTATGTGCAGGTATTTGGGCATGACTGCAAAGGGATTGTGACTTGCCGACGCAGGAGCGAGAGGCCACCACTACTACAGCCGTAATGATAGTGTTGGATTCCAGGTTGGTCGATCTACCGTGTCCTCTTTCATTTTGTAATTAGGAACCTACAGTCTAGCATGTCTCTTTTTTTCTAGACCCACTCAAGGGCTAGAGGGATCATCTTTGTTCACAGAGAGGATTTACCTACTTAACAAATTGGCACCCTCACTCGGCTGGGGGGCATGTCTATATTATCGTAGCTGTGGACTACTTCACAAAATGGGC
The DNA here is from genome assembly GCA_034641835.2 of Pinus albicaulis. Taxonomy (NCBI): domain Eukaryota; kingdom Viridiplantae; phylum Streptophyta; class Pinopsida; order Pinales; family Pinaceae; genus Pinus; species Pinus albicaulis. Next base: position 1,467,244,161 of record CM076575.1, read on the forward strand.
CGAATAAATGCCTACACTTGTCACTGACGGTAAGAGAGCTGCTCAATTCATATTCAATCACATCATTGCTAGGTTTGGTGTCCCTCAAGCCATTGTTATCGATCATGGTTCCCATTTTCGACATTATATGGTGGTGGAGTTGACTTCTAAGTTGGGTTTGCGTCATGACAGTTCAATGCAGTACTACCCTTGGGCCAATGGCTAGGTTGAAGCTGTGAACAAAGTTCTTATCACCATGATTCAAAGTACGATTAGGATCCACAAATCCAATTAGCATCTCATGTTGTTTTCGGCTCTTTGGACGTATCGAACCTCAGTTAAGAATGCAACTGGATTTACTCCTTTCCAGTTGGTTTACAGTCTGGAAGCCACTCTTCCGATTGAATGTGAAATACCTTCGCTCAAGTTAGCTATTGAATTATTTCCGAACACTTTGCCAGAAGAAGAGCCTCTCCTTTATTTAGAAAGGATGGATGAAACCTGCCGCTTTGCTACTCTAGTTATTGAAGCATAGAAGACGTGGCTCAAAGCTCATTTTTACCAATCAGTTTCCCCTCATTCCTTCATTGAAGGAGATCTCGCGCTCCTATGCAACCAAGCTCATGATAAGCTTGAGGCAGGAAAATTTCAACCCATGTGGCATGGGCCCTACATTATTAAACGTGTGTTGCAGAATGGGGCTTATGAACTCATTGATTACAAAGGTCATCCTCTGGAACAACCCAAAAATGGGTTGTACCTCAAAAAATATTATGCGTGAGCCATTCATGCATGATTTGTGTACATAGGTGTTGTTTTCTATTTTGTATGTGTTTTGGTTTGGTGTGCTTTGTGAGAGTTTTTCTTGCTTATTGGGTCTTGCTTATTGTGCAAATGTCTATTACCCCTTATGTCGATTTCGCGGATGGTGCTTCCTACAGTACTAGAAATTTATCTTCAGTAGCCTGGGTAATTTATGATCTTGCTAGTGAGTTGATAGATCTGCAAGGCATTTGTCTAGGACGAACTACAAAAAATGTTGCTGAATATAGTGCTGTCATTGAACTATTAACCGAGGAGATCAACCTCAGCATACGTGCATTGCTTGTAAATTTAGAGCTTCTCGTTCTTTAGCTCAATGGTCATTATTTGGTTAGAAATCCGTGCATTCTGGGATTGTATTTACGTATTCGTTTGCTAGAGAGACATTTTGATTTTATTACATATCAATATATTCCTAGATGAATGAATGCATTAACTGATATAGTGGCCAACATTGTATTAGATAAACATTTGCGTGATTTTTAAAATCATCATCATATGTAAAAGATCCACGTAGGAAAATATATATATATATATATATATTTAATGTTTTCATTAGTGTGAATCATAACTTAAAAAAATATGTGCATTTCTGTTACATCCTGAGACATTATGTCTCTCAAATATGCAGATAAAAACTTAGGTGTCTAATCGACATGATCCTCATGGTAGCATGTCACTACCTGTATGAGCCGCCTCAGGAAGCGGTGAATTTGGCTAGGCACCCCTATGGTATGTCTCTGGTAGGCATGAGGAACATCGTTGAATCGTGCATATTCCGGGACTCCATGTGTGATTCCCTTCAGATTGCACACGATCTCGGCTTCCTCTCCTCCCTCACCATGAGGGTATAAATCGCGAGGGATTCGCCTCACTATCAGTGACCTACCTATGGGTCTCTCTGGGCCAACATATGCAAACACATGGATTTAATGTTAGAATATACATAATTAAAAAAAATCATAACACTCATGAAAATTAAAAATGAGTCTTACCGAAATCTTCATCCCAATCCTCTCCTTGAGGAAGTGGGAGGTCCGTATCACCAGTGAAGTCTATACCAGATTAGGGCCAGTCCTCCATGACAATCAACTATCAGCGCAACCAATCAAAGAATTCTGGTCTCGAGGAAATCTGTTGAGCACCCCCTTCCCTTGGCATCAAAGCTACCCATCGAGCCATCCGTGGCTTCCTCACTGGTGGTGTCGGGACTATGACCTCCTACCACTAAAAGATTGGTAGTCGTTCCAAGAAGAACGATACCAGGATAGACCCATAACCAAATTGCTTCAATTTGGTCTTCTTCCATTTTGTTAGATGGTGTTTCATGTTTATTATCACAACCTCTTCCCAGTTGTAGATAGTCAGTGTCAAGCAGTCTACAGTAAGTAGCAACTGTGTCTTTGTTGCTTCGTGCGGTGCTTGCGATCCCACAACTCATGTGATGGTATGTAGCACTACTTTTAGTTCCAAGTTTGGGATAGTCTCAATATATACTTTCCCACTCCCTGATCCCTTCCATGCCCCTAGACATACCCTGTAAATCACCATGGACATGCTCTCCATGCAAGGCTGGGTACCGATTAGGATTAGTGCTGCTCCCCTCTGCGATAATCCTATTATGAAATACACATCAGAGACATCAATCTCAATTTCCTGATCTTGAAGGATGAACTTTTCCTGATTCTCATCCCATATGATGATCAAATACTGTAGCAGCTTCGGTTGAGCTCGGAGGCACAGTGTTAAGAAGACCTTCTTCAGTCCACAGTCTCTGAGAGCTTCCATGCATTTCTCATTTCCCATGGCAAGCTCATCCTCTTCGTCGTGTTCCCATTCTTTCCATTCAATTACCATTTTTCCACTTTGTACCTGCAAGCATTGTTACATGGACATTATTAGCCTAATTAAAAAATTTAATTTGTGAAATTTGGATCTATTTACTGGAATTTTGAGCATAAAACGGTCTGCAGAGTTGGTGCGACTGTTTCTTAAAAAATCAAGCCAGTGGGTGCACCCCAGTTTAGAAAAATGGGCGATTGGCACGAGTCCATGCTGGAAACTCGCGCCGACCGCCGTGCCCTAAATTTTACAATGTCCCCCCTTAGAAATGATACTTGAGGGTTGCAGGCATAAAATAGGACTCAAAATGAAAGGAAAGGTGTCGGCTTTTACCTGGAACTGACGGATTTGAGATTGGTCTACCGGATCGTCCGCTATCGTCGCTGCAAAATCATAGTGTAAAATGGGTAACTATTGCTCCACAAGAGGGAAACAGTGAAAAGTAATTATTTTTACCATTTTTGGCACTTTATAACTTTTCACAACCCTAATTAGGTTTTGAGACATATTTTTCGATTATTTTTATATATTATTTTAAGAAATGGGTTTTACAGGTGTCTCTTGTGCAACAACAGGGTTTCATGCGACACTGATGAAGTAATGAGTTGTATTTTATACTTTTTCGGACTCGGTAAAAACATGAAAAAGTCACTACTGGATTCATCTTTCAGCTCTTTTCTAACTCTCTAAAATTGAAAAGATTGCCGAGATTCTTGTTGTTTTGAACTCGTTAAATGGCTACGAAACAATATCTACCCAGTACACGTTTACCCATTTTCCGGGCTAGGATAGATTATTTATGAAAAATTAATACCTTAGCCTATCATGACTAAGAGGCTCTTTCAGATATTGTTTTCTACCTTTTCGGATCTGAGAGACTATCTACGAAAAGGGCCATGCTGGAGTTTTATTTTATGCCTTCTTTTCAAACTCTCTAAACATGAAAAGATGTTGAGTTCTCCCTTTGTTAGACTCGTTAAACCTTGATGACATAGGACTTCATCACCATGACGTTACTCGAGTTCCTCCTTCTTAGGGCTCGTAAAATGTACTAGGTTGGATTTTTCCGAAGGACAAAATTACATTGCAAGCATATGCTATCCCCTTCAAGCTTGTTTAAAAAAATAATTGGGCTACTCGCCAGAAATGGTGGGGGGAAAATGGAACCCAATTTTCGTTACATTGGCAGTATGTCGCTCTTGAGCATGGCACTTGTCTGCATTCGTGTCAGGTTGGGGACATCTCATTTTGTCATTTTTTCCTCCATGGGTTTGGGTAACCTATTTTTCCCTCTCATTTTCTCTCTGCCACGTCATCATGACCTCAAATCCCTTGATGTCAAATACTACCAAATCCAGTGTCGTGTCGCTGATATGTTCAAGAGAAGTTTGCCTCTGCAGTTGTCAACCTGCCTCTGATTATCTGTTGGTCCTAATTCACTATCATCATTTTTCTTTGTTTCGTGTCGATGATGTGGGAAACATTATGGCCCTCCTTCAACCAGGTCATTTCCTGTCGACTTCAGCTCATTATCCAGGGATTTGATCTAGAGACTCCCTTTTGGTACCTTGGAGCTTGCATGCCTCAATGTCAGGTTCTTCGCATTCAACGCAAGGTTCACATCATTGGCCTTTGATCAAGTGATTTTTCAGGTGTTCAACATCAGATCTCTTTTCACATTGCGTGGATTGTACCTTTCGTACCTTGAGGGCCATTGTCATTATTGGTGGTTTCTCTCACATTCATTAATAGCTTTTATTATTCATTGGTAATGAGACGATTTTCCTGCATGTTTGACTTGAGCTCATATATTCGCATGCTCGAAATTGTACTTGTTCGAGTTGAGATGGAGCGCAAGACCCTGGGTTTTTCTGATAAAATCCAGGCTGTGGATTTTTGTGCATTATCATGACTTATTGCATGACTCTTTTGATTGGATGGCTGTGACCATACCTGAGTCTATTTGTTGATCCTTACTACTGGATGGCGGCGTTTATACCTTGGATCTCGGTTGTTATGTACTTTATTATGGATGGTTGCGCCCATACCACATGTTCATGTATCAGAGATATCAGTTATATTTGTAATTGCAGGTTTTCCGACAGTGGTGTTTTGTTCGAACGCGTTCTCATAAAGCATTTTTCCCCTCCCTCTCCCTCAGAGCTCATGCTTTAGGGGGCATCTGTTACACAACATTTTGTCATTGTACCTACAATCCCCATCTCGCCCATTGGAGGGTCATTTCTATGACTAATAAGAAGTACCATGCCTTGCAAAGGCCATCATTGCATCCCTTTACATGAGAGAAATATTCCTTCTGTTGACAATTTCCTGAGCAGAGCTTCAGAAACCCTTGTTTTTTCCTTGGCGCGAGTAGCCAGTTATACCCTCGCATCGATGGGAAATATTAACACTGGGCCCCACACCAGTTGGCACTCTGTCCCAGTTAGACACCTGCGCCGAGCTGTTTATGGAATGTTTTTTAAAAATAGAGGTGGAGTTTCCACTCAAACAACTTCGAGGATGAGTCATTGGGAGTGGTTGGACTGAATAACCATGGACTCCCTCCTTTATTTTATAGTTTCCACCTCCCATGAGAACCTCCTAAAGGATAGGCCTACCTTCCACCTTTGTAGGGATCATAGACTTCTCCTTTTCCTCTATAAAAGGAAGCTATCTCTCATTGCATAAGCTAGCTTAACATAGAGAATTGAGCTACTATAGCTGAATTGTTGAAGAGATACAACAAGAAGGAACTTCGTTGTGAGAGCTTAAGCCCATGCCTTGATCCCATCTGAATTCCCTGACAAGTATCTGAGATGCGCTTTAGATCAACCCCACTAGAGGAGACTGCGACATCAAAGCTTTGGTTGTACCTATTCTTTCTATCAATATATACGTGACTATTGTTTGGGTTCCCATTTTGTGTTATGTCATTTGTTTAATGCAATATGCTTAGCCTTCTTTGACTAGTTAGTGCTTACGAATAAAGGTATTATGTCGTATGTTGCTCTTGTTCACTGTTCTATGTGCAGGTATCTGGTCATGACTGTAGAAGGATTGTGACTTGCCGAGGCAGGAGCGAGAAGCCACCACTACTACAGCCGTAACGACAACATTGGATTCCAGGTAGGTCTATCTACCATGTCCTTTTTCATTCTGTAATTAGGAACCTACACTCTAGCATGTCTCTTTGTTTCTACACCCACTCTAGGGCTAGAGGGATCGTCTCTGTCCGCAGAGAGGATTTACCTACTTAATAATAGGTAAAGCTATACAACCAACACTTGAGTCCTCTCACCTTCAAAAATCAACTCCAAATTTTATCGAACCATTAGGGGAGTTTTGAGGTCCAAAATGGGCCTCCTAAGGAAATTATAAAATAATAGTGGAAATAATAAAATAAAATTTGATTACATCATCAAATTTTAAACAGAAAAAAGAAAAAACTACTTTTTCAACTCATATTTTCAACTTATCTACTTATGAATTTACTCAAATTTTAGGGGGAACACTCATTGGATGCAGAATTTGATTCCTCGTCTAAGGAGTACCCATGTTGTATACTTTCGATGGACCTGCTACAGGAAAAATGATAAATACATGAAAATCGTGATTACAATCACATTTTTTCATATATTTATCATTTTTTGTGTATCAAGGTTTGTCAAAGGTATTCAACATGGGTACTCTTTGGATGAATAATTAAATTTTGCATCCAACGAGTACTTCCACTACAAATTTGGGTAAAACATTAGGGAGATAAGTTTCAAAATCAAGTTGAAAAAATAGTTTTATTATTTTATTATTGTTTAATTTGTTTATTTTTTTACCCCAAAAATGGTGAATCATATCCCATGGTTCCCCATGGTTGACATCATTATGTTGAATCATATTGGTTCTTATAAATTTTACTTTGGTTTTAAATTTTTATTAGAAGGCCCATTTTAGACCTGAAAATCTCTCTAATGATAGGGAAAAATATATTCCTAATCCTTTCCTTGGAAATGACGCCAATTTGATGTTGTTTTCCTGGAGAAATTTCCTCGCTGTGGGGGAAACAATGCCCAAGATATCTCAAGATTAATGATTTTTTTTTTATAATCTGTGGTAGGAGGGATAAGCCATGAAGGATTACAACAAAGCTTATAATTATGAAACCCTAGCCACCAAAATAGAATGGCCAAGAAACACTAAGGGTTGCCAGTTCTTGGATTAAAATATTGGTTTAAATAGAAATAAAGAAGATAGATTTTAATCCAAATAATTAAGAATATTGAACTAAAATTTTGTAGAAAGTATCATGACAGACTGACAAAATGTGGATGAGTTCCTAAATTTGGAGCGCTTCATTAAGGGTTTAAATATTAAATAACATGAGTACAATTAATTAAATTCATGAAAAACTAACATGAAACAACCAACTACATCTCACACCATCCAAGAGAGGAAAAAAATTGATAAATGTTGAATGACAAGAGAAAAATAATGCTTGTAATTAACCCCGAAGATGGAATAAAAACTCACTCATATTCTTTGATTTTAGAGAGATTTATGATTGTAATGGAGTCATGACACCAACACTTTGAACCCTTTTCCAATGTTATTTTCCGACTTTTATTTCCTACCCCATGCTAACTAAATAACAGTCGAAACAAAATCAGTTTAAGAACGGACTGTTGACTTGGTTACAAAATTATTTTAAACAATTATAAAAATTGTTTTATTAAAAATATTTAAAAATTATATATATGTGTGTGTGTGTCCTGAATCTCTACCTTTATGCATAGGTTGGTGCTGAGTTGGAGGGTTGTGTAAAGTCATGTGCAGGTCGCAATTGTTGTCACACATGCGTCAACAAAAATTGTGTGGTTTCAAAAAACCCAAAACTACCTCAAAGATGACCTTAAGAAGTTTCTGGAAAGGAAAGGAGGTGGTGTCGGGATGAATTATGTCCATTAATCTCTAGATGACAGGTTTTCTAATAATTGTTCTCCAACATCACAATAGTCATTAATTTTTATTGAGATATGAGCTATCAGATATCATTGACCTATGAATGAGTGTTGTGGACGGTTGACTTCTTCTAGCACTTTCATTCCAGCTCGTTCTGCAACCTACTCTAGAATTCATTCTCCAATTATCCATGATGAGCTTGTTCCTTTCAAGTATATTCTATGAGCCTATGACACCTTAAATTCCGTCATAATTTCTAGATATATGTGTGTAATTTCATGCCGCTCAAGCAATCAATGTTTTATGCTTTGAAGCTTCCAAGCTCTCTTCCTTTCAAGCACATAAGCTCCATCAGTATTAGAATGATAATTATTCCAAGTTACCAAGCCCTTTAAATGAATGTAATTTATCCTCAAATAAACTGGGTAAATATATTTCTTCTGAAAAATTGTATGTTTCTCATCTTGGTTTGGAATCCTATTTTGTTGAATGATAGAAGTATGGTTTAGATAGATATGATTGACCCTTATCTATTGCAAGAGGAGATATTTGTGTATATTTCATTCTCATTCTCCACAACCAATTTTGAAATAACATTATAATCTAAATTTGTCTTCTTTTGAAATATAAATTTGGGAAAATTAGTCTAAAAATTCATTGTCCTCTAGCATTAGTGTGCTCTCAAAACCAAGAGTAATTTCCTATAGCTGAAATTTTCAACCTTCACAGTTTGGCCCTGTAATTTGTCCGAATACTGCGCCTTCCCACATCCTTCTTTCATAGATCCAGTGAGCTCCAAGAGACTGTTTCGAACGCAGATTTGTTGTGACTGACGTGAGCGACGATCATGAAGCTCCTTATGAACTCCGTTGGGTACTTATTTAAATATATTTCTTGTGAATTTCTACAAAGCGATTTTCTGGATAATGAAAAGGAGTGAAATTTAAGTGTTCTCTCTTGAATATGACACTCTTCCAGAGGGGTCCTGTAGTTGTTGGTACAATATGAAATTATGCAGGGGGCTTGCAAGGTTGTGTGAAATAGAGTGTTTACAGTTCCCCTATCCCTGGCCTGCATAAATATTCACTGAAAATATCAACAATAGAAATTCCATTCCACTTAATTACATCAATAATATGTCATATTTAATAGATTTTAATACAAAATTTGGCACTATTCAAATCTTGCTTCAAAATGGTGTTATGTAGAGCACCATCTACACAATTAGTGAGTAACTAGATTTTCAACATATATCTCAAGAAAATATATTACCTTAATACTTTTCAATTAAGATTTTTGGTTTCTTTTTAAATCACCCTTTCTTTTTGCTTTTCAAATAGTATATTTTTTTTCTGCAAGTTTGGTCTAGCACTTACACATTTTCTATTATGACATTGGAACCTTTTATGTGCTCACTTTGAAACCAATGTCCCATATTTGTGGGGCGATAATGTTGTATAACTTTTTATAGTAACCATTTCACACACATTTTGTTGACATGATGTGGGATTTATAGTAGCTTCTTATGGGCTGCTCCCTTGATGTTTTTTTTGGGCGTTGCCTTGGTTTCTTAGTTTATGTGCCAAGCTTGCTTATAAGGTAAATTATGATTGACAGGCTTAGAAAATGTATACCCCATGGAATGAAAACCCAAATAAATTCAAAGATTAGGGTTTTCGAGACCAATTTTTTTTTAAAACAAGAAATTCTCAATTTTCTAATAAAAAAAACAAGATTTTTTATTTTTTACTTGCTATGGTAAAACTATAACATATTGGCTCCATTTAAAACTACAACATATTGGCTCCAATTGGGAACAACACTTTGCTTGAAAAGTTATGAGAACTGTATAGTAGTAGCCTCTGTTGTGCATGACTCAAACCTCAAGTCTGAAAATTCAAAATTTAAAATCCCTCAAAACTCATTTCAACTGGAGCTGCTTCCCTTATTCACCTTCTGAAACCTCAACAAAAAAATTGTAACTGAAAATAAAATGCTCAACCCATGAACTTATTTATGTATATATCTTATCTATATACATAGTTGAATTCCTTGAGTGTAATCTACCTTCCAGCGATACCAACCCAACATCTGAGTGTTGGACCTTATGTCATTGTGCTGTTGAAACTCAGAAATTAAAATAACCTTGCACTACATGAAATTTTCAAGAAGAATATTTAACACATATTCCAGAATTGATAACTGTTTCTTACCAAATAAATTTTTCATATAGTCAACTACTAGTTCATAAAATTGATGAGAAAAATTTTCAGCAGCCTCTCTTTCTTTAATAGTTTCCAGACAAGAATATTTTTGCAAAGTGCAGGCACAAACATTGCTTGGCTCTTCATCTTTGGGATTTTCTTGAAGAGGTTATTGATGTCCATCTCCTTTCCATTTGAAGGTGAGAAAAACTTATTGTAAATATAGGATAGAATATACTTCCTTTAAGCTATAGTTATCATAAATTGGAGAATCTGTTGAATAACCAAAAACATCATCTGAAAGATAAATATCATAAATAGGAGCACTAGAAAAATATACAAAATAAGACCTCTGAGGGTTTTTATGCAACTCAGTCATCTCTTATTTGTGGGAATGAAATTATTAGAAAATAATTCAGGGGTTTCCACCTTTAAACCTGTAGAGAGAACAACCAAAGTGAAGTATATAGGAAAAGGTTTACAATCAATTGTTGAATCTTGTCACCTTTAAAAATCAACTCCAAATTTTATGAAACCCCATGGAAAAGTATTATAATATGTTATCCAACAACAATGTCAATTTGATGTTGTTTCCCTAGACATAGTTCCTGGATGTGGGAGAATTAGTGCCTGAGACACCTCAAGATTGATGAAAAGCTTTTGTAATATGTGGTTAGAGGACATGCCATGAGGGCATGAAACAAAGGCTATAATTCTAAAACCATAGCCTCCAAAACATAATGGCCAGAAAATTATGAGGGTTGCATGTTTTTGGATTAAAAGAGTTGTTTGAAGATAAATAAAGCGGGAAAAGTTTAATCCAGGAAATTAAGAATCTGAAACTAAACATTTGCAAAAAGAATCATAACAGACTAAGAAAATGTGAATGTGTTCTTGAATGTGAAGCAGTGCTTCCTTAAGGGTTTCAAGATTAGATAACATGAGTAGAATTAAGTATATTCATGAAAAATTAACATGAAAGAACCAGTTACATCTTACACTGTCCAAGAGAGAAAAAACATAGATAATTGTCAAATCACAAGAGAAAAACAATACTTGCAATTAACGCCAAAGATAGAACCAAAACTTGTTCATATTCTTTGATTGAAAAAAGATTGTATGATTACAAGAGAGTCATGACTCCAACACTCTGAACCCTTTTCTGATGTAATTTTCAGACTTTTATTTCCTACCTCCAGCCTAACTATCTAACTGTCCAACCAGAATCAGTTTAAGAACTGACTCTTGACTTTGTTACAAAAATGTTTTAAATAGTTATAAAAAATGTTTTATTTAAAAGATTTAAAAATTATAAATGATTATCTAATATTATATATATATTTTGTATATATATAATTAAATTGAAAAGTATCATTGTAATAAATAAATCTGGGTCACTTTATAAAATAGTCTGATGTAATTTTCAGACTTTTATTTCCTACCTCCAGCCTAACTATCTAACTGTCCAACCAGAATCAGTTTAAGAACTGACTCTTGACTTTGTTACAAAATTGTTTTAAATAGTTATAAAAAATCTTTTATTTAAAAGATTTAAAAATTATAAATGATAATCTAATATTATATATATATTGTATATATATGATTAAATTGAAAAGTATCTTTTTGATAAATAAATCTGGGTAACTTTATAAAATATTCTATGATGCATTTTGTTTATGCACGTGCTGGAGCTAAGTTGGAGGGTTGTGCAAAGTCATGTGAGGGTCCCAACTGTTCTCACATAGGCTTAAGAAAAAACCATTTTGTTTCATAAACCCCAAAACAACCTTTGGGATCACCTTTGACAGTTTTTTGAAAGGAGAGGAGGTGATGTCAAGATTTTTTTTTTTTCGTTGATCTCCATATGAGAGGTTTTGTAACAAGTGTTCTTGGACATCACAAAAGCCGTTAATTTTTTTTGAACTATGAGCTATAAGATATTGTTGATCTGGGCATGATTATTGTGGATAGTGGATTTTTTATGGTGCTTGCATTCCAAGTCCACCAGGGACCTACTCTAGAATTCATTCCTAGGTATCCGTGATGAGCTTGCTCCTTTCACGTATGGTGTATGAGCATATGACCCCGTCAATACCATAATACTTTCTAGATATATTTGCTAATTAAACATCTAACAACCCAATTGTTTTTCATGTTTCCGAAGCCCTCAAGATTTTACGCTCTGAATATTCCAAGATATCTTGATTTCAATCATTATTAGACTACTCATTATTCCAAGTTATCAGGTCATTTAAATGAATTCAGTTTATATTGAAATAAAATCGGCAAATATTTTTCTTACGAAAAGCGAGCATTTATTATTTTGGTTTCGAATCTTGTTTTGTGGAAAATAAAAGTATGGTTTCGATAGATATGATTGATCCTTATCTATTCTAGTATGATTTATTGGTTGATAGTTCATTCTCAAAGTAATTTTGAAAAAAAAAAAAAATATTATATATGTTCTCTTGTACTATAAAAATGTGGGTGAGTTAGTGTGAAAATTGTTTATCCTATATCATTGGTGTGCTCTTAAAACCAACACAACTTTCTTATAGTTGAAATTTTCAAGCTTCATAGTTTGGCCTTGTAATTTTTCAAAATACTAGGGTTATCCATGGCCCTTCTTGATAGTTCCAGTGAGCTCAAAGAGACGGCTCACAAATGTAGATTTCTCATGATCGGCGTGAGTAATAATCAAGAAGTTCATTACAAGCTTCGATGGGTACTACTTTAAATCTATTTCTGGTGAATTTTTACTGAACAACTATCTCGATAATGAAAAGGAGTGAAATTTGTGTATTCTAGCTTGAAGATGACACTCTTCCACGGGGCTCACATAGCTGTTGGTACCCTAAGAATTTTTGAAACGGGTTTGCAAGGCCATGTGAAATAGAGTGTTCAAAATTCCCATTTCACCGACCCGCATAAATATTGACTCGAAATATCAAGGATAAAATTGTCATTCCACTTAAATACACGAGTAAGATGTCCAATTTAATAGATTGTAACACAAACTTTGACCCCTTTGGAATCCTACAAAATGGTGTTACTTAGAGAATCATCTACACAATTAGGCACTAAGTGGGTTGTCAACATATATCTCAAGAATATAGATCACCTTAATACTTTTCAATTAAGCTCTTGGTTGGTTTTTAAATCTACCTTTCTTTTTGCTCTTCAAACAATATACTTTTTTTCACTTATACATTTTCTATCATGACATTGGCACCTTACATGTCCTTGCTTTGAAACCAATATACCATATTTGTGGGAGGATAATTTTGTATAATTTTTTATACTAACCATTTCACACACATTTCCCCAACATGATGTGGGATTTATTATAGCTTCTTATGGGCTCCTCCCTTGATACTTTGTCTCAGCATTTTCTTGGTTTGTTAGTTGGTGTGTGAAGCTTGTTTTTAAGGTAAATTATGATTGATGGTCTCTGAAAATGCATACCCCATGGAATGAAAACCCATAAATCGGGGCCTTTGAGAGCAATTTTTTTCTTAGAAAAAGGAAGCCCCAATATTCTAATAAAAGTACCAAGAGCCTTTTTTTTTAATTGGAAAGATCCAGCTACAACACCTGGGATCTGTCTTCTTCCTCTGAGTATCCATAATTTTATTTCTCTACTAAAGTAGGTCTATCTAAATTACTACTAGATGCATTTCTGTCTTCAAACCTTCACATAAAAATCTAGAATTTAAATGAACTATATTTTTACATTTATGGCAGAGAAATAAGATACCTTTTGAGAAACATGATATCTCTTGTGAGTTTTCTTCATCATCAACTCAAGAGTGATGGGAAAAAACTTCCTTATTGGATGAAGTACCTTCAATATTTTGAGCATATTTCCTTTGAGGTTTTTTCTTCTTCTTCTTCCTTCTCTTCCTTTCATTATTATCATCCTTCAAAGATTAAGGACCATTTCTTGAGTAAAAGGGTTCTTCTAACTTCTATTGAGCCACATTGTTATATCCTCCATACGGACATTGCAATATGTTCAAGAATTCATTTTCCGATTCACAATGCCTCACTTGATCACCATCTGGCTTTAATAGCCCTTTCATGATAATGGCCTTGGCTTTTCCATTCTACTTACTCTTTTCACCATTCACTGGGGAGCACCATATATCAACATCCAAATCCATTAAACAAGAATCCATTCTAAAATTCTAGAGTACATATTCTTCTCCATTAGAAAATGGAACTTCTTATGTTGTATGCCAAGTTAAATTATACATTCTTTCCCTTTGATCTACCTTCAAGCGGTTATGCTATTTTTGAATGAACTTGGTTGTAATAAAAATTGTTGGAAACAATGTTAATATTAAGAGGTGGGGTGAATTAGTGTTAAGGCTAATTTAAACTTTTGTTCCAATTCATACTGAATATTCAACCTTCGAAATCATCCATATAATCATCAACAACATATCATGTCATAGCAATATAAAATCAACACATAAATACATACACCGTGAGCATAATACACATGAACACCAAGGTCTAATGTGGAAACCTTTATAGGAGAAAAAAAACCCTTTTTTTTGTTATTTTATGTATAAAACTCACACTTTATTACATTAGATTATTTGTGAGAAACCACTCATAGGAAGCACCAAATACCTTCTGCACAAAAACCTGATGAGCTTACCAGAAGCACAAAATTCATAGATTTGTTGCAAGAACCAACTTCCAGGAGGCACCAATCCCAATCCTTCTCAAACAACTGCTGAGATGGAAGCACCAACTCCCTATATGTAGGCTCCAACCTACACTCACAAGAAAAATTACTTCTCACTATAATTGGTATCCACTCTACTTGTTATCAACTATCTTCTTCTGTGTAGCCTTCTATTTATGCAATACTCTATCCTCTGCTTAATTTTCACCAGCACACTATCCTCATCTCAACAACATTCACTAATACACAAACCTCATGGCACTTTGTCCACTTTACAATAGCGTAGTCTTTCACACGGAGCTCTCTAATATTCAACCCTCTACTCTCTGCGACACACACACTCATACTCATCCCTCTTCCTTACGAAATATAAACCTATCTTTGCATATTAGGTACAGTTAGTCTCTATCTACAACATTATCACAAATAATCAGATCTCCCCCCTTATCTCTCGAAGCAATTTTTCATGTCTCCCTTTTCTCACTGGCAATCCTAGGTTTTGTTTCACTACCTCACATGGAATTATGTTGTCGTATTTTCCCTCCATACTCATTAGAAGCATGTATCCCCTTGGAAATCCATGCTGCATAGGATAGGATCCCTATTTATTTCCACAACTACAATAAGGCTCTCCATATTGCCATTCCATCAAAAGGACTGGCGGCTACAACAACATTAAACACTAAGACTAGGGTTCTGAGATTTTTCTCCACTTTCAAATTTAATTCTAAATGTATATGGGTACCACAGTAAGGCTATCCATTCTCCTTAATTTCCCATAGCGCTCAAATTGTACTTCAAGAATGGCTCTCTCATTTTGTCATCAACAATCATGTCCAAAACCATATTTACCATTTAATTATTCTCAATGTGCAAGGAAGTATAAACGAGGCATGTTTCAGTTCAAAAAAAGATTTATTAATTCCTTTGAGTGCAATAAAATTCCTTGTTCTTAGGTCAAAAAATCTTTGAAGACTATCTCCAAATATTGTTGACTCATCCATGACTCTAGTTCATTGTCATTAAACATATGTATTTAACAACTTTTCCTATATTCCAAGACCTGCAATATTTTTCATTGAAAATAGCATGTAGGTTCTCCATTTATTTAACACTGAAAAACACTACCAAACACCTTCATGGGTGCCTCTTTAAAATATAGCCCTGAGAGCTTAAATTCCATGCATGAAATTTTCTATGCCCCATGTCACACATAAGCACATTAAATTTTTCCTGGCCATAATATCAGCCTTGAAATTTCTCCTCCATGATTAGATGTCAGGTTGGACTACTGTTCGTATGCATTAGAAGATAAAAATTCTACGATGATGAAATGTGGCGCCATTGTGATGCATTTTTATCCTAGTGCATTTGTATTTGTATCATGATAGAATAAGGTGTCGTGACCTCAAGCTAGGCCTGTAGGTGCTAAGATCTTGTGTTGTCCTGTCGAGGTTTAATTCCTTCTATAACTTGTGTGCCCTTTCTTCTCTATCGTCGACGTTACCTTATTAAAATGCCCTAGTTTTCCATTGGGCCTAACTCGTATACACATGTAACTATAGAGAGGATCCAGGATGCCCTGGTGCCCGACAATTATTTAAAATGAATAGTGTACTCCTTATGGGCTTGTGGGATTTTGGTCTAGACCTCGGTGACCAAAACACATGAAAACCGCCGAAAAACTTATACTTGGGTGTGTCTTTCATCATTTGACAAAAATATCAAATTCCAAAAAAATATCTTTCTCCCAACTCTGTTTCCCAACACTCAATTGAAATTGCTTCTAGTATTTCCACTTTCAAGAAATTTCAGCTACATGTTCTATCAATTGACAATCCATAATTATTGTACCTTGCTATCCCATCTCCTTACCATCCCAGATAAAATTTTAATAAAGTTATAGGTTTCTCGGTTTTTGGGCTTCCGGGAACTGTTATTTCTATCTGGGCTTAATTCTATCCCAAATATCTTTTAAATAAGGTTACGGTTTTTTGGGCCTTTTTGTCTTCCCAGCTTCTAGGCACTATTCTCACTACCCTAGCTCAAACTATCACATATATATTTTAAACGAAGATACGCACTTCTAGGCATTTTGAAGTTTCGGGAAAACATTCCAAATATGAATTTGGGGGATCATGACTTTTACTGTCAATAAATTTTGATGTAGGAGGCCATTTGTGGACTTTAACATACCGTTGGAAATACCTTCCCAAGAAATATCTATCTATGTCGTTTCCAAGAGTATTTGAGAAAACCTATTAATGAAAAACTGCCTCCAAATCTTAAGTCTCCTTACCATCATAATCATCATATTATGGATTTTCTAGAAAGCCTCATACTATGATGATTCTCTACAAGAGATTGAAGCAAATATAGGACCTCTCCTAAGTTCCTCAAGGGCCAAGGGCTCCCAACCATCATAATATTGGTATTGCAAATTATTCAATGACACTACTAGTATGATGGTTCTCTACAAAACACAGCAACAACCATGGAACTCCTCCTGAGCTCAACACACCATTCATGGTAGTTCCAACATCTTATGCTGCGAACTTCAATGCTAAATTGGTTTATATCAATTCAAAAACACTTGGTGACAATCCAAACTTTCCAACACATCTCCTAGCATGATTGTTAACATAAATGGAAACATAGTTGCTGCCACTAGCCATCAAGGCCATGCCAACTATCCAATAAATGCAAGGGGTTTGGGGATTTGACAAAGCCTCTTTTTTTGAAGGAGGATATTGGTCAGCCTGCGTGGGAAGGTATTGGTTACTAGGTATGGTAGGGTACTAGTTCCCCTATGTCGGATATTTCTAGGAATGCACTGGATTATTAGGATAATACCCCGTGTTGGTTGGGATTTGGTTTTCATGTGGACCTATAAAGAATTTGAAATGGGGTGCTCCATTGTATACATTTGTGGACTATTGGAACGTGCTACAAGGTTCATTTTAGGATATGATTTCAATCAAACCGTTTGCATCATTTTATTCTCTTGGATTATCTTAAGTGAAATGAAGTGGATGGGGCGCATCAGGTAGGACCGTGTACATGTATCCTAATTGGGTATAGATGATATCAAAATCTTGATATTTGGTGATGCCATTTTCCTCTATTTGAGGCATGCTTCTAGCCACAT
The DNA here is from genome assembly GCA_034641835.2 of Pinus albicaulis. Classification (NCBI taxonomy): domain Eukaryota; kingdom Viridiplantae; phylum Streptophyta; class Pinopsida; order Pinales; family Pinaceae; genus Pinus; species Pinus albicaulis. The sequence continues at coordinate 1,467,261,808 of CM076575.1, forward strand.
TTTTGCAATTTCTTTTAGAAGAGATTTCAAAAATAAATCCAAGAGAAGTTCTCCATTTACAATGAATTTACAGAGGTTACAATGCTTTTTCCACTCATGGATATGGTCTGAAATATGAGTGGAGGTGGTTTGTCTAAAGTGGGTCAGCATCTCTAAGCCATTTTCATGTCGCACTAGGATTTGGAAAAATCTAAGGAATGAATGACCCAGGTATTCGAACGTGTGATGGGAACTAGTTTCCTCAATCACATACCATTTATCAATGATGTTGTTAGATCAACACCACAAATCATATTTCATGATGTGTTTAGTGAGATATTCTCCTTACTTTCCTTTGAATTTGGGAATATATAAAGGTATCTTAGTTGGTATAGGGGGCCAAGTTTGATCATGGGAGATGAGATGATTCTTGAGCTTAGTTAAATCTGATAGATTCAAAGAAGCAAAAAATGGGATATTGATGTTGTTATCCATATTCATATGACTTGGGGATGTAGCTTGAATGAATTTCCCTTGAGAAGTAGTAGGGCTGCTTGGAGGAGTAGAATTTGGACACCCTATGGGGGTAATAAAAGAGTTTCCTTGATGGTGAGGTGTCCCTAACAAGGTCACTCCAATAAAGGATGACCCAATCAAAGTGGTTGAATGGTTTCTTCTACACCTTGATGGTGAGAGACCAATAAAACCTCCCATAAAAGGGGGAAGGTTTAGGATGCAACACAATCGAAGGGTAACACTTGGTTCCCCTAAGGTGCCCTTTGTGGGTGAATTTTACTTTATATGATGAGGGGAAATTTTATCAAAGAAAATGAACACATACATAGAAAAAAGAGAAAAAATAAGGTTAATTCTCTTTTTAATTTTATGTTATGTGATCAATCAGACAAGAATAAGGTTTTTGTATGTTTTGTGTGTGAGAAAAAGTCCTAAAAGACCTATGCATCCTTTCCACTCAAACATTAACTGGGCCTTGCAAGGATTCTTATAGAAGGGTACTAGGGCCACGTCCTGAAAGTACTGGCAATGTTTCCAGTAGCTAGGAATCAAGAAAGGTATCAAGAGGTTTTAGTGCTTCACACACCACCACATATAGGTAAATATTCCATAAAATTTTGGCCCCTAAGGCTACCTTTGTCCCATGGGGGTAGTCGAGTCTTGAGCTTCTTGGTACTTAGTCAATAATGTGGAACCCTAAATAATTCAGGTAGCATCATAGAGAACTGCACACAATGAGACCTAAGCCTAACCCCCTCTAAATTAGGTTTATGTCATCCTTGGGTATTCTTTTCCATGGAATGATGAACAATTTTAAGCACCCTATAATACAACTTCTATGTTTTAGAAATAAACAACCATGAACACTTATTGGATACCTACCTCTATGGTATTAATCTAAGCTATATATTATTTTGTAACCCCTGTGGGGAATTTAGTGTGTTGAAGTGTTAGAGTTGTTTTTAAAGAGGCTTATTTACTTAGGGTGTGAAAATGTAAGCTTCAAAGAAGCTAAGTATAATTTTTCCAAAAGGTGGATACCATTGGTAAAAAATTGATATGAGTTTAGTGTGTGAAGTGAAATTGTGTGCAAGTGAACTTGTGAGCATATAAAAGTGTGAGGAAATGTGGATATGTAGTGATCCTTTACAACTCCCCTAATTATGCTATCCTGTGATTTTTCCTTTCAAGAGAATAAAGCATGTGTGGATGATGGGCCACTTAATTATTTCCTAATTACACTATGTGATCATATAGGTAGATGGAAAAATAAGTGCTTTGAGAAAGCTTTCAGATCCAAACCTATGATTGTCACAAGGACGCAAGGGAAGTAAGGGCTACTACCTGTCTTACTAACACCTATTCCTATGCCCATTAATAAAATTTGAAATTTGAAAAGCTTTGGTTAACCAAAAACATGTATGGATAATGAACCACTTATTATTCTCCTAATTAAACTATTTGTGATGATTGAATTGAGAAAAATAAGATAGAAATCATGTGTATATTAGGGCCACTTACTTTCCCCTTGTTAAGATATGTGAATTTTAATTTTTCCAAGTAAAAATAAGCTATTACCTTACTAATAGTGGTAGAAAAGTAACTAAGAAACCTATCTAAGTTGTGAAAAAATATAGGAGTGTGGGAAGTTCATTAGGTGCTACCAAAACAATCGAGAAAAAAAAAATACAATAATTTTTAGTCGTTTTGTGAATTGTGTGGATTTTTTTGTGCACGATTGCACGAATCATGCATCTATATGTGGTAAAATCTATGTGACTAGCCCTAAAAGTTGAATTTAGGTTTTTTCTAGGTGAGGAGTAGGTATGAATGGGACTTGCAAAATTCCAGAGTGATAATGGGTGCTAAAAATACTGAAAATGCAGAGAGAGGCAGGTCTTACCACACAACCAATTAAATCAAAGAAAGGTAGAAATTATGGTGGAAATTTTGTAATTAGTGATTTTCTGATCAAGGGTCCCAAAAAACCTTTCCTTGTAGTTTGGTTGTCACCTACAAAGAGCATACAAAAAGTTGGATGATGTTAGTGCTTGAACAAGAACCAAAAAAGCATGAATGAGGTAAGAACAAAACATGAACAAGATTAAATAAAAACTAGAACAAATAACATGAAACAATTCTTAATGAAGCATAAACACATAAACAAAACACATAGGAACATAATCCCCTTTATTGATTTCTAGAAGAAGAGCCACAAATGAGATATCAAAACACTTGAAGATAAATTCTTGAGAAATGGAGCTTAATATCTCTCAGCAAGGAACTCCTTTCTTTAATCTCCTATGCAAAGTCACATTCTCTCAAGGAAGCTAAGAGAACTCTCAATGATGGTGGAGCTATCTCAAAAACGGAATGTAGGATTTCCTTGGAGCAATTTTTCCAACATAAAAATGCTCAAAATTCTTATTCTCCTTCATCTGCCAATGGATTTTGAACTCCTTTGTCCCTCACTTCACTCATTAATGAGAAAATGACTTAAGAGAAAGGCAAGAGGATCCGTTGGGGGATGAATATCTCCAAGTCAACTCAAAATAAAATTTCCTTGGGTGGTACATGTCAGGGAATCCCAACTCATATTATGTGAAGTGGTCCAAGACTGCTAACTCAAACTGTTATCGACACACGTGGTTATGGAACAAAAAATTGCACAACCATTAATTTCTGCCATTAGAGAGCTCGCATGGGTTCATTTTTAAAATTAAACCTTGGAAAACCTTTTATTTTTTTGTTTTATAATGTATCCATGTAGAAAAACTTCACTTGTACATGTTTTTTTCGAAATTTGGGTGTCATTTGACCTCTACAATTGTGTGTGTGATATTTCCATGATAACATATTGGACCTCATTGACATATAATTTCTCTTGGTATAATTATTTTGAAATATTATATTTGATCTTGTAGGATTTCTTGTGGTATTCTAATAATTTCATTGCTAATTAACCCTGTTATACATATTACACTCCTTATCCATATGCCCATAGTTAGCACATGGAAAGAAATAATCGTTCAACATTCTAGGGTACTTGGATGTGATGCCTTGTTGGAAAGATATTTTATAAAACATCCTTCCTCAAGGGTGTACTAACCTTTGATGACTCTTGAATACATAAAAATTGCTTCTTCGAGCCATAACATTTTCAAATTTCTTCTATCCATTATTTTTCTCTTCAGAAAACTTTTATTCTTCTGTTTATGGGGACTTGGAGCTTGCCTCCCCATTAGGTGATGGTTCTCTAGCATATCCAATACTTATTTTGAGACATTGAGATCTTTGTAAAATGAGAATAATTCCAAAATTTTATGTCCACTTTATCCTCTTGTTTAGATTTTATACTCCATCTCTTAATGATATAATTTCCTACTCTTTTTATGCAATCCTTTTATTTCTTCTGAATTTCAAACTTTTTTTCTAATTTGGTCCTCTTTTTATTCTTCATGTTGGGTCTTCAAACATATGTTATCTTCTTTCATCTGGTGGCAGAGGTATTTATCAACCTTATATATTTCTTTCAAATGATAAAAATCATATTTGATTCCATTAATAACACGATCCTTCTCTTCAAGCTCTTTTTCATTTTGATCAACTTCTACCTTGAGCCTATAATTTTCTTCCTCTATGCTCTTCAACTCTTTCAAAGCATTGACTAATTCATTTTCCATGTCCACCTCCTCTTGTTCATCTCTTTCCTTACTGTCAGAATCTTAAATATGAGGATCTCATTAAGTTGAAGCATGATCACCATCATCTTTCCCTTGACCAACATGATCTTGACCTGCATGGTGATCTTGAATTCTCTCCCAAATATGTTTGGCAGATGAGAATCATACTACATTGGATTTCATAGAATCTGGAAAGGAAGTTAAGATTATAATCATGGCCTTGGAATTATATTTTATTGATGTATCAATAGAGACGTCTCTAGTAGAACATAACCATATACATCATATCCAATAGCTCCCAAATAGGCTTCCATTCTACCCTTCCAAAATATAAAAAATGATTCATTGAACAAAGGAATTGGACTAACATATTTATCTTCATAATTTTTAATAGGCTTTGAAAATATTTCAATATTGGTGAGTTCCCTTGATTCCTTTGAATGCTTGGTGATTGGATTCCTTGACCTTCCCATATTAATTCACCTGAGATATTCCTTTGAACTATTAAGCTGCAACTAAAGGAAGCTACTCTGAAACCAATTGTTGGAAATACTAAGAGAGTGGTGAATCAATATTTCTCTTCAATTAGTATTTTTAACTTCACAGAGAATTAATTATCATTAACATTAGATCGACATAAATCATCATCACATGAATAGTAAACAACATCATTCAACAATGCACAATGATTAAGATAGTGGATAATTTTTTTTTAGGTGGATACCCTTCGAGGAGAATAACCACCAAACACTTTTTAATATTTCTCTTCAAAATATTTACATCATTTAGGAAGCTCCAAATTCCAATATTCTCAGCTCCAACTCAGCTCCAACTAAAGAAGGATCCAACCCCTTGTTTACTAGCTCCAATTGGAAGGACACTCCAATTATTTTTTTTACCAGCTCCAACTGTAAGGACACTCCAATTGGCTGGTTTACTTGCTCCAACTTGAAGGACGCTCCAACAGCCTAGTTTACAAGCTCCAACCTAAAGGATGCTGCAACACCATATTTACTAGCTACAATCGGAAGGATGCACCAACACCATATGCAGGTTCCAACCTTCCCCATCACCACCCTTCCACCATAAAGTGTTCTAAGGCTCCAAATTGAAGGAGGCTTGACTCTACTGCCTTGCAATACCCTGCAACCATGATCAACCAGTGGAACATGTTTTAAAATTTTCATATTGGATCGACCTGTGTTGGATAATATTACAAAACAAACTACAATATTTTTTTCTCAATCGGATTTGATTCTTCTCAATCATTTCTTCCAACCATATAATTACGACATAGTTCAATTTACAATGAAAACCCTATCATTCATTAATTTTCCACACTTGTCAATAGCCTAGCTCAATGTGCCTTTGTCAAAATCTTGGTAGTAACATGCTAAAAATAAAAAACCCTAGCACAATCAAATTTTTTGTTGCGTGAAACTCTAGTTGGAAAATCGTGTCAACCATATCAAGCTTAACTCATTAAACTTGCATAAACTCCAAAATTCTATAAAATACATAAATAACAAGATAGTTCGTTTCTCAACATTCATGAGAAACATTTCAACCCTTTGTTCTTTATACATATCAAAGCCTAGTGTTATTATCGCTTAACATTAATATATCGTAATGCCTCCTACCAAATTTACCCACTGTAATAAAACCTACAAGGTAAATATGATTTGAGTGTCACTATGATATGACCCAACCTCCAAGTTCTAGTTATGGAAGTGGGGCCTACAAACCAAAACACATACTCACATCCCTCAGAGAGTACATATCACTCACGAGCCTACTAACAACCCTAGGTGATCAATCTCTGAGTTGGAACTCTTTTCCACTAGGCTTACTCCCCAAACCCTCCATTTAAAATCTATGCATGTGGTTATCAGGCTCAAATTGCACCCATAAGCCTTCCTACATGCAATTGTGACCCAAATTTCTTGGTTCAGTGCAAGTGGTCACGAGATCTCTGGAATTTTTACATACTAGCCTCTAGACCACTGCCCATAACTTCCTAAAACTTTCCATAGTCATGAAAATGTTGACAACAATGTTAAACAATCAAAACTTAAACAATATATTAACCTAGACATGGCTAATGTAAGAGAGACATTTCATCAAACACATGATAAACATATAAGGTATAGGTCATGAATGTGTATCTAATCATAACCTTGTAAACATCATCTTAGAATCACCAGGAAGCCTTTATGCCCTCTCTAGTTAGCTGCAATAACACTTATTATCCCATGCATTCATCAATCATAGAGTAAGTTATCAAAGCATGAACAAGAGACATAGCTAGAGAACATCATAAAACCATGAATATAACTAGAATATAACCATAATATAAAATATAATAAATAAAACATAATATAACAATATTAACTAGTAAAATTGCCCATAGATCAAAATAGAAAAATAGCTCATATTAACATAAGAAAATGCTAACCGAGTTAGGGGCTTCCACATACCACCTGACCATAGATTGGTTTGAAAAAAATATTTATTTTAGCCAACCAACCTCGTACCTTATTCGATGCATGAATGCATGATCATAAGGTTTAAAATAAATCAAAACCAGCCAAGGCTTTCAAAGGAAAAACCACGTCAAACGTCAAGCAAAATGATCTCACCTACATTATCGATATCAGTCTATACCTAGGTTGTCTAGGGCTAGAGGAACTCGTAACTCAACCCATAACCTCCAACGAACTCAAGCTATTTCAAGGCTACAAATATTTTTTCCCAACCCACAGGTTCTAAGGAATAGTAACTCAACCCATTGCCTCCACGAAACCAAGATATTTTAGTTCTCTAAAGGATTTTTTATAACCCACAGCCGTAGGATACTTGAGAACCAATTAAAAAACCAAATGGGAAAACCAACTACATCATGGATATCCAGGAAATGGCAAGGCATGGTTGAAACCATTGTAATCCCAAACAAATATCCATACTAATGATAACACATAACCAAAAAACCATATGCATATACCATGCCTCTGAAATACGAAAAAGCAGATCACTCATGCAACATGTTACCTATAAAGAAAGCCAATTGTAGTTGTTGATCCAAATATCTCTACGTGCTTCCTTTATTTCCTTTTCTTTATTTATCCAAATCTAAGTGAATGATATAGTGCTCCAAGAATACTCTAAGTGTGGAAGAGTATGAGAGAACGATAGAACCAAAATTTAAATGACAAAAGGTAAGCTATCAATAAGATGAAGAGATACAATAAGATAATGTCTCCACATGTTCAATGCATGAATGATAGCTACAAACACAATTTCTTGAGTCACATATTTTCACTCATGCTCATTCAACTTTCTTGACTCATAGCATATCACCTTCCCTCCCTCCATCAAGACTCCACCAATTCGTTCCTTGCAAGCGTCTATACATATCACAAACTCCTTATCAGGATATGTAATATTTACTTCGACCCAAAACACTTACTCTAAAAAAAAGTCACTTTAAAGAATACCTGCAAAAAATGTCACTTTAAAAATACCTCAAAGAAATTTCCTTTTAAAATTAAGCCCAGAAACCTCTAAAAACAGTGTCACTTAAAAAAAATACCTCCAAAAAATGTCCTTTGAAAATTAAGCCCAAAAAACCCCTAAAAAAATGTCACTTTAAAAAATACCTCCAAAAAATGTCCTTTGAAAATTAAGCCCAAAAAGATTCCTTTGAAAATTAAATCCAAAAAAATTCCTTTGCCCAATCAGCCCAAATGAAGAAATGTACAAAAATACGAGAAAATAATGATTCAGGTTTCAACTATTTATATAGTTGTGAAATGGTTTTGGAGGGGCTTCATTGAATTTTCTGGCCAACGTAATGTGTGAGCAAAAGTTCGACCCAACTTCTATACAAAATTTGACTGAACTTGTTTGTCATTAGAATTAATGGAATCGAGCAGCAAAAAAAATTCGACTGAACTATTTTAAAGGTTTGGCCACACTAACGCGTCTGCAACTACGCAGGAGCTCGGCTCTGAACACATTTCTTCAACTTTGGAATGATTAAACTCCATCAAACTTTCTAAATTAACTGTCGGAACCAAGAAAAGTATTTGAAGAATTCAATCTACTTTCAGGAAATATAATTTTTATGGAATTCCATAAATATTTACAAATATTAATCATTTTTCTACTAAAATGTATGCAAATAATTTCTGAAGGTCATTATGATTCGGTGAAATCAAAATTTTGTATCTTCCAAAATACACTATAAAAAAATTGAAAAAATTATGGTGCATTACATTGGTCCATCGTTTGTAATATGTTGAGAAACTTTCGAAACATATTCAAAATATCCAGTTTTCTCATATCGGATTAGTTCAAAAAATTCTAGTAATTATGATATGCATCAATTGGTTTCATAAATATAACGATACTAAAGTAGACTCTGTCTAGATTTTTGTTACACATTTGTTTATCGAAAAATGAAAATTTTCAAAGAACACACCAAAGCATTTGAACATGAATTTTTATGAATCCTTTGATTGTTAAAGAACACAAACTCAAAGAAATGGTAAGTTGACATATCAAATGTCAATAAAAAAATCCAAAAAATAAGTAATAGAAATCTAATAAAATTTCTGGCAAGTTTTATTTTTATCATAAAATGAAATTCTAAACAGAAATATTGTTTTGGCTTGTGGAAAGTTGAAGAACAGAAAAAATGATATTTTTTTTCTCAAAAAAGGGCAAAAAGCATAACCCAACTTCACATTTTCACCCTCGTATAATAAATTATGATTTGTTTTTATGAAATTGAATAACAACATAGCGATTGGAGGTAGAAAATGCTTATTTCGTAGCTAAAAATTCTTATGTTGAATAATAAACATTATTGACCTTACTTAAGTTCCCCTTCTGGGTTGTTTAAAATGTTATATCATGAGTAAAATTTAAGTCCTAGTGAGAAATGAACACCAAGGATGGTGTTCTCTTTAAGGGGGGGAGTATGTAATATCCTTATAATATTTGTACTCTAACTGATGTGTTTACACATGGTAAAATAATATTATGTTAATATCACTTTAACTTTTTTAATCAAGGATCAATCAAAATTGAAATGAACTCTTTATAACGACCCTTGGTATTCTTTATTCTCTTTATATCTCTTAAGAGAGAGGGGGCGATATGAATAAGAAAATAGGGTGACAATTTATGGTGGGGAGAGGACTTGATAGACGACATGTTATGACAAGGGGTATAGATCTCACTGCAAAGATAAAAAAATTATGAGTGAAGTCCATTGAGGGATCAGGTCATGCTCGAAGTATAGATCCCACTACAAAGACAAAAAATTTATGAGGGAAGTCCTCTAAGGGATCAGGTCATTCTCGAAGTATAGATCCCACTACAAAGACACAATATTTATGAGTGAATTCCTGCGAGGGATCAGGTCTTGCTGAAAGTCTGTGAGGCATGCTCCTTATTGGGAGTCGAACAATGAAATTTCAGAAATAGCTCAACTTCAATTGCTAAATGGAGTTCATGCCAAGTTACCATGAAAGAGAGACAATTTTGGAGGCTCATCAATAGTAATGGTGGAAGTAAGCATACGTAATTAAAATTAAATTTTTCTGTGAAGTATTGGTTATGTTTCTTGCATGGGGAAAATGATAAGGCCTAATCATCATCCTTTATTTGTTGTTGAGGCTCGTGATATTTAGATTTTTGTTTTCATCAGTTTCAAAATCCATATTGGATTTGAAATCTTAGTCGAAATATTTCTCCTCGAAAGATAAGTGAGTTATGTTATTTCCTTTGCAAGTGTTTGCAAAAGTTACATGTTTTGGCAGGTAAAAATATAATTTATTTGTGTGCTTGATTTAATTGCATGGTTTAATGCATAAAATGTTAACACTTTTATTATTTTAAAATGGTTTCCTAGTTATTATGTGAAAAATAAAGGTTCATTATGAAACTTTCTTGAAAAAAAATCCATGAGAACTTTGTACATAAAATATAGAGAAACTATGTTGGTTTCTTGAAAATAATTATGTTTTATTTGCACAAGTAAAAAATCATTTTATTTGCAAAGAACACATATGTAGAAGCCTAGAAAAAATAGTTAATTGCATCAATTTATTTTCAAAAGGGAAAGTATTACTATATATAACATAAATAGATAGACCCTATTAAAGGAGGGATATGTGTTGCATACATTAAAAGAGGACTATTATGACAAGATCTTGCATACACAAAGAGTAGTCACATTGTAGAGATATGTCCTTTGCATGGATAGAAAAAATATTGAGTTATATTTATTTAGAAAAAAAAATGTGATTATTTTAATGCTATCATAGCTGTTATGTTAGTTTATTTTGGAATAATATCATGTATATTCATGCATAATTTCTATTATATTTCACTAGAACAAATATACGTTTGTATGTGGGAAATGATAGCATTTTTTGTGATCCTACATTGGAAAATATTATTCGGGAAAAAAGATAAATTACATGCATAGAAACCGTAGTCATGTGTTGGTTTCCGTGATATATATATATATATATATATATATATATATATATATATATATATATATATATATATGGGTAATGTTGGTATAACCTTTGGAAAATAATTCATGTATTTGTATGCTTTATTGTATTACTTTTAAGAAAAAAAACCATGTTTTTTGCATGCATATTATGCTATATTTCCTCGAAAAGGAAACAAGTGTTTGCATGCTCTATTTTGTTAAGTATTCTTTTGGGAAATTCGTTTCCTTTGCATGCATAAGAACAACATTCAATTGTTTGGCTTTCTTTACGTATTTGCATGCACCAAAAGTAATAGCTGAAGGGTTGGTTCTTTTGTTAAATTTTAAGTAAATTGAATGCACGATGTCTGAGTTTCCTATAGTGGAATTTCTCGACAACTATAGTGATTTTTATTGTACGGATATGAGTGTATGTGATAAGTGTCATAATAATATGGGGATTATTTTGACATGCTTGATAATTTTGTGCTTACACTTAATGCATGAGTAGTGATTCTAGAAGAGATATGTTGTGATATTGAATTCACATCTCATGTATGCCCATGAATAAGTGTGAAAGGATCACATTTAAAGATTCATTATTGATTGATTGATGCTTTATCTAATCATGCTATCAAAGCTTGTTGGCGGCATCAATGACATGAAAGGATGGTGACTTCTGAAAATTATAGATTATGTTTAACATGGTGGAAGGTAAATAATTAATACTCCATGCAGATGACTGCGAGCTGCCAATGTAACAACTAGGCAACAAAGATATAAATATTGAATATTTGTGGGTAAATGTTATCATAATTATTTTAATGGCTTTAAGCTAGATATTTTTTATTTAAATAAAATTCCTTGTAATTTTTTAACACAATGGTTAAGGGATGGACTCCCTTATGAGCCATTGAGTGAGGGTTGAACACTCTCACGAGGGTTTAATAATAAAATTAAAAGTTTGTTGGTTTTCACCCTACCAGTTTCCAGGTATATACGTGTTCAAATGGTGTAATTGCTTAAACGTTTGTTGGTTTTCACCCTACAAGTTTCCAGGTTATATAGGTGTTTAATGGTGTGATTTCTTATTGTTTCATTTTGATGATATAGATTCCTTGCATGATATGTTTTTGATAATGTCAAATATGTGATTAATTAATATAACTCAAGGAGTCATGAGATAAATGCAAGGTTACACCATACAGTTTATGTTAATATACTGCAACAGTGGTTGTTAATGGTTATGCAACTTACTATTCGTCTACTAAAGTTACTCTATGAAATTATTAACATTCTATCTAATGACTAATGAGAAATATTGAATAGTGAATTGGATACTTACCCACGGGTAATTTCAATAAAAATTTTCTAACTCCCTGCATTTCTATGTGAGCTTATCGAGGTATGTTACAAATAACAAAAAAAAAAAATCACTCTCAGTCACAAATAGAATATTTCAATGTCCATAAGCCTAATCGTCTATAACAATTTTATATAATAGATAAAGTAATTGAAGGTAAATAAAATTTTATATTGTCACTTTAATGTGAGGAAGATGCATTTTTTTTTTAAATATTTCAATATAACTTTAAAATCAAATATTTGAATATGCATGTTAATTGATATATTTCGATATCAACTTCATATGTATTTATATATGAAAATAAAAAGCTAATAATAATAATAATAACCACCGTAAATTAAAAAAAATCAATATCGACCTTAAATAAGATAATTTTATGTCAAACTTGATATATGCATAGAAGAAAATTAATAGAAAATTAAAAATTTCAATTACTTCCTAATAAGAGGGAGAAATGTAATTCATTGAATTCTTATATGATGTTGATATGTGGAATTAAAAAAAAAAAAAAAACATTTATTTCAATACCCTATGATAAATAATTTATTTCAATGTCTCTCTCTCACACACACACCATGGTAGGGGTGGGGGAGTAATTTATGAGTTAGAAAGAGCCAAGACTCCACAAGGGTGGGGCTAGGGGAGGAATTTATGACTTAGAAAGACATAAGAGTAAGGGTTAAAATATTTCAATATCGATATTAAGCTAAATATTCTATATCAATTTTATATAGAAGATAAAATAATTGAAAGTAAAAAAAATCTTATGTTTTCCCTTAGGAAGAAGCATATTTTATTTTTAATTATTTCATTATAAATTTTAGATAAAATATTTGGATATGCATGTTAATTGATATATTTCAATATCAACTTCATATTTATTTTTATATACAAAGAAAAAGTTGACAATAATAATAATAAAAGTAGCTTCTATCATAAGCAAAATATTTCAATATCCACCTTAAATAAAATAATTTTATGTGAGAAAAAATAATTGAAAATGAAATTTTCAATTTACTTTCTAGTAAGAGGGAAATGTGTAATTCATTCAACTCTTATATGAAGTTGATGTGGAATTTTTATTTTCCCTCAATGTGACGAAGATCTATTTAAAGATATATTAACAAAAAAAAAATCCTTTTTAATGTAAACAAGTTACCTATAAATAAAATATTTTGATACTATATTAAAAAAATTATTTCATTTTTGAAATATATATATCACTTTCACACTGCTTACTTACTTAGTTTATTGATTGATATAACAGTCCAATACCAAATAGTGCTTCTAAGCATAGAGTTGACATGTGGTATTGAGAAAATAATTATAATAAATAGTTACTTTATTTCACTTACACTCACAAATAAAATATTTCAATGTCCATATTAATTTAAATAATCTATATGAATTTTATAAGGATATAAAGTAATGAAAGGTATAAGAAAAAAACTTATATTTTTACTTTTCTATGAGGAATATGCATTAATTTTTTATTTTTTTTAAATATTTCAATATATGTTTTAAATGAAATATTTGAATATGCATATTAATTAATATATTTAAAAATTATTAATAATAATAATAATAATAATAATAATAATAATAATAATAATAATGACTATAAATAAAATATTTCATAACCCATGTTAAATAAAATAATTCGAAGTCAAATTTGATATATAATTGAAAATAATAATTTTTAATCACTTCCTAATAAGACAGAGACCTGTAATTTATTAAGTTGTATCCATCATTTCAAAAATAATAATCACAAAAGAAATGTGCCTTCCTTTCAAATGTGAAAATGGTTTATTTAAAAATATATTAATAGCAAAAAAACATTTTAATAGCTATGTTAAACAAGTGCTAGAATGTAGTCCTAGCCACCCAAATTAGAAATTATGTTATGTGAAAAATTTCATAAAAAATTATAACCTATATTGGTCAATGTATAAATTCTAGAATAATCCTGACATATAAAAAATCATTGAAGATAAAAATTAGTAAAAAAACTGCTATTCAAAGCTAAAAGATAAAGAGAAATCACTTTAGTTATACCAAATTGATAGATTTGATAATGTTTCCAGCAAAGATTGCCTATTAATCTTCAAAGATGGTTTTCCGAGTTCCAATAGCAAATATTTGATAGATTTTGAAAAAATACAAGTAGTAGATGAGATAAACTAAATAAAATAATATTAATTTATGAACAATATGATGGGTATCTTCCCAAATATAATTTTTCATCACAACCTCAGAAGCTTTAGACATCATCATGTATTAGATGAAAATCAGCTAGACATAAACTCCCAATTATTGATAACTTTTGGTGTAAAATATGCAACTTTCATGGGAAACTCTAGTGCAGTGCGATGATGTTCAATATCTCCAATGTTTTCTCTAACAAAATCATCTTTAAAATTGTAAAGAAACATTTTGAATGGAATTGACACCATCAACAAAGTATTTTAATATTTTCTTTTCAAAAATAAAACAAATCCATTAAGGTAAATTAAGAAAGTACATATATCCAACATGACATGTAGATCCTCATAGGGAAAAAATTCATTTCAAGAAAAAAAGCATAAAAAATAAAAGGGAAATTCAGAGATGTCAATGTAATAAAAAAGAGTTCACATAGAAAAACATCAAAATTCACCCATTTCCATATATCGAATTATTTCTTGTTCCTGGTGACTCGAAGAGGAGCCCAGGGAGAAACCTGAGATTAATCTCAATAGCTCAAATGTTAATATACACAATTGTAGAAAAATAGCTTAGATGTAGAAAAAAAGTGTTGAACCATGCACTGCTCAATATTTTAGTCTAAGTGCTCGTATGTAGAAAAAGTGCTTAACATTACAGCCTTATATTTTACTATTTTGTGGCACTTTCTCTTTTTGTGGCATTCCCTCAACAGTACAGGGTTTACATCTTTTGATGGCCAAAATTATAATCTATATTATAAGTTCATTTCCAAAATCCAACAGGGGTCCTTTGGGAAAAAAGACAAGGAAATTTTATCTAGTTTATCTCATCTACTACTTTTATTTTCTCAAAATCTATCAAATATTCACTATTGGAACTTGAAATACTATATTTGAAGATTAAGAGACAACCTATGCTGGAAAGGTTATAGAATCTCTCAATTTTCCAAATTGTAAGTGATTTGAGGTTATTTATCTTTATCTTCTATCTTTGAATGAAATTTTGTTTACTAACTTTTATCTTCAATGATTAATTGATACAATGCTTATATATATGATTGATATATATTTATATATAATAAAGACTCAAAATACAGTGGAGAAAATGAGTATTTACCTTTGAGTGGATCACATACAATGGTAGTTTTAGATATTACTCCAAAACTGAAGCACAATTTAAATAAGTAGCTACTTATCATTACAAGACTTATACATCATCATAAGATTGCCAAATTTGTATATAATTTTATAATGTAGTATAGTGTTTTTCAAAATGTTTTATTTATATTGAATTATTAATAAAATAATATTAGATGTTTACCTATATTTAAAAAATGGTTTATTTATATTTTTTAAATTTGGAGTAGTGCTTAAAATTTACAATGGTGGATTAAATATTCAAAGTTAGTTGTTACATGGTTCTTGAGATAGGGTTTATTGTTAAAGTGTTAATAAATTGGTGGCTTGAAAATGAAGGGATGTATTTTGCAGGTTATATGTTAGTTATTAGTGAATTAATGTTTTAGAATTGATGTTGTCTCTCTCAAATTACTTCAAATTTTATTTATTAATATAGATTTATTCATTCCTATAATAAAAATGAAGTTTAACCAAAACATAACTTCAACCTAAACAATATTGTGAGAAAACTTCAATAATAAATGTTAAATTTTTTTTTTTTGCCATATAATAAGTGTTATCATTATTTTTTATGAAAAATAAGTAGCTACTTATCATTACAAGATTTACACCTCATCATAAGATTGCCACATTTTTATATAATTTTATAATGCAGTAGAATGTTTTTCAAAATATTTTATTTATATTCAATTATTAATAAAATAATATTAGATGTTTACCTATATTGAAAATTTGGTTTATTTATATTTTCAAATTTGAAGTAGTGCTTAAAATTTACAATGGTGGATCAAGGATTAAAAGTTAATTGTTACATGGTTCATGAGATAAGGATTATTGTTTAAGGGTTAATAAATTGGTGGGTTAAAAACTAAGAGATGTGTTTTGATGGTTAGATGTTAGTTATTAGTGAATTAATGTTTAAGAATTGATATTGACTCTATCATATTATTTCAATTTTTATTTATCAATATATATCTATTCATTCCTATAACAAAAATTTAAGTTTAACCAAAACACAATTTCAAGCTAAATAATATTGTGTGAAAACTTCAATAGTAAATATTAAAAATAATTGTTTCCTTATAATAAGTGTTATCATTAATGTTTATGAAAAGTAAGTAGCTACTTATCATTATAAGATTTATACCTCATCGTAAAATTGTCAAATTTTTATATAAATTTTTAATGCACTAGAATGTTTTTGAAAATATTTTATTTATATTGAATTATTAATAAAATAATATTAGATGTTTTCTTATAGCAAAAAATTGGTTTATTTATATTTTCTTAAATTTGGAGTAGTGTTTAAAATTTACAATGGTGATTTAAAGATTCAAAATGACTTGTTACATAGTTCATGAGATAGGGATTATTGTTAAACAGTTAATAAATTGTTGGGTTAAAAATGAAGGGATGTATTTTGAGAGTTAGATGTTAGTTATTAGTGAATTAATATTTAAGAATTGATGTTGGCTCTCTCATATTACTTCAATTTTTATTTATTAATATAAATTTATTCATTCCTATCATAAAAATTAATTTTAATCAAATAATTTATAAACAAATATTCTTAAATAATAAATCATTTTCTAATAATAATTAAGTATATAATAATCATTATATATAATGATAAGATGCTACATAACATTACAATACCTTTTTTTTTTACTCTTTCACTTTGGAAATTTTAATTATTCAAATACAATCAATTTTAAAATGAAATGAATCATAATATTAAATAGAAAATATTTAAATAATAAATTATATCACCTTTCTCCACTAATCCACTACTTTAGAAAAACCTCTAATAACACTAAATCCTTAATCAAAGATTATAAAAAACCAAAAAAAAAAAGAATTTAAAACAATATGCTAAATTCACCATTCAAACAAACAAGCATTTTTCAAGTAAAATCAATAACAATATCATTCAAATACAACCAATTTTCAATAAAATTATTCACAATTTTAAATAAAATTTTAAAAAAAATATCAACAAAACATATTATTTTCTCCTCATAATACATCTCTAAAAACAACTTTCAATAATACAAAATCTTCAATCAAGTATCATAACGAATAAATAATTATATAACAAAACAAATTTAACATTTGAAACACTATTGATAAATTTACTATCTAAACAAAACAAAACAAAAAAACATTTTTCCAATAAAATTATTAACCATAATTAAAAATAAATAAAAACACTAATTCATCAACCAGCCCTAAACAAAGTTCGGCAATAATAAATCAATTAAATTAATAATAAATTTAATAAACCAAACACTTCGAAAAATGAAGCATGAATATCACCTCACAACCCTAACTGAATTTTCAAACTTGATCTACTTAAAAACAATTGATTTTTCACCCACAAATCATCAATACTACAAAATTTGACAGAATAGTTATTTAATGTAAAAGTAGTACGTTTAAATATGAATTATTTGTATCTTTCTAAAGCGCTCTATAATCGTTTCCTCGCCTCGTTAAATAAGCGTGTATGAGCCGGTATAAGTGCAACATAGATTTTCACTTTTCACTGGTTGCGAGCTCCGTAAATAGCAAAAGGATTTTTAATTTCTCCTTGGATTGCTTTTGAAGAAAAAAACATATTTAGACCACCTTTTTTTTTGGTTAGGGAAGATCAAATGCGCATACCTGTAAATATCTTTCCTATTCTATTTAATAGGAAGTAACAGTATCTATATCTACGGTAAAAATATATGAAATAGTTGGAATTACTCTAAAAATTAGATTTTTAATATGGTGTGGGTTATTTTTTTTGGTAATATTAATTTTAATCATTTATAAATCTAGTTCTCCATACTGAAGTTGAATAATAATATTAATTTTATAAATTGAAAAGAAAAATATTATAATTATGAAAAAAGTTATAAGGCAATAGTACCTACCTACACAAAAGTTTAAATTTTAAAGGCAATGCACAAGAATTTACTTGAGTTTCACTTCCTTGTTTCTCAAACAAAAGGTTTATGGCAATTCACCAATATATACTTGAATCTTACTGTTGTGTTTGCCTAACAAAGGAATCTATTGTCCTCACTCAAAATGGTGAGGTTTGAACTCCCGCGGATCGCATACATTTCCCATTCACTATAGTTATAGTCATTGTTAAGTACATGGAAGTATCCAAATAGGAACCTACATTTATTCATTTAATTAATACTTCAATTTGTAAATGATAATGCTAAGAATTGGATGCTCTTCCAAATTCCAAGGCACTGCACCATGATAAATGAAATTAATAATGAATTATTAAAGCATAAGTATTTTAAATTAATGGTAAGTGTTTAAAGCAATATGCTTTAAATTGTGCCTGTAATCTACATAATGTAAAACAAATTGGATATTATATCCACTAAACCATTCTGAATTTTCCAAAAGCACCCACACAATATAACCTCGGACATCAGTGTCATCCATGTCATTCATCTTATGACATTGCAAAGTTGCAGAGCCTCGTTAGTAAACATTCTTATGAAAACAATGCACCTTATGGCCTCCACTATGTTTGATAGATGGTGATAATGGTAATTCACTTGCCTCCAATCCTGTAACACTTTTTTGAGTGGGGTTGTGCAATTGTCAAAATCCGCATACCCGTTCGAAATCCATGCATATGTTGAATAACCATGAGATTCATAATTTTTAGAGTCTATAAAATTGTTATTCAATAATTGAAGGTTCACATACCAGTCTTTGTGATGTAAATGTAAATGGGACGGTTGTTATAATTATGCTTCGTATAACTTATCAGATAGCTTATTCCCTTAACCTGCAATTTTAGAAATACATAATACATGCCACCAAATTAAATTACCCACCTCGTCCTATTCACTAATTAACCTAGAATGTGTGAGAATGTGTCCCAAATGTTGGTGCCTTCCCACCCTCATGCGCAACTCCTTCCATTGTTAACACAAATAGAATTTGTCAAGTCCATAATATTATCAGTGAAACGAAAAAGCCACAAGGTTACTTAATATAATGAATGAGGACCTGTTATTATAGTCATCGAGGTTGTATATATCTAAGGGTCTCCAAGGTTTTATATATCTTAGGGAGGTGGAAGAGATTCTTATGGATGATAGAGTTAGTTAGGTAGTTAGGTTAAATGAAGGACATAGTGGATCAAATGGTCTAAAACATTTCAATCGTCTAACATTTGATCCGATGGTGCAGAGAGGTACATCTTGTCAACTTGGGGAGTTGCTTTCAAAGAAAAACGCCTTATGGCATAAATATATTATTTACATCCTTCACAGCTTAAGTATAAAAAATGACTATAGGCTGCATTAGGCAATTCTAAAAATTCTAAAAATAAGCTGCATTAGGCAATTCTAAAATAAGAGTGATTGATGAGCAAATGGATTGTTGGAGTGGTGGAAATAACTAATAAAATATTTCAATCCCAATCTTGAATAAAATATTTCAATATATATATATATATATATATATATATATATATATATATATATAATAAAATCACCTACGTTGCATTTGAAACCAAGTGGAGGGGTTAGCATACCATTGTGCCAACCACTTGGTACTTTAAGGAGGAGAGGTCAAATATGTATATATAATATTAATAATAAGCTAATTTTAAAGTCACTTCCAATCTAGACACTAAATGCATCCTTGTTTGTGGGACAAGGAACGCAAATCTACACAGCAATTTCACTAGTAATGTCTATGGAGGTGTACATTCTCTATCCCCATCTAGATTTGAACCTATGACCAATTAGGAGAAAACACATTCTCTTAAAAATTTTAGCATGGTAATTATTCTAGGTTTTGACCCTTTTCCAAGTATGTTTTCTAGTTAGATTTGTTCAGAATCTAGTGAATATTTGTTTTGTTGGAATTGCAAGACTAAGATCCTTGTTATAGATAATTTGATGGTCCAAGGGGATGTATTTCTCAATTATTGCTAAAAATGAAGGATATGTGAAATTCCTTCAATTCAAAGCATGGATTTGATACATGGCATTGCTCAAAATCAAGAAGGCATGTAATTCCTTCCATTATTACAATGAAATTGATACATGGTGTTTGTGTTGCTCAAAATGAAAGATAAGTGTACTCCCTTGCATACTCGTCATGGAGTTGATACATGGTACATGGTGAGTGTCTATATATATATATATATATAGCCAACATACATCTTAACCATGAATTTATTAATTGTCAAGAGGGATCAAATCTCTTGAGGTGCAAACCCTTTTACAAGTTTTTCTCTCTAAAAGAGGCTTTCTCAGTGCCTATTTTCTCAGTATTTGTTATTGAAGTCATTAATAATACAGTTGCATGTTTCGATAGTGAACTGTTATTTTGTGAAGTATATGATATATTTCTGAATGAGGCGAAGTAACTTGTGAAGTTGTGTAATACCACATCGAGCAGTCCGTCAAGGTTGCAGAAACCTAGTTCTGAAACCACCCATAGTCACCTCGGGTCAAACTAAGATCTTCTTGCAGGTCATTGCCTAAAGGGAAAGTAATCAAGTTTTTTTTTGGTGCACAATGTAGATCAAACCTAGGTCAGGCCCAAACGATCCATCAAATGGTTCCATTGTCGGGACCAGGATATGGGGATGTGGCACCCGTCAAAGATGGAAATTCAAGATTGGATAATATAAAAGGAGCGAGAATTTGCAGATCAAGAAAACAAAACCCTCTTTTGACATCTGAGGATTTGTTACAGAGGTATATTTTCACATACTAATACGAAATTTTCTACGGATCATCTCCTAGTGAATTATACGAGTCGATATCGAAGTTGAATGAAAGGAAGGATTTCTTTAATAACAATGATCCTACAATGTGGACTCCTAAGGTGGTACAGAGACTCAAGAGCACTAACAACAAGATTTCAAGGGATATTGACTTCTGGGTTGATATCATCTTGGGAGGTTTCATTAATGACTTCACAGTGGACTTGATTGTGCCCTACAATGAAGAACGGTGAATATTCTTTAAAGGACCACAAGGTAAGTACTTGAAAGCTTTGAAATTCTGTATTAAGATGCTTCAGAGTGAAAAGGTAGTTTTAAGGATGTAATTATATTTCTAGTTTACTTATGTTTGGAGGAAGAAGTAAATCTGAGAAAGAAATAGGTACAACACGAAGTGGGAAAAGGTATAGAGTAGATACTATAAAGAGGTATTAGGAACAAGATACACAGACCTTCATGGAGACTAATTATAGACCTATTTTGTCTGAATCTGAAGGTGAAAAAGAAGAAACTACCAAGAGAGCCCCTGAGTAACTCTACATTATACCCCCTCCCAACCTGAAAGTTCACTTAAGCCAGAACCCGGTAGGATCCACGGTATTATTATCATTCCCCCTCTGCCCAATCCCCATACCCCCTACCCCTCTTCCACCTCCCCTTCCCCCTGCCTTTACCCACTCTTCCCTCCCTCTAAAAATATGTATGGTTGATGATATTAAGCTAATTTTTTTCAGAGGATCCAAAACAGTTTTGGATTATAGCCGAAGTCGTATGGATAACGAAGCAAGTTGATGACAAATATATAAATAAGGCGCGGCTCATTACTACATTTCAAGATAGAGCACTGGCCTGGTATATGAAGTATTCGACTAATTATAATGGTACATTTGGATATATTAAGAAGCATTGATTAAGGAGTTCATGAAGCCAAAGTCTGAATTGCAGTGCTTTACTAACTTAAAGGAAATCAAGAAAAAAACTACTGAGTCTGTGTGGGGGTTTGATCAAAGATTTACAATGTCATTAGATCAAGTAAGCTTCAACATACCTCCTTATCATAATAAAGAATGGTTTATAGCAATGTTGCTAGCACTTATCAGGTTCCATTAACGCAACAGAAGATAGAAACAAAGGATGAAGCCCTTGAAATTTTCATGAAGTTTTAATCTTCGCCTATAGGAGACACTAATGCATGTATGCAGTAGATTCAAAGTCAGATGGCCAACCTAACATTGAAATTTCAGGATATCAAGAAAGGTTTATAAGTTAGAGAAGAAGTGTGGTGTACAAAATGAAAATCAGAGGGACATTCTAAGGAACAATGCCCTATTCTCCGGGATTACATGGCTGGTGGAGCACCTAATCCTTTCAATACAATATCTAGCCTATGGTGCGAGATATGCAAGACTAGAGGCCAACATTGCCAAGAATAACTTTATTTGCTGCAGAAATATGTGTAGACCCCAAGGAATCTGTTCTGTAATTTCTATAAGTCAGTATGACATGATGAGAATGTAAGTTTTATCCCTGTACACAAATTATCTGCAAACTAATTCTTAAAAAGGCAGAAAATAAATAATAGTGAGAGAATAAAACATAAATCATATATACTCAAATATATTCGCCTAGATCCCAAACCGGGACTAGAAGCTTGATTTTTCATTATATTCCTTTTACTGTTACAACACATATATATACATGTCGAAGCATTCATAAACCCCAATCCATTAACACTATATTATAACATAACCATAGTTCCCTAGGCTAGATCTACAAAATACAAGAAGCATAAAACCATCATGCCCAAAACCATGTGCAAATCCATGCACATAACCATAGGTGGTTCCTCCCGCCTAATATAGTGTCCAATTTTTTTTTTTGTGCATTGCTACCAGCCCACTTACACCCCCCCCCCCCGCTTCGGGCCTCCTTCTAATATTTGAAAGAATATAACACACACCCACCATTCTCCCACTTGTTTTTTTATTTCCACAGGGTGGCAGAGGAGAGCTTAGTCATTGGCCCAGCCCTGCGTAACACCCATTTATTCTCTACAACAAGAGAACTTCTCAATGCTCACATACTTCGTCAATGCATCAACAACATTATTCAAAGTGTCTGCCTTTACCAGCAACACCTTTTTATACTCACCCATATCTCTGACAAAGTGACACTGAACATCAATGTGCTTTGTATTTGAATGATAAGCAGGGTTCTTAGACAATAAAGTTGCACTTTCTCTATCACAGCCTATCCTTATAGCTCGCTGCACCAATCCCATACTTGAACGCATTCTATACAACCGAACTAATTCCTTTCTTGCATTAGTGGCTACCATGTATTGTTCCTCTGTAGTTGAAAGAGCCACTACATATTGTCTTTTACTCTTCCAGCTAACTAAAACTCCAAATAGGCTAAACACATACCCACTTTTAGATCTTGTTTGATCCATATCTCTATCCAATCTGCATCAACAAACCCACAGATGTCTAAAACTTTGTCCAATCCTAGTCTTCCTTGGTAGCACAAACCATAATTAATAGTGCCACAAAAAATTTGAAAACCCACCTCACTGTTGTCCAATGCTCCTTCCCCAATTTTGACATAAACATTCTCAATACTCCTACTACATGTGTAATGTATCGTCTAGTACAAACCATTGCAAACATTAGGCTACCCACAACACTTTCATAAGAAACACATGACATAACCTCCTCTTCTTCTTGTGTCTTGGGACACTATTCAACAGATAGATTTACACCTACAAGAATAGGAACCTTCACCGGTTTAATATCCTGCATATTGAGCCTCTGAAATATTGTCTCGACATACTTCCTTTGGTTTAACCAAAGTGTCCTCTTTGCTCGATCTCTCTTAATTTAAATTCCCAAAATATAGGTTGCAGCACCAAGATCCTTCATGTAGAATTTGGAGAACAATTGGGTCTTCAAATCATGGATAATTTCTTCATCATTTGCAACCAGCAACATATCATACACATACAATACCAAATAAATAACATAGTCACGAATTAATTTAAAATACACACAACAATCCTCTGGTGAAGCTAATTCCCCGTATATAGGTATCAAATTTCTAATACCACATCCTTGGTGACTGTTTTAACCCATACAAAGAATTTTTTAACCTACATGCCAGTTCTTTCTTAACCTTCACCACAAATCCTTCAGGTTTCTTCATGTATATCTCCTCTTCCAAATCCCCATGAAGAAATGGTCTCTTCACGTCCATCTGTGAATCTTCCTCAAAATAAAATGCAGCAACAACAGATAAAAGTAATATAATAGAAGAAACCTTGGCAACCAGAAAAAAAATATCACCAAAATCAATTGCCGGCACCTGGGAATAATCTTTTGCTAGCAACGAAACTTCATCTGACATTGTCGCTGGTTTAATACCCGTATCTACAGCGATAACTGGTATTTATTCACCAAAAGATCGTCCATTTTAAGCTTCCAAAATTGAAAACTCTCACCATTAAATGTCTTGATCTTTTTTTATCCACTACTCGTCATATTCTTTCATTGAAATAATTGAGCCCATAGATCTCCCGCTGAACAAGGCCTACCACAGGCCCAATAAAAAACGTCCTCAGCAATAAAGACCTCCCATTGAATATTAAAAAACTCTGATACCAAATGTAGGTTTTAACCATGTACAAAAATTATTTGCAAATGAATTCTTAAGAAAATAGAAAATAAAAAATAGCGAGAGAATAAAACATAAAAAATATATACATATAGATTTTCCCCTGAATCCCAAACCAGGACTACCAGCTTGATTTTTCATTATACACCTTTGAGTGTTACAACACATATATATACATGTCGAAGAATTCATAAACCCCAATCCATTGACCCTAGATTAGAACATAATTGTAGTTCCCTTTACCATATCTACAAAATACTAGGAGGAGAAAGCGATCATGCCCAGAACCATGTGAAAACCCATGCAAAAAACCATAGGTCGGTCAACCCACCTAGTATAGGGTCCAAAAAAAATTTCATAGGGCACTTCCTTAGGCCACATATAGGGGGGTTGCCGCCCCCCTTCAAACTCCCCGATAGGGGGGGATGTCGCCCCCCTCATACCCCCCTCTTCGTTCCTCCTTCTAATCGTGGAATGAATGTAACACACAGCCAACAGAGAACATCTGTCGAAGTTATGATCTAATGATGAAGGTAAGTGATGATACTTACATAATGCAATAAAAAGAGTGTCGGGCAAATTATATGTGTTATAATTCCAACATTAAATTATCAATCCAGGGTCGTAACTTAGAGGCACAACCATAGGAAACACATTATCAGAGCATCTAGCCTAAACTTGAATAAGAAATAAACTTTATTTTTAAGTACAAAATGCTAAATCTTAAAAAAAATAACTTGAAACAAAAATGCATATATGTAATCACAAATGAATGATCGATTAACTAAAGCAATTTTTCTCCTACTAATGATTCCATAACTCAATCCAAAATTACCTCTATAAAATAACAGACTATCTACTGACTGTAACGAAAACCCTTTGTTAGCTTTAATTAATAAAGCAAACACCGCTCATTTCACACATGATCACATCATTCATTCATGATAGAGAAAACCTCACAATGCATTATTCAGTTACTGGAATTAAAATTCTAATTATACTAATATTTTTTTGGAAAGTGAACTTCTAATTAACTCCTGTAGATTAACTTCTAATTACATAAATTAACTTATGGAAAGTAACTTCTAATTATATGAATTGATTTATACCTACAACATCCCATTTCTTAATATATAAAAGAAACTCAAAATCCCTATTCCTAATCGAGATGAATATTGGAAATGAACTATTAAAACCCAAACTCTCTTTCTGTACTTAAGAAACTCATAATCAAAATTAGTGATAATAAAAGGAAATATATTTGATTGTACTATAATTTCGATAATAAAATTATCTTCACACCTACTTCTACATAAAGACATTGATTCTATGAGAAAAGAGAGAAACATTCTAACTGAAAGAGTTTAGTTGATGGGCTAAACCTCGCATGAAAATTGTTTCAAATAACTTGGTAAAACTCACACTGCTCACATTCATACACTGGCAGGCTCCAAAAAGGAATAAAGAGTTTTTTTCTCGACTCAATTCTTCAGAATCATGAAACTCATAATCGTCGTTCAAAATTAAATGAAAACAAAACCAGACTTATACTAAATTGATGTATCTACTGTGCAATTAAATTAACACCCAAATTTACTCTACAAATAAATTCTTATGCTATGAAAAAAATGAATCCTTTTAATCAAAAGAGATTATAAAATAAATCCTAGCTTAAGAAAGTTTTTTTACAATTATTTCAAAAGGAATTAACAACATTCACACTCATTTTACACACTCACAAAATCAAATAAAAAATAAAAAATCTAAGTTATGTTCTAACTCATAACGATATCAATCAAACCTTCAGGAAATCTTTAACTTAGTCTTGCTCTTAAACAAATTAACTCCAAAACCAATTAAATTTAAGTGAATTCAGTTTTTCATCCTAAAATATTCCCCATAGCAGTCTAATGTTATAGATTTCAGATAAAATGGACATAGTATTAATATTTTTTTTTCTCGACTTATGGAAATTGCTCTTCAGTCATTTCCAGTTTAAAAGTATTTTCCATAATCCGCATTCCTGAAAGAAAACGTTTATATTTCAAGCATCATGATCTAATATAGCTTTGATGAGTCCTAAACATTTTAGGAATGAATTCGTATGATATTTAACTCACATGTAAAAATAGAGTTTTAATTATAGAAATGATTCTGGATTTCGCACAAAAATTCATTCGATGAAACTCACACTTCGCATTAAAATTATATGATCTAAACAAGCTATAGAACTCATTTCTAGGTGGTGGAGGGCCCGTGCCACTCCTGGAAAAAGTTCAAGTTAATTCATTCTAATTTAAAAATAAATATACATCGACAGTTATAGATATTAAATTTTGAATTAGATATTATGTATTAGAATGAGCAAAACATGATTTCAAAAAGAAAACACATCAAATTCTTCATTGTCTCTTGAGTGTGAAGCTCTTACAACAAAAATTACATCCTAACTGTTTCACTGCCCTCCCTTCTACATACATGCAAAGCTTCAGATTTCTTACATCGCTTTTTAATGAAAAAATAGAATCTCTATTTAAAAAAGGAAAATAAAACAACAAATAAAAATATGCCTTATCCAATTGTTCTCGAGAGCCTTCCAGTAACCCATGGTTGGTTTCATTTTGATTGATGCATGAATGGAGGAAGTAATTATATGCTTAGCACAAAGGCGTTCAGAAAAAAGCATTCAGAACCAACCCAACTTGAACCGTTCAGACTGAACCCGACCCTGCACGATCAGTCCGAACCCGACTTGACCTGACGCGTTTAGACCATTCACGATTTTGTAGTTAAGAATTATTTTTACCTTATCTTCCTTTTGGTGATGAATTTTGCCGAACAATTTTTGGGTTACTTGAAAGAGGGTACTCTAAACATGATCCAAATCTTATAATCTCTATATTATTTTCCATTTTATCACAAAATTTATATTTTCACCTACAAAAATTGTATTCTATACTCAACTTGTAGTAACTAGTTTAACTAACTTATGAAGAACTTCGACGATGGAGCCCTTCAATAAATGAACTTAGAAAAACCATCGTTACCAATTCATGAATAAATAATATCTGATCATATAAAATATTAAGAGAATTAATGATAATCAACAATGAAATGTAGGATATGAATTGGCGACAAGTGATGGAATTATGGTGTGAAATGATTGTAAAAGTGTCAGAATTTAGGTTATGGATGATGGTGTTGTGTGATGGAAAAATGGGCATATACAAGGCTCAACATCCCCCCATTCTTGAGGATTTTTATGTCCTCGTGCAAAAAATTCCCTTTCTCATTGAAACATTTCTTGTAGATGTTGGTTCTTATGGAGAAACATTTCTTGAATATTTGGAGGTGTTGGTCCTTATGGAGCAGGAATCTTGACTTTTAATATATCACACTAATTTACTGAGAAATACGAATTGAGGACAAGAAAATTATGGATGACGAAGAGATTATGGATGAAATGAGGTGGTGATGGAGATGGTAAGTGGGTTCTTTCATACTATGTCATTCTAAGGCCAATGTATATGGTGGTTTCCTTTATCATTTCACGGCAATAACGACTTCATTATGTGAATATAATTCTTGGAGAAGACACTATAGAGACTAATTTAATTAATGCAAAATAAGGTTTTTTCTTTTAACATGGTCTTGTAATCAGAGTATATGCATAACGAATGGAAGGAAATAGAAGGATAATGGTTTATGAAAGATGAAATGCATGGAGTAAGAAGTGGTGAATAATTAAGCTTCTTTAACCTTCTAATGAATTATAGAATCATAAGGAAAATTTACCTAAAGTTTTACCTTTGTTGTTGATGTGCTCGGTGATAAAAAACAAAGTGGAGGATGGACTGGCTGGAGCTAATACGACTCCTGATTTGATCAGCTGAAGAAGAATAAAGGATGAACTGAAAGTCTGAAGAATGAACTGAAGGTGACCTTATCCCCCATGCCTGAAGAGTTGTATGGCCCTAAAAAACTCAGGAAAGGTGACTGCTGTTGCAAATGAATATGGAATGTTGATACAAAAATTCCAAATTGTTGCAAATTTGTGTTGAGATCTCAAAACCATGTAGTCCTCAACCGCTACACACCCATCTACAATCTCGCATATGTGAATTAATGGTTTCAATGTTGAAAATAAGAAAGAATCATTGGATTACGGAACATTGAGGATGTTTTTAACCAATGGGAGATATCCCACCTTTGATGCCAATGGGAATTAAAGAAGTAGGTACATTCTACTAGCCATGAATGGATTTTTTGAAGTGGAATGGACTGCAGAATTCATCCACCAAGAAACAGTGATGTATTTCCTTAGTAGATGACAAGGATACCTACCATTAAGGCATGCAGGCTCCTAGGTACCTTATCTAACCCTAACCTAGATCCCATATAATGTGTTGATGTCAATGGGACATGGCTTGTTGGAAGGGAAAATTTTAGGGGATAATATTCGAAGGTAGGCTAATTTTCTATACTTTTTATGAAAATAATAATCACTAATTTCCATTTTCTCTAAAAATAAGTCGCCCAAGTTTTATAGTATGAAATTATTTTACCTTAAAAATCGGAAATATCTTATATAGACTAATATAATATAATCATAATTTAAGATAATTTTTACAAAAATATCATCAAACATTTTACATTTTTTTATTATTATAGATTACTAAGATTTGCCAAGGTTTGTAAACTTTCAAATAGATATCCATCCTTATAATTTTCCTTGCTTGTTGGCAAGTGGGCCTTAAGGAATCCCACATTAACCAACTTGAGTACAAACATAATAAATTGAAAGATACATTATTTGAAGAACTCATACAAATTTAAAAGATTTTTTTGGAACCTTTCGCACGAGTTATCTGGTTTTCAAGAAAACTCCTTGTCGAGTTGTGCTAGACAAGCTAGTTTTCACAAAAGGAATTATTTTTCTCTTTACTATTTACACTTATTTATTTATTACAATACTAACTTTCCTACTACACTGAAGAGAATACATCTTCCTTCAAGTGAAAGAGAACTTTGGGTAAGCCTCGAATGAAAAATGTTTCAAATAAATTGGAAAACCTCACGTTGTCCACATTCATACACTAGCAGGATTGGAAATGGAATGAAGAGTTATGTTCTCGACTCAACTCTTCAGAATCATGAAACTCGTAATCAAAGTTCAAAATTAAATTAAAACCAAATCAAACTTATACTAAATTGATGTCTCTACTAAAAAATTAAATTCACACCCATATTTACTTCACAGATTAATTCTGACACTATGAAAAACAGGAAGGAATTTTATTAAAATAAATTCTAAAATAAATCCTTGGTTAAGAGCGTTTTATTTTACAATTATTTCAAAAGGAATTCACACCATTCACACTTAATTTACACAATGGCAACAAAAAATATAAAATATAAAATCTAAGTTATTTTCTAACTTAGAACAATATCAATCAAACCATCAAGATATATTTAACTTATTCTTTCTCTTAAACAAATAAACTCCAAAACCAATCAAATTTAAGTGCATTCAATTTTTCATTCTAGAAAATTCCCCACAACAGTGTAACATTATGGATTTTTGATAAAATGGGTAGAGTACTAATCTTTTTTGTTCTCGACTTATGGAAATTAATCCTAAGCCATTTCAATCTTAAAAGCATTTTCCACTATCTACATTCCCGAAATAAATCGTTTATATTTCAAGCATCATGATCTAATATAGCTTTGACCAATCTTGAATATTTGAGGAATGAATTCTTCTGATGTTTAACTTAGATGTAAAAACAAAGTCTTAAGTACAGAAATGATTCTAGATTTCACCATACAACAATTCATTCGATCAAACTCACACTTTTCATACAAATCCTATTATCTAAAAAATATATAGAACTCATTTACATGTGGTGGTGGGCTCGTGCCACCCTTGGAAAAAGTTCAAATTAATTCAATATGATTTAAAAATAAAAATACATGAACACTTATAGAGATTAAATTCCAAATTGGGGATTATGTATTAGAATCAGCGAAACATGATTTCATACAACAAACATATCAAAGTCTTCAATTTCTCCTGAGTGTGAATATCTTAGAACAAAAGTTACATCCTAACCGTTTCTCTTCCCTCCCTTCTATGTACATGAAGAGCTTCATATTTTTTACATCATTATTTAATGAAAACAAATCATCTCTACTTAACAAAGAAAAATACAACATCAAACTAAAATATGTCATATCCAATTCTTCTAGAGATCCTTCGAATAACCCATGGTTGGGTTCATTAAAATCTATGCATGAATGGAGGAACCACTTCTATGATCACCAAAAAGTCATTTAGAAGAAAACATTCAGAACCAACCTAATGTGACCCGTCTAAACAAAAACCGACCCTGCACATTTAGTCTGAACACGACTTGACTCGACACATTGAGACTATTCACGATTATGTACTTAAGAAGTATTTTGGAATTATCTTCCTTTTGGTGATGAATTTTCCAAACAGTTTCTGGTTTACTTGAAAGAGGGTATTTCGAACATGATTCAGGTCTCTAAATGTTGAGATTCTTCATCATTTGATAAAAAAAAATTACATTTTCACTTGCATCAAGTTTTTTCCATACCCAACATGTAGTATCCAGTTTAATTGACTTGTGAAGAAATTTAGCGATGGAACCCTACGAAAAATGAACTTAGAAAAACCATCGTTAGAAAATCACAAATAAATCATCTCAAATCATAGAAAATATTAATATAAATAATGATAATAAACCATGAAATGTAGGATATGAATTGGAAAAAAGTGGTGGAATTATGGTCTGAAAAGTGTCGGAATTTAGGTTATGGATGATGGTGTTGTGTGATGGAAAAATGTGCATATACAAGGCTCAAAAATGAGTGTGCACATAAGTGAAATGGACAAAGTGATTGTCAAGGAGGTTATCATGGAAGAGGTCAAGGATTTAGAGCTATGCAAGGACGTGGACAAGTCATTTTCTATAAGTGCGTCCAGGAAGGACATTTTGAAATAGACTGCTAGAATCCCACTATGACATGTAAGTATTGCAAATCCTTTGATCATGTAATTGAAGATTGTCTTGTGCTTATGGAAAAAATGAAAGAGAAAAGGAATCAGTTGCCCAATTAGAACATCCAATTGATGATTGTTGAAAGTAGAATGGATGAACATTATGTTAATGTTCTCACTAGAACTGGAGTTGCAAATCGAAGTGATAAAGCATATGGAAACAAGTAATTTGAAAATATAGGTGCATGGGTTAGAAAGACTCTAGAGGAGTTTCTATTTTTGAAGTTCTTAAACAAAAGAAATTATTTATGGAAGCGAAGAAATTTTTTATGGATGAAGGATATTCAAATTATACTGCATATAAAAGGCCTAGTAACTACAACATGTCATTAATTCCAACACAGAACCAAGAAGTGACTCATGATTGAGCTCTGTCACAAAATTTAGCACATCAAGTATGTATTTTTAGATCTTTTCTGGAGACTTATATGTAGCTATTAAGAGATCAAAAGGTTATATAAGGGATTCAAGAATTGATATATTCATCTGCATCAAAATAAACACTATGAAGTGAGATGCATGAAATTAATAATGTACATCAATAAAAGAGAACTCGCAAAGAAATGAGATTTCGTGCGTAGATAGGAGAATATGAAATGCATCAAGTTATTTTGGATTTTGGATCTGATTCTAATGTCTTGACAAAACAAACATGGGAATTAATGGGTAAGTCAAAGCTTCAATGGTCAAACATTCAATTAAGATGGGAAAATAAAAAAATATCTTTCCTATGGGAAGACTACAAGGTGTTACAATATATATTGATGGAGTGCACACTATCGTTGACTATGAAGTAACAGAAATTGTTCATGATATTAACCATTATCTTGTTTTTCCTGGAATTTATTGGTTAATGGAAAATATGGCCATAATAAATTTGAAGAGGGGTAAAATTATATTTTATGGGAACAATATGAGGGCGATTTTTCCTTTAGATCCATCAGAAGAAGTAAGATATACAAAGCCAATCAAAGAGGAATATAGTGCAACTGACATAGATAACATCTATCAATTGACAACGAGGGATGAATATTATATTAATCCTACTACATATGTCAAGTTGAATTTATATCATGATAGTTCTTTCACATCAAATTCAAAATAATAATTGGAAAATTGGAAGAATAGGTTGGATGAAGTGTCTACAAAGCACTGTGAAATAATGACAAAAGTAGTTCTTTGTATGACATATGAGGTATGTAACTTGACTTCTTATGATGGTTTGGGAAATATATATATATATTGTTTTACTGCTTATGAAGAACAAGTGCTAATAAATAAAATATTTCCGGCTTTGGATATAGCCTTGAGTGTTACCCTTGCTAGATGGTGGGGCACACATAAGAATAATATAGGAAAGGTATATGAAGGACAATAGTAGGCAATCTTGAAAATATGATGGTGTTGGCCTAAGCACCTCTAGTTATGCACTACAACATGGAAGGAGATTGCATAGCAGGAATGGGTACATGGATTTACTCACACATTGGAGACAATTCCTAAGAATTGCTACCTAGAAACATAATTGTGACATGGTACTATGAACTGGGAAGACTTGGTAGATGGTTTTATTTTAAGATTCAATTTTTAGGATGAATGTAGAGACATAGATTCAAACCTTTAGGTAGTAAAAGAGAATATCTTTGAGGGTGTAACCACACAAACATTACAATAACCTAATTGGGTGGCACAAATAGAATACTCATGGAAGTGTTATTAAATTATTGCAGAAGATGAAGAACATTCACGCAACATGGACATAGTAGAATCATAAGGACACCATGAAGTACAAGAGCCTAAGATAGAGACACAAGACATAATAAATCCATTGAAGACTAAGAAGGTGAATATAGGATCAGAAGAAGAGCCCAAGTTTGCGACAGTAGGAGATTAATGGGATGAGGAGATAGTGAGTAAAGTTAGAGAGCTACTCCATTAATATTAAGAACTATTTCCCACTAAATTTTCAGATATGAAAGGAATATTAGGAGATCTAGGGGTCATGAATATTCGCCTGAAGCCTGATGTGAATCCAGATGAGAAGAGACCTTGTAGTTTGAACCCGAAGTACAAGGAGAAAGTGAAGCTATAACTTGATAAGATGATAACAACAGTTACTATTGAACCCGTCTAAGAGTCGAAATGTTTAAGTCCTATGGTTGTGCAAGAAAAGAAGACAGAAGGAGAGATTAGGATCTGTGTTGACCTAATGAAGTTGAACGTTGCTTCATGATCCTTTTCCTACCCCTTACACAAATGAAGTATTGGACTATGTAGGAGGTCAAGAAGCCTATTCTTTCATAGATTATTTCTCAAGTTATCATCAAATCATAATTTCACCTGAAGATATATTTTCCATAGTGGTGTTCTTAGATTTTAAGAAGTACATTCATAAGTTTTTGGAGGTATACTTTC
This sequence comes from Pinus albicaulis, assembly GCA_034641835.2. Lineage (NCBI taxonomy): Eukaryota > Viridiplantae > Streptophyta > Pinopsida > Pinales > Pinaceae > Pinus > Pinus albicaulis. The sequence continues at coordinate 1,467,296,139 of CM076575.1, forward strand.
ATGACTGGACATTATTTGGAATGTTGAACAAACATGTTGGAATTTTTAGGCTTATGTGCGACACTTGTAGACAATATCAGATCTCTCTGAATTTGCAAAAGTGCATATTATGTGTACCTTTTGTTATATTGTTGGGGTATATTATTTGTAAGAAAGGATTGATGTTGGACCCTGCTACGATTTTTTTCATTGTGAACTTAGACCCACCTAAGACAGTTAGAAAGTTCTGAACTACGTTGGGACAAAAGGGGTATTACAGAAATTTCATTGAGGGGTATGCGCAGATCATTATACCCATGGAGAAATTGTTGAAGAAAGATGTCACTAATTTTAAATGGGATATAGAATGCTAGAAGGCCCTTGAAATATTAAAAGAGAATAAGGTAACTGCACCTATATTAGTATTTTTCAATTGGAATAAGGAATTGCATGTCAATGTAGATGCCTCTTTCATAGCTTTGGGAGTGGTATTGGCATGGCCTGTTGAAGGAGAGATTGATCGTCCTATAACTTTTTCAAGTAGGAAATTATCTAAAGCTGAGAAGAATTACACTATTGTAGAGTACTAAGGATTGGCCATGGTATATGCTATGCATAAGTTCAAACATTATTTACTGGGATCACATTTTAAAATGTTTACAAATCATTATGCATTGAAGTATTTGCTTAGTAATCATGTCCTAGGATGGAATATTTTCATATGGTTATTATTATTTCAATAGTATGAATTTGAAGTTGTTGTTATACCAGGAAGGTTGAATGTAGGACCTAACCATCTGTCAAGATTGGAAACAGGAGAAGAACCAACTAGAATAGAAGATAATCTCCTTGATGCATAGTCATTTGCAATCATAGTAGCCAATGAACATTTTGTAGACATTATTCATCTTTTTACAATAGAGGTGGCTTCTTTAGAATATACTACACAACAAAAGAAATAATTGGTGGTAAAGGCAGTTGATTTTTCATTGATAATAGAGGAAATTTATATAAGATGGGACTAGATGATATACTGCGCAGATATGTTCCTGAACATGAAAGATCGATGATTTTAGAAGAAGCTCATGGAGGCCCAGATGGTGGACATTGTGCAGGTAGAGCTACTGTGAAAAATATTTTGAGAGTAGGATTGCAGTGGCCTACACTAGATAAGGATGCAAATTAGTAATTCAAAGCATGTGATTTATCTTAAAGAAAAGGGAATCCTTCTAGACATTGCAGGCTTTTGACAAACGGGCTATTGATATTTTTGGACCCATCAATCCACCTGGGAAGAGACTGGTGTGAGGTACATAATAACTATGAATTATTATGTAACAATATGGTCCAAAGCCCAAACAGTAATGAACTACAACACGGACACTGTAATGAAGTTTATTTTTGAATACATATTGTCTATATTTGGGTGTCTTAATATCTTTATGAGTGACCAAGGCTCACATTTTCTGACTAAGACTATTAAAGCATTGACTGAGGAGTTCTAAGTCTATCATCATAATAGTAACCCTTATTACACTCAAACCAATGGAGTAGTGTAGGCATTTAATAAGATTTTGGAGAATGCACTCACTAAGGTATGAAATGTGAATAAATATGACAGGGACCTTAGAATTGCAGTTGTATTATGGGCTTACGGGACCACATGCAAGAATTTTATAGGTGACACACCCTTTAGGTTGGTGTATGGGCAATAATCTATGATTCCTATGGAATATATTGTGCTTAGCTTCATGATTGTAGCCTTTAAAAATATAGCATACCCTCAAACAATGGAGGAAAGAATGCCACAATTGACTTCCTTGGAAGAAGACAAATTTGTAGAAGGATTCCATCAGTAGGCGCATAAGGCAAGAGAAAAGGCTTGGCATGAAAAATATATCAAGCAGAATAAGTTCAAGGTAGGAGACTTTGTTCTCCTCTACAAAAACGATTTTTTGAAACTACCAGGGAAGCTCAAAATACATTGGTTTGGCCCATATATTATCAAGAATATTACTGATGGAGGAGAAATTCAATTGGTGAATTTAAATGGAGAATGTTTTCAGTGAAGGGTAAATGAAATTAGGTTGAATTTGTATAGGTACGACCCTACCCCTACAGCTTCAATCTGAAAAAGAAAGGAGAAAATTCTTAGTGCCACCTACAGTTGAAAGTGGGCACTAGACTAAAAAATACTTTGCAGAAAGAGCTTTGTCATGAGAAGATACTCTGTTATAGTCTATATTATGTCAAAGTTCATGGGAGCCATGATGTACGAAATTTTTTATTGTAATATGAACGTGTCAGATTTCGATGGAAAAATATGACCGTTAAAATAAAAACTTTCCATTAGAGGAGAGGAAAGTCGAATTTATGGAGACAAATTTGAAACAATGCAGGGATAAATATGTCATTAACTATAAAAATATGATTAAGATATAGGATAATGATAAGGTTATAATTTCAACATCTCCATAAAAATTTGTGTCCCACCGAAATTTTGGCACTTTGTTGTCTGAGAGCTCAAAATTAGTTGTGTCACGAAATTGCAGAAGTTATGCAACTGTATAAACATTTAGGAATTCATCTGAAGTTTCGAAGAGAAATGTTTAGAAAGACTCATGGAAGCCACAACACCATCTATTACACCCACAACCTCCCCCTCACCTGCAACAGCATCACCCCTCTCACAACGGAAATATCCATGAAAGAAAACATATAAGGAGCAGAGAACGAAACACAAGATGGTTAAGAAACTAGTCAAGCCGCAACCTGATCCTGAACCAGTAATGAGATAGTGAATAGAAAACTGAGCACGAATACATGGAAATAAAGAGCACAATACTTCCATCCTCTCTTCCACCATACATGCGACCCAGGAAACCTAATGAAAAACCAGTCAAGGATTTAAAAGACATGAAATATGGCATCTTTACACCTCTTATACTAGAGAAAGTTCCATTTGAGGAGAATTACATGGAAATATTTAGTCATTTAAGTTTTTAGACTACGACTTCAATGATAGAAACAAATACCCGCAGTTCACACCAGGAAGATACCTTAAGCATGTCAACTACACATAGAGTGGTGTGACAAGGTTCGAGCTGCATTGGTGGGTGAAAGGGTTGGAGTAGTTTGGATTATTGAATATTTTGAATGTGCTTCACTTTGGTAGAAGTACATGAAGCACAATGTGTGTAATAAAATTGTTGATGATGTTGCATGATGGATTCCTCTGGCAGGGGAAGTGGATCCCAATCAATGAGATGCTGATATGGAGAATCACCAAGTTTCCCTATCAAGGTCGGACCCCGCAAAATAGTTTCTGGGTAAAGAGGAGTACAAATCAGTAGCTCATAACATGAAGGAGAAGTTTGGGAAAATAAAAGCCAAGCGAGGCTATAAAATAAATTTTGTCGGTGACCAGTGAGTCTACTTCACCACGCACACCCTAGCCTGAAATATTATGAGAAATTATTGGGAAAACAAAGTCCCTGCAAAAGTAGTAGCATTGGTTGCAAATTTCAACAATGGGGTTCAGTACAAATGGGCCAGATATCTGTGAAAGGAGTTTCTTGATGATTTTTTAGAAGCCAAGGAGAAAGGTACAACCTTTCAGTATGCATGGTTGATCTTGATCATAACAATTTTGGCATGGAAAGAACAAGAGGAGTCATAGTTTCCTATGGTAGAAGAAGATTTGTGTGAAGATGTGTGGTACTGCTCGATCTAGTATACCAATGAACCATCACGTGCACAAGAGAAAAAATATTTTTTTATCTTATTTCAAATGGATTTAAACATGTTGGTGAACCAACACGCTCGACTGTCACCAAGATTGTACGAACAATATAATGCTATTGTGAAGTTCAAGCCTAGTTTTCACAGAGTGTATGTGCAGGATTGAAGAGATGCAATGAAGACATGGCATCCTCTAGCATACTTGGTCACTGAAGATGATCTTGCACACTAATACAATAGTGGGATGCATAATGGATTAATGTGCTGGAGGAAGAGGCAGAAGGTAGTTAGATAAATGAAGAAAAATTAGAGCATCGAGGCCTGAGCGGCAAAGATAAGGAAGATAAGGAAAAAGAGGAATCGGATAAAGACCACAAGAAGGAACATGATGAGAGTAAGAAGTATCCACCTAGAGGTGATGAGAAGGACAAGGAGAAGAAAACGATAGACAAAGGAAAGTGGAAGATACGTAGCGAAGCTTCCCATATGAGCAAGAAGAAGTAGAATGCAGATAATTCAAAGGACATAATGCCATTGGTAAAAATAGAGTGTTGGAACAAGATAGAAAATCACTACGATGCACTTCTAGCAAGTTTTGAGCAAAGTATTGCAGAGATAAAGCTCTTAGCACAGACGGCAGGTAACCAGTACAACTAAGGGTAGGGCTCCAACATGAAATACTGATAAATATGACCTTTGAGATGAACATAATGTAGATACCTACTGGATCTATACAATTTGACTCCGCCAAAGTAAAGAATCAGGCGAAAGTTTGGGACCATGTCAATATGAACATTCTAGTGGTGACAATTTTGGTATTGCATGATCTACATCAAGGATTCATCAAGGAGCTGAAGTAGAGGGAACAACGTACCTCTAAACTAAAAATTTAGGTAGAAAATGAGCGACTTTTTCTGAAGAAACAACTCGACCAAGCGATCAAAGAGAAGGATAAGGCCGAATAGTAGCAGTTGAGGTTAAAGGAAGTGGTCGAAGCCACATGTAGGGTAGCTTTATACATGGATTTCCATGAGGAGGAACCATTTGAAGACAACGTCACAAAGCTAGGCCTTACAATCAAGGAATCCAAAAATAAGGTCGTAGATGTGTAGTTTGAATATAAGCTAAAGATTAGTGAGCTGAAAAACGAAGTTGCAACCATCCATGCTACTAGAAGGTAGGGAACAAAGGGATGTTTACATAAAGGATAAAATGGCATGCATCTCCGCGAAAGTGATAGAATGTGGAAAATTGTTGGAAGACACTTTGTAGATTTGTGTTTGTTGCATGAAGATCAAAATGTCTAGAAGATAGATGAAGACATCCAGCAGAAGAAGAAGAAATTATAGGAGATATGGATCACTGCAAATACCTTACCACTCTTTCAAAATATCACTAGGATTAATGAAGGAAAGGTCGTTTAGAAACATATAGAAGAACTGAGGAAAGAGGCGTAAGTTTTGATAGAGAGAACTCAACCCTGGTAGGATGAGGCTCTCCATATTTCAGAGGAAGTGGATGGTAAGCTTTAGGAGCTTCAACAAAAGGAAGGAGCAGTAGTGAAGAAGATTGCAGGAGTAGTCAAGGAGGCACTATTTGAAGAAGTGTACAGTGAAGAGAATTAGGTAACAGAGATAGTGCAACAATAGAACATCGCAGAAAAAATTAGAGGAAAAGTAGCCAAGTTACTCGAGATGAGTGGCAAGTGAGTGTTGGGTGATTGTTTGACAAAGCCCAACTTGGCCTATATTTTGATGAAATTTTCACATTTTGAGGAGTGGAGTGTGAAGTGGACCATGCAACAAATAATTTGGGACATCCTGCACAATATCTTAGGGAATTTGGGGTGGGACAAATCCCCTCCATTTTGTAACAGGTTTCGAGTTCTATTTTCTTGTTTAGTGGAGCCCATGGTATTTGGACCATTGTATTTTGTCGATTTAATATTATATAAAGGGATGTAATGATATGTTAGAAATATACCACATGCCATTCTCTGGTTAAGGGAAAGTATTTGTAATATGTAGTGTGTAGCGAAGGGAAGGCTCTGCAACTTGGTACAGAGAGACCTTGGAAGAATTTGCAGCTTAGTGCGGAGACAACCTACAAATGTGTGTGCAGGATGGAGAGATGATTGCAATCAACTATCCATAATAATAAAGAATATATTCTGGGATGATATTATGTGATTTTATGTGTTTTTTGTACCTATTTTCTCAGTATTTGTTATTGAATTAGTCGTTAATATAGTTGGATTTTATCATAACGCAATGTTATTTTGTGAAGTATATGATATATTTCTGAATCACATGAAGTAACTTATCGTGTAGTCCCTCATGGATGTAGAAACCTGGTTATTCAACCACCCATAGTCACTTCAGGTGAGACTACAATTTGCTTGTTGGTCGCTGCTGAAAGGGCCTGTGATCAATGGTTTTTTTGGTGCACAATATATATTGAACTTGGGTCAAGACAAAATGAGACAAAACCAAAGAAGCCAATAGGACATCCCTAGTAGTGATGAAGGAGTACCTCTCATGCCCAAGGAAGAATCTATAGATTCAGAAAGAGATTAAGATTTGGAAAATTTGAATAAAACTTTCTTGAACTTAAGATTAGACAAGATAAATTCAATAGAATGAATGAAGACTTGGAAAATTAGTTGAATGAAAGAGAAGCTTACTATGATAGAATATAACCTGAAATAGTCTTAATGAGACATTATTTAGAAAAATATAATGGCCATCTACCTTGGTATCATAAGCTTGAAAAGTGTACCAGGATCATGGATGAGATCCTAGGTTAATGGATATATCCTTTCATTAATGTAAACCTTGGATATAAAGAAGAATTAGTCAGACATGCTAAAACAATCAAAGGATCTACCAGAAATAAGATCAAAGGAAGTGACAGAAAGTAGCAACAAACAGGAAATCAACAACAACGAATGCAAGAGGATAATATCCATAAGGAGTAGAAACAACAAATAACTATTCACAAAAATAGTTTTAATAGTTATAGAGAGAAAGTGAAGGACCAACAAAGATCCTTTCCATGTCAAGGACAAAATCATCAAAGGTATAATAATCTCATGTATCAAATATGGTTTAATGGCTATTATTTTTCTTGAAATAAATTTGCACATAAAATAGTAAAGTGTAGATACTATGCAAGAAATCAGGTTATGTTGAGTAACATCAACAAGAGAGCTTATAATATCTCAAGGAATGGACATGGTAGGAGAAATAAAGTATATTTTGAGATTTTTTTTGGGAATCACAATCCCTATTACTCTTTGTTACGCGGGAAAATCCCTTCTTCAGAAAGAAGAAATCCCTTTAGCCCAATGAGTGAGTCTAGTAACAACCATGAAAAATACTACAAGCTTCCATAGTTTAACATTGAAGTAATACGATAGAGGGAGATTTCCTTCCTCACTCCTTATGTAGTCGTCTCCTCGATGTCGATATTAATCCTTTTTCTTTCAGGCTCGTTCCTCGCTATCCCTTATATGACTTAATACCTATAAAGAATACCACACGACAAAAGACAAAAGATCCATATCATATATATATATATATATATATATATATATATATATATATATATATATATATATATATATATATATATTTCAAATAAAACCACATGATAAATCAAGGAGTATCATTCTAAACCAATTATTATTAATAGATTCATGGGAAAAAAATCATACCTTATATTATTAAATTAAAAAAGGAAAACTTACAACCGTTTCATTTATGTTGGAGGCCTCCTTTGGAGTGGAAATCCATGTCCAAGCCTAGCCTTTCAATCTCTTCTCATTCTTTGTCAAATCGACAACATCTAGGCACATTGAAGCAGAGGAATGGAAACCAGCAATGACCAACCAAGACTCACTAAGATGACACTCTTTTATAGTAGAGATGGAGAGGTTATGAATCCTCTAATGATGGGGAAATTTATTATCTTAAAGGGGAAAATTTTGGAAGATAAGGTCAATGGTGAAAAATGGCAGTATTTGACCATATCCTCAACCAACAAATAAATAACTTTTTTTTTTAGACTTCTAGAGGTCGAATCTTCTACTCCATTTATGGAGAACCTGCTTGAAGAGGACTAGTACGACTTTACTGTTAAATTCCCACACTAGAAGCATTGTTCACGGGTTAGGGACAAGGTGACAAGTGCAAGAATATTAAGGTAAGAACCACGTTGGGCTTGTAATATAAGTTTTTTTACAAACTTTTGCAAACAATCTTCAAGGAATTTCTCTTTAAGGTCTTTTAGGATATCTCATGCATGTTATCAAGGATGAAAATTTTTATATAGATTTTACCATTTTGCAATGTTTGTGACATGAGTGACACAAAAAATGACACTTAGGATAAGGACTGGGTAATGCGACAAAATATTGTGTAACAGATTCCCCCTAAAGCATGAAAGTAGAACCAGAAGTGATGGTTGAATCACTTTATCATCAATGGCAAGGAATTTTGAAAACCACCACCAAGAGACCTACCTATAAAACATGATACAATATATGAAATATATAATATAAACATGCCTAATAACATATCTCTAAAGATACATAAAATAACACATGAACCCATTGTATGGATGCAACCATCTGTCTGAAATAGATCATGACAATGGTTCCATGACATGCTCGCAACCATCCGTATAGAAAGAATCATCTTTAAGATCATGAATACTTAATAAATCATTGCATCCTAAATAATAACATATGTGATCCAAGGCCTTTGTCTCTATCTTGATCTACCCACTATATGAATCTAACCATGTGAATAGAAGTGATGATGTCTAACATGGAATAAACCACCTGATTAGGAGTCAGTGACGTAAACCATTAACATGCACGATAGAAGCCACCAATTATGATGACGGCCCTCAAATTACGAAAACAGAATCTACAAGTGTGAATGAATGAGCTAAAGTTGAAAAATTGCAGAATCATTAGATCGAAGGTCAATGATGTGAACCTATCATCAAACATGAACAACTTGCCATTGAGGCATGCAAGCTCAAAGCTACTGAAAAGGAGTTTCTAAATCATCTTCTTGGATAATGAGCTGAAGTTGACATGATGTGATCCGTTGATGGAGTTCCATAATTATTCCCACATCATCGACACAAAAAACATAATTTCTCAAGATGATAGGAGTGATTCAAGATTATTTTAGAGAGGTTCAAATAAGTACAGGATGTTTGATTTTACATATAAGACTTCTCTTGAATATATTGGCGACACGACTCCAGATTTAGGCAGAATTTGACTCAAAATTGGATCAAATGTCATGGTGATAGTAGATAATAATTGAATGCGAGGAAAATCTATTTCCCAAACACAGGAAATATATACCCAACCTGACATGAAATGTAGAAGAGTGTAATGTTCAAGAGCTACATTTTTCCTTTGGTACATAATACAAAACATTATTTACTTCCATTTTCCCCTACTAATTTCAAGTGAGTACCTCTTTATTTTTTATAGAAAGATTGAAGAGGATACCATATCCTTCACGCATAATTTCACCCTTCGGATGAATCCATCCCAGTAAGTTTAACGAGCCCTAGGAAGGAGTAGGTCGGTCTTGTCATGGTGACAAGTCCTTCATCATTTAAATTTTACAAGTCTGACGGAGGAGTAGCTTGGTATATTTTTCATATTTAGGGAGTTTGAAAAAGAGATAGAAAAGAAAACTACAAAAGTTCCCTTTTCATATATAGTCCCTCGAATCTGAAAAGGTAGAAAAACATTTCTGAGAGAACCTCTTGATCATGATTGACCAAGGTATTCCTTGTTTGGAATTAGTCAATCTCAGCCCGAAAAGGGGGTAAATGTATACTAAGATGACGCCAATTCATTTAATTTAATGAGCTCTAAAGGAAAATTGATTGAAAATATTTTCATATTTTGAGAGTCAGAAAAGAGATGAAATTTGACTCCTCCTGGAGGAACGAGTGGCATAAAGGGGTATCAACTAGTTCTAGTGGTGATGGAACTACTCAAAACATATATAGGTTAATAGTTTTGCTAATAAGGCCACTCATCGCAATTATTACCTAGGCAAGGGTAAAACAACCAAGTGAGAGCATATCATCGGGCAAGGAGATTGTGACGATGGAATGAAAAAACCAAGGCTCATCTGGAAGATGAGTCAGATAAAAGGGAAATCATGAAAGGTGTATAGGAATGGTTTCAGTTTTTACAGAAGCTTGAAACAAGGGAAAATATGCTTGAAACTAGTTTCATTTTTACACAAGCTTGAAACAAAGGAAAATTATTCTTGGAATAAGTTTGTGTGCCCCAACATAATGAATCAATTCAAGGTACATGCCCTCCTAACTTCATTTCATTAACTTAAGTAGACTACCAATTACTAACAACTGGATGGAATGAGGTTTCATTTCTGAGATCAAGTGAAAGACTCGACTGGGAATTTACAATATCTAATCAAAGACTCAAATTGAAAGGGGTTTTGTTTCATTTTTTAATGAGCTTGACATAGTAAAAAAAATATGGTCATGACACCTTGTTTCATTTTTTAACGAGCTTGACACAGGAAGAGGAACTATGCTCTGGGACTTTGCTTCATTTTGTCATGAGCTTGACACAAGACAAGGAAATTTTCTCCGAAGACCTTGTTTCATTTTTTAAGGAGCTTGACACAAGACAATGAACTCTTCTCTCGAGACCTCGTTTCATTTTTTAAGGAGCTTGACACAAGAGAAGGAACTCTGCTTCGAAAATTTGTTTCATTTTTTAAGGAGCATGAAAAAAAAAAAGGAAATTTTCTCTGAGACCTAATCATGGCCTATAAGAGGTCAAGGCTTCCAATAAGTTCTCATTTGAGGGAAGAATAATACTCTGTAAATCATGGTTCAATTCCCCCAATACATGACGTATTGTATCACTGACTATATCATCAATAAATGTGTGAATGGAACAGGTTGCCACATAATTAACCCATGCCAAGGAAGATGCCACTTGCATGTAAGGTACATTAAGGGATGATGGTTTATTAGGAGCCAGATTAGGATTAATAAATTAAATTTGATCAATGGTCATGATTCTTCCTTCATGTGGGAAACGAATCACATGAAAAAGAGAAGCGACAAGATCTCCCATGACATAACTATAGTCACGATGAAGGAGTAAGTTAAAGTCCAAAGGGCCTTGGACAACCACCACTTCTATATAGACAAAATTTCCTCCTAAAGTAATAGGAAACTTCTAAAGGATCCCTAGCTATTAATTAGTTACTTTGTTAAAAGCTAAAAAATTTTGGGTAACAGGAACAAGCTTCGAAAAACCTAAAGCTTTCTAAGAAGTTGAGGACAGAATACTAACAGATGCACCTTCATATATTATTGTGCTATGTACGGCCACATTATAGGCATGTACTGTGATCTCAAAGGGCACACAAGAAGGAAGATGATATCCTTCTAGTCAACTCAAATCAAAAGAAGCGACTAGAGCACTTGGAGTAAATTTCATGGGAATGGGAAAATTTCCCCCTTGTGTTATAGGAATGGGAGGATATTGCTCCTGTATTGTAGGAATGGGAGGATTTCCCTCCAATTAATGGGAATATGAAGAAACAAAAATAACCTAAGTGGTATGGTTTTCACTCTCTATAGGAAAGTTATGATCAACTGAAGGAGTAATCAAGCTGACCATTTTCTCAACTAATGGTTGGTCGGGAACGAACTCATCGGATTCACTTTCGCAGAGAGAGGGATTGACCAGAGGCAAATTCTAATCAATCACTTGATCCACTAGTGGAGGATCAGGGGAAAGCTTCTTGTAATTAGCAGGAAGATGAAGCTGAGAAGTTGTAAGGTTATCCAATACCTTAGAGGCTTCATCCATATAAGGAAAAAGATTAATAGGATGGTTCCCTTCACATAAGTTATAGGGAAATTTGAATTTACAACTTTTCCCATGGACCTTCATATCACTCATTGAGGTTTTATCACCAACATGATCTCCAGAGGCTGATGACAAAGGTTGATGTGAGCTGGTTGGCCGCACTTCCTAAGACATTGGGAATAATAGGATAATTTGTAATTACGTGGTCACTGTTGCATAACTTGCAAGGTAATTTGAATTTGCGGGACTGATTGGAAGATTTTTAAACATTAGCTCCATTAGTAGAAATGGTTGCTTGGTTTCCCACGTGCTTATTTTTCTTCTTATTCTTTGTCCTATTCTTCATCTTCCTATCTTCCTAGTTACTAGAATCCAGACTTTCACCAGGCGAAGATAAAGAGCGGGTGAAGAAACAGGTGAAGAAGGCGAGGGGTCAAATTTAGGATCCACATGAGATTGACACTGTTTAGGTGGAGGCAAAATTGCTTTAGTAGTAGCTTGGACATTTGGAACCATGGGGGTTGAAAATAACCAAACTAGAAAACCAATGGTTAACCTTGGTGATCTGAAATGGGTGGATAACTTGTTATTCTTTTCAAGCACCTTCCACTTAGTTAAACACATTAAGATATAGCTTATACTTGAATGTGAAAAATTGAATTCTTGATTCAAGTGGATGTGTTTAAAACTTTTTTAATGCTTAAGTGTGATGATTTTTTCTTTTTTTCTTTTTTTCTTTTTTTTCTGATATTAAGCATGTACAACACCCATAAACAACAGAAAATAATCATCAACACATAACGACAAATTTAATAAAGCAGTTCACCCGAATATCGTGAGCTACGTCTCCTTGAGCCCTTGTCAAATTGACTTGGCTCTTTGGGATTAAGATGGAAAATTTATTTTACAAGTTACTAACTCAACTCAAATGGTTATTTGAACTGAACTAATGGGTTTAGAATACAAGCATACCCTTGGAATGGCTTAAATATCGCTGAAAATAGAACTAGCCTTCCTTTGACTTGAACTCTTCTGTTCGTGCCCTTAAGCTTCCCTAAGCTTCCCTTTGGCACAAAATCCATAGAATTCATTTTGTGTGCTTGAAACCTCACCTACTATCTCCAGCATATATCATACATCCAAAATATAATGTTCATTTTCTCAAAATGAGCTCTGGCTCCCCAATCTAGGCCTCCATCCATTGTTGGCCCTCGACTGCCCTAAACTTCCTTATGGATTCTCTACCTTAATAAGTCTCCAAATGGCTCTTCAAATTCTTTCATTGGATTCATAATGTCCAAAATAGTCAGGATAGACTATTCACTTACTGAAATTGGCCTTTGGCTACTCCGATTATGCCTCTAACACCTGGTGGCAACCCCTGGCTCTCGGTTCACTGAAAACTTCTCTGAAGAATATCAGCTTCAGAAGTATTCAAAAAATTCTAAAAATACTTCCATTGGATTCATAAGGTTCAAAATAGTTAGAATAGACTATTGGTTTGCTGAGAATGGATATTGGCTGCTCTGGAGAGGCCTCATTCTCCTATTGGCACCTGGTGGCCCTCGTGGCCCTTGGAAGTTCTCTGAAGAAACTTGCCCTTCAAAATTCCTCTACCAGCTCTGTAAACCTCACCATTAGATCCAAAATTTTTGAAACATCTAAAAATGACTATTTTTTTCCTAAGAAAGACCTCTAGCTGCCCTGGCTAAGCCTTCTTCTGCTACTAGCTCCTCGTGGCCCTAATGGCCCCTTGAACTTCTCTGAAGAAACCTCACACTCAGAAGTTCTCTGATGGGTATGAAAACCTCACCAGTGAGTTTGGAATGTCCAAGAAAGTCTAAATTGACTATTCACACTCCAAGAATGGTCGAATCCAACTCAAGATAGAGCATAAACAATTTTGTCCAGTAACCCCTAAAAAAACTCCACTAAATATGGAGGAGCTGTAGTTAAAAATGGAAAAATTTCAAAATCTAGGGTGCACTCCAAACTCTGCCTAAAATAATACACATTAAACTTAACTATTGGGGTGTTTGGGCACATGCCACCCCAAACCACACGGTTACAAAACCGTTGGCGGAACCACATGCTTGAATCACGGTTGGTTGGTTTTAAACTGGAGTTAAACTCTGCTGTTAGCGCTGACTATGAAGATGAACTAACCGTGGCAGAAAACATCACATGTGATAACATATCAAGACCATTGGTAGGTTTTTCTTCGGTTCCTAGAACTAGACTAAGGCCCTATGGGGAGGGGGCTGGCCCCGTGAACCCCCAAATATGAAATCAACAAACTTTAAATATTATCCGTGCCCTTAGGGGTTAAGCAACAACCTGTAGCAGAGACGGTTAAGCGTTTTGTGTGTGCACTTAGAGGTCACAAATTCGACTCCGGGGACCCAAACAAAAATTTTAAACGGTGGTTCAAGGGCCACATGGTGACCTCAGGGTTCGCCACATGGCGCCTTTTCATTGTCCCACAAAACCCTACAACGAATAACCATTCGACACTTGTCACACTGTGACTAGCCCAAAAGGAATTTCCCAGGGAATATTCTAGGAATATTCAAGGAATATTCTAGGAATATTTGTGGAATATTCCATGGAATATTCTTTTTACTGACTGTACCCTTGACCAGCCAGCCTTGGTCAAATGGAAAAAAGTGTAGTTTACTGGACTTTTCAAATCGCGATAAATTCTTCATTCAGTGTCAATTTTTCGAACCATTCATGGTGCTGGAATCAGGAAGATGAGATCTATCCAGTCACTTAGGTTGAAAATACTTTCGAACACTTTGAAATTTGAGCTATCACTTAGGTCCTTGATCTGAATCTGATCACTCCTCCCAATTAGGAATCTTTTGGACCCCAAAACACTGATTATCTATTCAGTAGATGAGAGTACAACACCCTCACTTCGAGGCTTCATACAATTTTCCTTGCTTTTCTTAGTGCCTTTGAACCCCAACTCGAAGGTAGTCAGCACTTCCCTTCTTAAATTCTCTTGTCCTCCTGTCAAGAATTGTGTCTTCCTTGAACTCATTCAGAAATTTCTCACGAGAAATTTTCAATAGAAGGTAGTTGAACATCATGTCCTTGATCATCGATCAAAGGTGGCTGAAACAAATGTTAGTTTTCAACATAAATGCATACATGACTGAAATTTTCATATTTACAAATGAATTTATGTCTTACTGAGTTAAGAATTAAAACCACCTCTCACCAAGCCACTTCCATGGTGATTTTTGCTGCTGAAAATATTCTTCATATGAAACATATATTCTCACATCAATGATGGAATATTTGGTTCCATTTTCGCCAATATTTGTATCCTCTTGCTTCAAATTATTGGGATGCTTAGTTGGATGCAATGTCCAACATTGGGAAATTAAATTTCCATTCTTCTGGCAATGTGTGCAAGTCTTTTGCACCTTTTGAGAAAGTTGACTTCGCTTCAACTGTTTGTTGTATGCCTTCATCCTCTTCCAACATTTTGAAACTTCATGGTCACACAAACCACAATAGTAACAACAAATCTTTGTTCCTTTCATGCATGCAGAATTTCCATGCTTAATATAAACATAATGAAATTGAAAATGGGAAGAATTATACCTTGAATGTTGCTTTGCATGTCCACCGTTTTTACCTTCTTGAGCAGATGAAATTGTAGAGGTTCCAACTTTCTTTTGAACACTAACATCAGTGTTCATGTCTTGATAGCTGTCAGAACTCTCTTGCTCTCAATAAGTTGCATGTCTCCAAAAATTTTGCTGCAACATAGGCTTCAAAAAATGGAAATCAAATTGAAAACAAACTTGAAATGTTTGTGGTTTAGAACTTGCAACAAAAGTTCTTTTTGGAGTTGTCTCAAATTCCTTCATGGTTGTAGAGTTTTTGCCATAAGATTAAACATAGCCTAGACCAAACTTCTTAGGCCTTTCCTCAACCAAAATAGGATCAATCATGCCTTCTGAATGTTTTCCTAGACCCTTGCCTTCATAGACCATTTTTAACATCAACTTGGACCCTATACCTCTAGTGTGCTTTTCAAATGAACCTACACATCTATCTAAAGAGGAAATTGAAGACAACTTTGAGTGATTTACCACTGCTTCAAGCATGTGATTGGTTAAGGCCTCTTGGGAATGATGGAGCTGCATCTCCATCTCATGCATTCTTTGAAGAAGTCCTCCTTTCTCTTGCTTCATAGCAACCAATTTATCATGAAGTCTAGTTCTTTCTCTTCCATCTTCATACATAATTTTCACCATATCCTTCAAGATGTAGAAGTATCGCTTCATATCTTCATCGAAGAATCTTGTGAAGGAGGAGGATTTTGAAACCTCACTTGATGAATTTGTCATTATTATGTCCATGAACTAAAGAAATTCAACAGAAATTCACAAAGCTTTCAAAAACAATTGATAAATCTTCTAAAAAATATGGCTATAAATTCAAGCTATTTTCTGTAGCTTGTATCTCTTCTTTAAGCAGCCTTTTCCAAACAATTCGCTCTTGTGCTTCAAGAGTTTCCTTGAGGTCCTTTAGGTAAGGATAATAATTTCAACCTTCTTCCTTCTTGTCCTCTTCTGGAATTAGCTAGCAGTATCTCCCCTTCACCTCTGCAAACTCAAACTTGTAAGCATCAATCAATTTGCAAATAGTTAATTTCTTTGCATTGCTAAACACCTTTCAAGTCAAACAAGAAACGTAGTGCTCTATCAAGAAAGAAACCTAGTGTTCTGATACCACCTGATCTGAAATGGGTGGATAAATTGTTATGCTTTTCAAGCACCTCCCACTCAGTTAAACACATTAAGATCTAGCTTATACTTAACTGTGCAGAATTAAATTTTGGATTCAGGTGTCTGTGTTTAAAATTGTTTTAATGCTTAAGTGTGACAAATTAAAACATTTGTTTTTGCTGATATTGATAATGTATAGAAATCATAAAGAGAATAAAATAATCATGAACACATAACAAAAAATTTAAGAAAGGATTTCACCCGAATATCATGAGCTACGTCTCCTTGAGCCCTTGTCAAATTTACTTGGCTCTTTGGGATTAAGATGGAAAATTTCTTTTAAAAGTTACTAAATCAGCTCCAATGGTTATCTGAACTGAAACAATGGGTTTATAATACCATCGTACCCCTAGAATGGCTAAAATCTCGCTGAAAATAGAACTAGGCTTCTTTTGACTTGACCTCTTATGTCAGTGCCCTTAAGCTTCCTTGAGCTTCTCTTTGGTAAAAACTCCATAGAAGTAATTTTCTATCCTTGAAACCTCACCTAATATCTCCATCATATATTAGACATCCAAAATAGACTGGTCATTTTCTCAAAATGAGGTTTGGCTCCCCAATCTATGTCTCCATCCATTGTTGGCCCTAGGCTGCCTGAAACTTCCCTGTGGCTTCTATACCTTCAAAAGTATCCAAATGGCTCTGAAAATAATTTCATTGGATTCATAATGTCCAAAATAGTGAGAATAGACTATTCACTTATTGAAATTGGCCTTCGGCTGCTCCGGTTACACCTCCAACAACTAGGGGCACCTGTGGCTCTAGGTTCACTGAAAATTTATTTGAAGCATATAGGCCTTCAAAAGTATTCAAAAGCTGCTGAAAATCATTTCATTGGATTTATAAGGTTCAAAATAGTCAGAATATACTGCTGGTTTGCTAAGAATGGATACTAGTTGCTCTAGATAAGCCTTATTCTCCTGCTGGCACTTGGTGGCCCTCATGGGCCTTGGAACTTCTCTAAAGAAACTTGGCCTTAAAAAGTTATCTAATAGCTCTAAAAACCTAACAATTATATCCATAATGTCTGAAACATCCAAAAATGACTATTGGTTTCCTAAGAAAGGCCTCTAGCTGCCTTGGCTAGGCCTCATTCTGCTGCTGGCTCCTAGTGGCCCTGATGTCCCCTTGAACTTCTCTGAAGAAGCATCATGCTCAAAATTTCTCTGATGACTCTGAAAACCTCACCAATGAGTCTGGACTATATAATAAATTTGAAATTTACTATTCATACTCCAAGAATAGTTGAATCTTGCTCAAGATAGAGCATAGAAAATTTTGTCCTCTAAACCCTAAAACATCTCCACTGAATGTGGAGGAACTCCAGTTAAAAATGGAAAACTACCCAAATTTAGCGCACGCTCCCAACTACAGCTAAAATACCATGCATCAAACTTAACCATTGGGGTGGTTGGGCACATGTCACCCCAAACCACATGGTTACAAAATTGTTGGCAGAACCATAGGCTTGAATCACGGTTGGCTGTTTTTAAATTGGAGTTAAAATGTGTTGTTAGCGCCGACTGCACAGATGAAATAACCGTGGCAGAAAACATCACATGTGATCACATATAAAGAAGCCTAGCAGGTTTGTCTTGGGTGCTTAGTCATGGACTGAGGCCCTATGTGGAGGATGCTGGCCCCCTCAACCCCCAAATATCAAATCAACAAACTTTAAATATTATATGTGACCTTAGGGTTAAGCAACAACCTGTAGCGGAGACGGTTAAGCCTTGTGTGTGTGCACTTGGAGGTCACGAGGTCGACTCCGGGGACCCAAACAAAAATTTTAAATGGTGGTTCAAGGGCCATGTGGTAGCCTCAGAGTTAGCCACGTGGCGTCTTTTCATTGGCCCAAAAAACCCTGCAACGAATAACCATTCGACACTTTTCACATTGTGACTGGCCCGGCAGGAATATTCCAAGAATATTCTAGGAATATTCCAAGAATATTCTAGTAATATTCCCTGGAATATTCTTTTGCTGACTATACCCTTGACCAGTCAACCTTGGTCAAATGCCAAAAATTACAGTTTATTGGAATTTTCAAATGACGATAACTTCTTCATACGGTGTCGGTTTTTCGAACCATTTTTTGCGCCAGAATTAGGAAGACAATATATATCTAGTCACTTAGGTTTAACACACTTTTCAAACAATTTGAAATTTGAGCTATCACTTAGGTTCGTGATCTGAATCTGATCACCTGGGAGGTAAAATTTTTCTATATAGGGAAAGCCAACATTTCCAAAAGAAGGAATAGGACCAATAATCCCATTTGAGGGGATTCCTTTATTGGTAAACTCAGGAATTGTTTCCATTAGTAACCACCTAAGTTATACTAACGATCTGTGCATGGGTAAGATAATATTACATCGACAATAAATTTTATAAATGAAAAAATGAAGTCAAAGGAGGTAATCTAGGAAAAATGGATTACCAAGTATCCATGAACTGCATTATACACCTTTTCAAACCAAAGACTGCATGTACGACAACCAATCTCCCTGATTGTTGTGTGTGGTGTATCACATATACAAGGCGGTCAACTTGGTTACCTATGGCAGGTTTGAAACCTAGTGGAGTCTCCCAAAATATATGTGATGGTACGTAGGAGCTCATACCATAGTAGTGATTTCTAATGTGTAACCATTCAATGATAGAATCCACATATACTTACCATAAATGGACCATAGTCCTATATAATTTTGCATGTGGGATGGGATATCACCCCCGGAATGCAACACATCTTGTTAGGGAAAGATGCTACACTTAACGATATCAGAACATGTATCTAGCCTAGACCTCTAGATAATTGCATTAATTCCAAATTCTCCTTAGGCTAATTGAGGCTTATTCTAATGTTGATATGAAATTAAGTTTCAATTTTGGGCTCAAAACAATGTGACCTGAATTCCTAGGATGCAGTTAAATGAGAAAAGCATTCATTCATTTTCAAAGAAATCTAAACTAATAAGGGAAGAGATCGCAAAGAGAGATGCACCAAATAATATGTAGCAAGAAAAATCCCCCCCAACTAGCTTTCACCTTTCAATTTTCAAAATTCAAATTCTAAAATGTAAAACAATTTCACTTTCACTATCCCAAATGGAACTTATTCAAAAGTAAATTTATTTCTACTTTAAGCAAAATGAACTTAAATCATTTTTTTGTTTTTTATTTGAGTGAAAAAATGAAACTAATGAAATTAATGCACTTAAAATTATTTCACTTATTGAAAATTTGTAATCTATTTCCAATAAAAAATTTCAAAAACTAGCCTTTCAATGCAAGTGGTCTTATGCATTTAACAAAAGTGATTCTTCAAATGAAAATTAAACAATTGTAGAACCCAATTTATTTGAACAAGAACAAATTTCACTATTGTACTATAGCACAAAATAAATATATCTTGACCGATAGAAGCAGTAAACATATATTTTAATTGACTTGCATGAAAAAGACTCAACCAAAAGAAAAATTTACCACTTAAATCATAAGACTAATTTGTGCTTTTCAAAGAGAATTATAACACTCAAAGCGACAAATAACGTAATCAAAGAAAACAAATATTTCAAGGATCAAGACACACTAGGGATTTTCCAGAAAAGACCCAAACAAACTCTATTTTCTAGGAGAAACCGGTCCACTAGTTGACACTAGTGGCTTGCAACACTACTATTCCAGCAAAATCTAGAGCTAGCAGCGTGACTATATCTATTAAAAATATCACTGAGCAGGGAAAAGAGGGATAAACAAATAAATATTTGAGTAAAAACTTTAGACTTGATACTTTAAAACACTTTAAAGCCATAATAAAGACTAAAAAACAAGTCAACCATGCAGTAATTCAATGGTTGGAAAAACTAAGCATGAAGACATAACACAATAATAGGATGAAAAGGGTGTAAAATCCCCGATGGAGTCTCCAATTTTTTCTGGAGGAAAATCCCTTCTTTAGAAAGAAGAGATCCCTCTAGCCCAATAAGTGGGTCTAGTAGCAACCGTGACATATAATACAATCTTCCCTAGTTTAATATTGAAGTAATATGAGAGAGGGAGACAGCCTACCTCACTCCTTACGTAGTCATTTCCTCGATGTTGATATTGATACTTTTTCTTTCAAGCTCGTTCCTTTCTATTCCTTCTATGTGCAAATACCTATGAAGAAGATCACATGAAAAAATATGGAATACATTGTTGGAATTTACAAGGTAAGCTCCTTAGATCAATAACCAAAGGTCACCACTCACAAACATGTCACAAATTAGTACACCAGTATAATCACGTGGTTGAAACCCTAAAAGAGGGAAACAGTCCACGGCTTGAGCCAACGCAGCCACTTCAGGAAATTTATTAATATAAAAAAAAGTTACATATGTTTCTCTCATAAAAGGTTACCAAAAAAATGACCCTCCATGTTCTTTAAATAGATACCATGGACCAATAGGGTTTTAAGCCACGGATCAAGTGTTGTTAATACCGAGGAGAGATATAACCTTCAGATCACTACAAATTGTGACTGTTATATTATAAGTTACAAATATACATGGTAAGGAAACAAACTTTACCTAACTCTACACTTGACTAAGTTACTATTTCCTATGTGTTGGAATATCCTAACATCCCCCCTTAAGAACAACTTGGGATAGGATTGAAGGATTTACAAAAGTGACACAGAAGGAGCCTATTTGCTATGTTTCAAAATATCCTAACATCCCCCCTTAAGAACAACTTGGGATAGGATTGAAGGATTCATAAAAGTGACACAATAGGAGAAGGAAGGAGGCATTAGAGCCTATGCCCCCTTAATGAAAACTTTCCTGAACTACAAGAATGGATCGAAGTTAGGTAAACTTTGCTTTTGTGAGAGCCTTTGTAAAGATATCGGCTACTTGATCATTGGTTGGAAATTACTGCACTTCAAGAACATGATCATGAATGAGCTTTCTGATGAAGTGTATGTGGATTTCAATGTGTTTCATATGCTGATGCTAAACTAGATCTTTACATAGCTAAATGGAACTTTGATTATCACACCAAAGTGTAGTTGGATGCTGCTGATGAACACCAAATTCAGATAGGATCTGACGAAGCCACATGGCTTCCTTACTATCTTCAACTGCACCACGATACTCTACTTCTGTTGAAGAAAGAGAGATGGGACTTTTTTTCTTATAATACCAAGTAATAGGTCCTGAAACAAGAGTTAATACATATCCTGCAGTAGACTTTCGATCATTAGGGTCACCAGCCCAATCAAAATCAATGAAACCAATCAACAATGGAGATTCTCCTGAACTGTAATGAATCTCGAACTGAACTATACCTCAAATATATCGAAGTATTCTTTTAGCTACTTTCCAATGACTTTCATGAGGTCGGTGCATAAACCAAGTGACAAGACCAATAACAAAGGAAAGGTCATGACGTGTATGGTTTAGATACAAAATTTTACCAACAAGTTGATGGTATAAGGTAGCATGAACTTCAGGGGTAGTACAAGTGACTGAAAGCTTGATTCCAGACTGAAAGGGAGAAGGGACTGGCTTACAATCTTCCATGTGAAAGTGGTGTAGAATATCACAAGCATATTTGGACTGAGAGAGGGTAATTCCTTCCTTGGATTGCAATACTTGAAGACCAAGGAAATAATGCAAGTGTCCTAAGTCTGTCACTTCAAAGTTCTTTTTGAGACTAGAATTCACATTGTTTATATGGTTTGGATCACTACCAGTAGGATAAGATCATCAACATAAAGAACAAGTATGGTGAAGGACTTACCCACTTTCTTGGTGTAGATAGTGTTGTTAGAATGACATCTAGAAAAGCCATTATCTAATAGAAATCTATCCATTTTGGAATAACAAGCTTGAGGAGCTTCTTTGAGACCATAGAGAGACTTCCTAAGGCAACAAACAAAGCTGAAGTATTTTTGGATAAAGCCAGGGGGTTGTTCCATGTAGATTTCTTCATGCAAATCTCCATGTAAAAAGGCAGATTTAACATCCATCTGATGGACTTCCCATTTAAAGGAGGCAACAAGGGAAAGAAAAAGGTGGATACAATTCATTTTGCTAACAAGAGAGAAGGTTTCAGTATATTCAATGCCTTCAACCTGTGAAAATCCTTTAGCAACAAGACGAGCTTTATGTCTATCCACTTTTCCATCTGGTCCAAATTTGGTTTTTTAAACCCATCTCAATATGACAAGATTTCTTCCTTTCGAAAGAGGAACAAGATCCCAACTATGATTTTCCAATAAGGAATGATACTCTTCATTCATAGCTTCATACCAATTTGGATAACCAGAGGCTTCTTCAAAGGTTTCTAGATCAAGATTTTCTGGAACTTGAGCCAATAAGGAAGAGGTTGTTTCAAACTAAGAAGGTGTACGTCGTCGATCGGCAGGGTCACTTGTAAGAGAACCTGTTGCATCCCGAGTAGAGAGAACCCATCTTGGAAGCGATGGAGTCAAATGAATAATTGCAAGAGGTGGACGAGGATTGTCATCCTCATTTTCATCATCTGAACTAGAAGGAATGCTATTAAACATAGAAGAGAGAGAGAGGTGGCACATATGTCGAATCAGGTTTGTAGGCCAAAGGTGGCACACCCACCGAAGTAAGCTCACATGCCGATATATTTTCATCAAATTTGACATCTCTTCTAATGATTATATTTTTGTATTTTGGTTGAAGAAGTCTATAACCTTTGACATCTTCACAATATCCAACAAAAATGCATTTTTCACTCTTAGGTTCTTAGGCTTTATGTTTCACATCTGGAATATGGGCCCAAGCATCACTTCCAAAAACAAGAAAGTGACTTACATCTGGTTTGATTGAGCCCCAAGATTCTTTTGGAGTTATCTTCTTTAAAGCCTTAGTAGGAGCGCGATTTACTATGTATTTTTCACAATTAATGGCTTCTGCCAAAAAATTGAGACCAAGTCCTTTAGATTGAAGCATACAATTATACATTTATTTTAAGGTGTGATTCTTCCTTTTAGCTACACCATTTTTTTGTGCAGTATATGGAACAATATGTTGCAATTGAATGCCATGCTTAGTGCAGAAGTTGATAAATTTGTTGTTAACATATTCTCCTGCATTGTCTGATCTTAACTTAAGAATTTGATGTCCAGATTGTTTCTTAACAAAGGCCCTAAAGGAAAAGAACATGTTAAAAATTTCACTCTTGATTTTTAAGAAGTATACCCAAGTGCATTTAGAAAAATCATCAATAAAAGTTAATAATTACTTGCAACCAGAGAAAGAAATGACAAGAAGTGGACCACATAAATCACTATGGACAAGATGCAAGGGGGCTGAAGCGTGTCAAGAGGCATGTTTGTCAAAACTATCCCGTTGATGTTTTTCGAGTACACATCCGGAGCAAACACCATCTCAACAAGATACCATAGGAAGACCTGTCACCATATTTTCCTTACATATAGAGTGAAGAGAGCAATAGTTTATGTGACCAAATCGCTCATGCCAAATTTTTCTCACTTCATCATTATGAGAAACAAAAATGGAGGGTAGACATGATGACCCTAAGTTGTCAAACTTATACAACCTTGTGGAATCATCTGCAATTCCAGTAGCTAAAATATTTTTAGGATCTTTGAGGTCCTTGATTACAACATCATGAGGTGATAATTCTACTATTTTCCTTTCATCTGAATAAGCTATCTGATAAATAGGGAGAATATTGCATGACAAGGTAGGAACACATAGTACATCATTAAACTGACCATTATCGAGATGAATGGTTCTAGATCCTACAACACTAAGAGATCTATCATCACCAACATAAATATGTTTGGTGTTACAATATTTTAAAGAAGAAAACATGCCTTTATTTTTTTCCATGTGATAATAATATCTAGAATAAATGAGCCACTCATGAGAATGAGAAGAGGAAGATACATTTAATGCATAACCAGATCTTAATGCTTCATAACCACAAGAAGAAAGTGCAATTACTCAAGATGAAGGTGAAAAGTGCTCCAAATTGAAGTTGTGCTTCTTCATTGCTAATTCTAAGGCTTCCATCTTCTCAAAACATTTGGACTCTATATGGCCATCACGATTACAAAATTTGCAATGTGTATCGGTCTTCTGCCCTTTGTTTTTATTTTCCTTATCATTTTGTTGAGTTGCTTTTTCAATTTGTGGTTGAAATTTCTTAAGACCATTGTTTGGTTTCAGACCATATTTTTTAGGATATTGCTTCTTGGGATTCTTTTGATATGATTTTTGTTGGGTTGCTAAGGCTTTCTTAGAAGCATTTACAGGAGTGATAAGACCAAGGTGTAAGAGTTTTTCATGTTCTCTTATCAAAGAATCACAAAAGGAATCAAAAGAGAGATTCTTGTAGGTGGTTCCTGAAGAAATTGTGGCTTCTCTAGTTGAATGGAAGGCGGAAACAAATACAGAGTATGCAGGGCCAAGCTTAGCAAGAATGTAATAGATGAGGCTACTATCTTCCTTTGTGACCTTACAACCTTCTAAAAGAAGTCTAAGGGTCTTGAATTTGGACAAAAAGTCTTCAACAGAGGAGAAATTATTGGGGTCCAAAGTAAGAAACTAATTTTCAAGCTGATGTGCCCTGATTTGATTTTGAATTCCAAAGACATTATTTAGCTTGTCCAAGGTTTCATGAGGGGTGTCCATGTCAAGGATATGGAATCGAAGATCTTGAGCAATGGACATTCCTATCAACCCTCATGCTTGATCTTGTTTATTTTCCCATTTAGTGACTTTATCATCATTAGAAGGTTTAGTTTCTACTCCTGTGTCTATTCTATAAATCCCTTTACTTCTAAGTATATCTACCATGTGAGGTAGCCATTGGAAATAATTGGTGTTGTTAAGAATAATCGTGCATGCACTTTCCATTAAAAAAAAAACAACTGAAGCTGAGAAATGCTTAAAGTAACTACTCCAATGGAAAGATCTTGAAAAATTAGGCCATTTCAAAAAAAAAAGGCTCGAAAAAAGGCTTCTGGATGAAGACGTTATGCATTTTTGAAAAAGCGAGTTGAAGATGCCAAATAGTTACGAGAATGGGACGAAGTATGACTTTTCAAAAAAAATATTCTGCCCCTTTTAACAAAACTTTTTTACAAAATAAGCTTGAGAAAGAGACTTGAACCCAAGACCTCTATTCTCATAAACTAACTTCTCACCAAGTGAGATAGTAAAAGGATTATGTAATTGTTTGAAAGGAGGAAGGGGGGTTTTTTGTTTTTTGTTTTTTTTTTAATCTTCGGTGTGCGTGCCTTTTCCTGTACAAAAAAACACAAAAATCCGAGCAAAAAAAAAAATGAAAGCCTTACGATAGATTATTAGATTTTTTGTTATTCTTACCGGCAACTATCTATTTTTTCACTATTTCTGATTTCACGATATCGCACAAAGACGCGGGGAAAGAGCATACGTAGTAAAACAAATCCCTTCCTCCTGTTTCTGATTTGCCGAGATCACACACAGCGTAGAGCAAAGAGAATACACAGAGAAGAAGGTATAGATCCAAAAAATAAATAAAACCTTAAACCAAAATAAACAGAGGGAACCAAAATAAGAAATAAGCATAAATTTTAACAAATAAAACTGCAAAACAGATACTTTATACCTCTAGATCTAAACTGACATAACTTGGGAAAAAGAAAACCTTTTCACACGAAACAAAAGGCATTACTCACTATAATAGACGCTCTAGACACAAAAGAGTAGTTCTCCAAGCCCAAAAATATTCAAAAATAGTAGATCTAGAAAATAGTAATCGTATGCAGTCAAACCGGCTTTGGATTCTGATCAACAAAAAATGCGGCCCTCAAAATAGCTCTGATACCATGTAGGAATTTACAAGGTAAGTTCCTTAGATCAAGAACCAAAATTCACCGCTCATAAAAAGATAACAAATAAGTACACTAGTATAATCATGTGGTTAAAACCCTCAAAGAGGGAAACAGTCCACAGCCTGAGCCAACGCGGCCACTTCACACAATTTATTAATATAAAAATAAAAGTTACATATGTTTCTCTCATAAACGGCTACCAGAAAAATGACCCTCCATGCTCTTTAAATAGATATCATGGCCCAATCGGGTCTTAAGCCACGTATCAAGTGCCGTTAATACCGAGGAGAGAGATAAATGTCAGATCACTACAAATCGTGACTGTCAGATTATAAGTTACAAATGTACATGGTAAAGAAACACACTTTACCTAACTATACACTAGACTAATTTATTCTTAACTATTTCCTATGTGTCAGAATACCCTAACATACACATAGCATATATATATCTCTCAAAGCAAACAACATGACAAATCAAAGAGTATCATGCTAAAAAAATTAATATCAATAGAATCATGGGAAGAAAATCATACTTTGTATTATTAAATGAACAAAGGGAAGCTTACATCTGGTGCCTTGATGTTTGAAGCATCCTTTGGAGTTGAAATCCGAGTCCAAGACTAGCCTTTCAATCTCTTCTCGTACTTCATAAAATTGACAACATCTAAGCGCAATCAAGCACAAGAATGGAAACTAGCAATGACCAACCAAGACTCACTAGCATGGCACTCTTTTATAGCAGAGTTAGAAAGGTTATGGATCTACTAATGAGGGGGAAAGGTCTTACCTGAAATGGCGAAATATTTTGAGATAAGATCAAAGGTAAAAAATTGGAGTATTCAAGCATATCCTCAACCAACAAGTACTAAAACATCGTTATCAAGAATTTTAGAGGTCAAAGCTTCAACTCCATTTTTGGAGAACCTGCCTGAAGAGGAACAATGCAAATTTACTCTTTAATTCCAAAATTGGAAGCGTTGTTCACAGGTTAGTGACAGGGTGATGAGTGCGAGGTTATTAAGAGAAGAACCACATTGGGCTTGTAAAATAAGGTTTTTTACAAACTTTTTCAAAAAAGTTTCAAGGCATTTCTTTTTTAGGTCTTTAAGGATATCTCAAGCATGTTATCTAGGATGAAAAAATTTATATAAATTTTGTCGCTTTTTGAAGTTTGTGACATGAGTGACAGAAAAGACGAAAATTATGATAACAACTGAGGAATGCAACAAAATATTGTGTAACACTCTTCTCTTAAATCATTTTGAATGCTACAAGTGTGGAAATTGTGGGCATAGACAAAATGAGGGTAGATATGGAAATATTGTACCTCTCTCTTAGAAATATCAGATGTTAATGGCCAAAAATTACCATTATCAACATTGGAGAGATCACTTGGTAAATTTCCCAATTAGGTATTTTTTCATTTGCGATGGAAATTCTAACTAGTTAAATGGATCCGGTTATTTCTGAGTCTCCATACTGATATCTTATATTTTTAGTTACATATCAACGAGAAGAGGCATCATACTTACCCCCTTGCATCATTCTTGCAAGAAATTAGCCCTTAAGTTGGCATAAGGGCTCATCCAAGCCAACAATGAGGTTTCTTCTACGAAAGGAAACTTATACAAATGTTTACTAAATGCATATGCAAACTAATCCAAGATGCAATTAACAAAATTAAATCCTAAATCTACCTCTATTGATAAATATAGAGATATACTCCAACTCAAGAGCAAGATAATGAAATATATACCAGCTTGAACTTAGAATAAAGTGAAGTGAATGGGCCATGGAAATAGTTTTATGACATATCACCTATTTGAACGAATATGCACAAACAATAATATGATAAATAATTAGGAAATCCTTGTTCCTCATACATATGATTCCAAAAGAATATTTCTTTCAAACTAATTGATCTCATAAAACTAATACAATACTCCAATAAGAAGAACAAAAATAAAACCAAAATAATCTAATATTAAGTTGTTAGTTAGCTATTACGTATAATACATAAAATATTGAGTGATTGCAGACTTCCACAACTATTCATATTGATGGATATTTCTGGAATATAATTGTGTAATATGTGTGATTCTCCCAACATTTTAGATGGTAACTCTATCCACCGTGAGGGACCAAAGAGAGCCTTGTGAGTAAGTGAGTGGTGGAGATCCTATTAATAGGAGAAAATGAATTATGTATTTGCTGTATTAATGGTCAAAAAATAATAAATAAATAATAAATAATCTTTGACCACCTTCACTTTTGACAATTAAAAATAATTATTAATTATCATTGATTAATTTTGAAAAATTAACAAAATTGGTAGAGAAAAATTAAAAAAGAAAAAATTAAAATAGGAATTAAATTTTAAAAATTAACAAAATTAATAGAGAGAGATTAGAAATGAACTCATTGAAATAGGAATTATCATCATCATCATTATTATTATTATTATTTAAGTATTCGTTGATAAATGGGGGAATGTGAATTAATAAATTAATAAATTTATTTTTATTTTATAGTTAAGAGTAAAAGATGACTAGAAAAATAAAGAGACTAAGAATTAAAGCAAGAATATATTTTTTTTCGATAAAGGATTAAAGGAAGTTAATAATTAATTGAATTTTATTGATATATGTGTGTGTGTGTGTGTGTGTGTGTGTGTGTGTGTGTGTGTTACTATTTAGATAAAATTAAGAAAAAATAGTTCTTTAAGATCACCAATTTTGTTTTATTAAGAGGCATTTGGGAGTGGGAGATGTTAATCAAAGCAAGGTCCACAGTCAAAGGGCAAGATAGTGGATGACAAGTTTCTAGGATTGGCTAATCATGTAACCATCCTCCCTATTAAAGTTATAGGGTTCTTCTTGATTTCAAGGGCTTATCGAATAGTACAAGAGTTGTAGAAACGTGCAGAGGCTAGGATTTTTTAGTGATTGAAAAAAAATAGGTGTTTGTACTTACATGAGTGTTCAGCGATTCCATTGTTGAACACTCGTGTAAATCTGAGAACTTGATTTGTTTCAACTAATAAAAAATCATCACCTGTATACCATTCTACAACTCTCGTATTATTCGAGAAGCCCTCAAAATCAAGAAGAACACTAATAACTTTAAAAGGGAGGATTTTTAAAGGCTAATCCAATCCTAGAAACCTGTCATCAATCGTCTCACTCTTTAAATCCTTGTATAAATTATACAACATGCATGTATATCTTGTATTCACCCAAGCTAACAATGTACTAAAGTTAAATAATGAATCACTTCTACAAATATTTTGCGTAATTAAAAACACAGATAATTTCCCAGGGAAAGCTTCTAGCTAAAAACCCCACTATATTATATTTTCTATTAAGCATGGATCATGAAACAATTACATACAAAAATCTTCTCACAAGAGCCCTCCAGTACTCAGCTAATTGTCTCACACTTTCATATGCAAAACTGACCAACACATAGCCAATTCTTAGCCTCCAAACAACCTGCCTTTATTGTGAAATCCCTGATGGTAAAGATCCCTAAAAGATAGGAATTCTTGCCTACCTTGATTGTGCAAGTATCATGGGAACTCTAATGGGTATTTTCCTGCATGTGTGCAAGCCAATAATCCT
Source organism: Pinus albicaulis (assembly GCA_034641835.2). Classification (NCBI taxonomy): domain Eukaryota; kingdom Viridiplantae; phylum Streptophyta; class Pinopsida; order Pinales; family Pinaceae; genus Pinus; species Pinus albicaulis. Next base: position 1,467,326,054 of record CM076575.1, read on the forward strand.
ACAATTGATAGTCAACTTCCCTTTCACCTAGAACTCAACTAGGTCTCCACTCGATGTGACATGCATGCAGCTAATAATAGTAAATCCTCAGTTGCATGTGAGATTACTGATTGTAAATTAATTAATATTTAATTCACTAGATCTCTCACTAGTGTATATTCAGTTACAACTAGCACAACTGATTTTAAATCAATTAACTGAGTTAAATGGATTTACAACTTGCACCACCTCATGCACCACAACACTTTGAACTCTGTTACAACTAGAATTACTTTGCATGCCTCACCGACAACCTTTAACACGAAATCCACTAGAAAAATAAATTTATCACTTTCATTTAACTCATTCAAGTCCACATTGAGAATATATTACAATTTAATGTCCATATTAATTAAGGGATAGCAAAAATAGATGCACCTGAAAATAGAATTATGGGCCCCACCCTAGTCTGGGTGCTTAATGCAACCAGGTGCTGAATGAAACCAGGTGCTTAATGCACTAGGCATGGGTGTTGGATATTCTTGTTGAATCCCAACACTCCCTCTCAACAAGAAAGGCATAATCCTTCACCCTGATCCTGTCTCTATGGTATTCGAATTTGCTCATGGTGAGCGCCTTCGTCAGAATATCTGCATCTTGATCTTCCGTCAGCATGTACTAAAGAAACATGATACTTCTTTGCACACAAACACTGGGATGATGGTACCAGATATCTATATTCTTGGAACAATCATGAAACACATGATTAATCAAGAGTTTAATGCAACTCTGATTATCATAATGAATCATTGTCGGATCCATATGAGAACCAAACAATCCAACCAATATCTTTCTCATAAGATATCCTCACATGCACCCCGAATTTTTGCCATGTATTCCACTTCCACTGAACTCAGTACCACGGATCGGTTTTTCCTGGTGTACTATGAAACTATTGTCGATCCAATGCTAAAGATACCCTCCCTGATGTGCTATGTCTATTCGATGGACTTCCAACCCAATCTACATTTGTGAAGCCATGCAACTTCACTCCATCCATCCGTCTGTACCATAGAACATACTCTGATGTGCCCCTCAAGTATCTCAAGACATGCTTCCCCGCCTTCTAAAAGAGCTTGGTAGGATTAACCATAGCTTGACTCAGCTACTTAACTGCGTAGAAAATGTTTGATCTTGTGTTCATTGGATACATTAGCGAACCCCCTAACTATCGGTAGATAGTAGCATCCACTACCTCTCCAGAAGTAGCATCCTCTTTCCTCCAATTTCCTGGAAGATGTGTATCCATGGGTTTGCAGCTCTCCATGTTAAAATTACCCAATATATTTTTTTCATACTTACCTTGAGACACAAAAATTTCACCATCCTGTTGCCATATTTCCAATCCAAGGAAACAACGAAGGAGTCCCATGTCCTTCATTTCGAACTCCCTTGCAAGCTCCTCCTTTCATTAGTGTATCAAATTCTCATTACCAGTCAAAATTAGATCATCAACATAAATAAAAATGATCAATAGCTTACCCTCAACGATAATGGTACATGTTTGCATCTAATTCACTTTTGGTGAAGTCCAGTCCAGTGAAATAGCTCTCTATCCAAGTGTACCAAGCACGGGGTGTTTGCTTGAGCCCGTACAATGCTCTTTTGAGCATGAAAACATGTGACTCACTGTTGAATATTTTGAAACCTTCAGGCTTCTCTATGTACACCTCTTCCTCAATGATCCCATTGAGAAACATAGTTTTCACATCCATCTAATGAATGCACCAGCCCATCTCCGCTGAGAGTGCAAGGATGGATCTTATGGAAGAGTACCTTGAGAAAGGCACAAAACTATCTCCATAATCTATCCCCTCGATCTGTGAGAATCCTCAGGCCACAAATCTGGCCTTGTATTTATCCACACTCTCATGAGTAGCTTGCTTTAACTTGTAGATCCATCTCGATCCAACAACTGATTTGTCGACCGGTCTTGGGACTATTTCCCATGCATTGTTCTTGACAATGGATTCATACTTCTCCACCATTGCATCAACCCAAGTAGGCTATTCGATACTTCCTGAAAGGAATATGGTTTAGTCACAATACATTTTCTCATAAGAGCCATGTATCCAGTAAATTGGTTAAGAGACTATCTCTATCTATGCTATGAAGTAGGGGCTCCTACATTCTGTGTAGCCTCAAGTCTTGGAATATCAGCTTCTGTGGTGCGCCTTCTGCCATTTTTTGTGGATGGCTCTGCATGAGTGATTTCCTCCACTCCATGAACCACCTAATGTGGTTTATCCACATCTTGAGACTCATCCTCAGGAACTAGAAACTCCTCCTTTACATGCAAGTCCAGCTCCCTCTCAAGGGAGAACTGCATGGATTTCTCCTCATCATATTTGATATCCCGTCGCACAACATCCATTTTTTTGTTTGGAAAATACACACAATAATTATGTGGTGTTTCAGTGGACCCCACAAAAATCCCAACCTTAGCTGTTGGTTCTAGCTTCTTCCTGTCGTCCTTGGACAAATGCACATAAACAGATTAGCCCAAAATCTTAAAGTGTAAAACATCACATTTATTACTATTGAAAGCCTTTTCAAGTGTACTCATGCAAATTAATATATGAGGAAAACGATTTTGCACATGTACCATTGTATTGCATGCTTCTGTCCACAGATGCATTGGTAGGCCTTCATCGTGCAACATCGATCATGTTGCACCCACAATAGTTATGTTCTTCCTCTCTGCAACCCCATTATGCCATGGGTTATGAGGTGCTATGAGTTCTCTTCGAATTCCTTCTTTGCTACATAAGTTCTTGAATTCGTTAGAGATGTATTGTCCACCATTATTTCTCCTAAGAGCCTTCACATGCTTCCACGACTCTTTCTCCACTAGTGCATTAAACTCACGGAACTTAAAGAATGCTTGATATTTCTCTTACATAAAGAAGATCCAATAGTTATGATAAAATCCATCAGAAAAGACTACATAGTACTTCTATTTTTCTGTTGAAGCAACTAAGAAAGGACCATACACGTCTGTGTGAACTCTCTCAAGGATCCCCGAAGCTCGGTTTTACTTCTCATGAAAGGTGGACTTTACATATTTTCTCATAGTACATCCCTTGAATGTGTCTTACTCCGCAAGTTTACCCATGGGAAGACCAGTAGAAATATGTTGCATGACTTTCAAGGCTCCATGATGAACATGGCCCAATCGCCTGTGCCATAATTCGCCCTCATCCTAGCTCACCACTTGATCTACCTTTCACATCACTGTTGCATAGCCACCTACCTCCAGCTTATAGATATTCTTAACTCGAATCCCTATCCTCTTGGCTTGACCCATTGCCTTATGTCGCAGGAAATCATTTCCATCACTAAAAATAACATCATAGCCTCTATCCTCCAATATTGCAAATGAGACCAAATTTTTCTTCATACCTGGTACATGCATTACATATTTTAATTGAAATGGTTTACCTGACTCCCTCTAAAAGGTAATGGTACCAATCCCGGTAGCACTATACCCTTTGTCGTCACCCATTTCAATATGCATCTAGAGATCTTTCTCCTCCAAGCCACTGAAAATTTCCTTATCTCCCTTCATGTGAAAGGAAGCGCCACTATCCAAATACCACATAGATCCCAATGCAGTAGACACCATGCATGCGATCAATGAGAATTCAAGCTCAAATTGTGAGGAAAGGGCCTCTCCAGCTACATATCCAGTAGCCTTCTTGTTATTCTTCTTTTGTGGACAGTTAGTAGAAAAATTCCCATGATCGTGAAAATGAAAACACTTCACCTTGGAAATGTCCCACTCCTTTCCATTATTGGACTCATATTTAGAATGGATTTTCTTCCCCTTCCCCTTCCTTGCCTTGGCAGCCAAAGAACAGTCCTCTTCATCCTCCTTCTTAGATGAAGACCCATCTCTGGTGTTTCGTATGAACTCCTCCTGCATCAAATCTGACCACAGTCGTTCCTAATCTAGCAATTTTTCCCTTCCATTGACAGAGTCTTAAAAACTATGAAAACTCTTGGGAAGTCCTAGGAGAGCCAAAATCACCAAATCATCATCAACAACTATTTTTCCAACGCTCCCTAGTTCATCCCAACATTGGACAAACTTTGTTAGATATTTTGGAATGGTGTCGCACTTTTCCATCTTGATCTTCATGAGTTTATCTTTGAGCGCCAATTTCCTATGGTCGATACTTATTCAGAATAGATCGGTCAAAGCCTCCCACATTTCATATGGTGTGGCTTTCCCATGGAGGCTTGAGACAATGTAGTCTCGTACTCCCTCCAATAAGATCCTCCTCGCCTTTTCCACTTCTTTTTCCAAGCATCAAGGTTTGCAGCATTTTCAACATTGGGTTTAGGAACATCTTTGTCAATGAATTCCTTCAATAAATTGTCTTCGAGTACTGCCTCCATCCTGTCCTTTGAAGCAATGTAGTTCGAGCTGCCCTTGAGTGCATACTCTAACCTCAAGCCACTGAAAGCAATTTCGATCTTGAATCACCTGTAGCACCAAGAAAGTCTTTCTACAAATTTGAATTCTATCTAGTCACAAACTCAACTCCTGCTTCACTTCTGCAATTTATTGTGCTCTGATACAATGTATAAATTATACAACATGCATATATATCTTGGATTCACCCGATCTAACAATGTGCTAAAGTTAAATATTGAATCTCTTCTACAAATATTTTTCGGAATTAAAAACACAATCGCTAATCACATGAACATGAATAAAGATCAATCACTCACAACACAAATAATTTCCTAGGGAAATGTTACAGCTAAAAACCCCACTATATTCTATTATATATTAAGCATGGATCATGAAACAATTACATACAAAAATCTTCTCACAAGAACCCTCCAGTACTCAGCTAATTGTTTCACACTTTCATATGCTAAATTGACCAACACATAGCCAATTCTCAGCCTCCAAATAGGTTTCCTTGCTTATGGAACCCCTGATGGTAAATAGCCCTAAAAGATAGGAATTATTTCCTACCTTGACTGTGCAGGTATAATGGGCACTTCAATGGGTGTTTGCCTACATGTGTGCAAGCCAATAATCATACAATTGATAGTCAACTTCCGTTTCACCTAGAACTCAATTGGGTCTCCAATGGATCTGACATGCATGCAACTAATAATAGTAAATCCTCAGTTGCATGTGAGATCACTTATTGTGAATTAACTAATATTAATTCACTAGATCTCCCACTAGTGTATCTTTAGTTACAACTATCACAAATGATTTTAACTCACTTAACTGAGTTAAAATGATTTACAACTTGTACCAACTCATCCACCACTACACTTTGAACTCTGTTACAACTAGGATTACTCTGCATGCCTCACCAAAAACCTCTAACTCGAAATCCACTAGCTAACTGAATTTATCACTTTCTTTTAACTCATTCAAGTCCACATTTATAATATATTATAGTTTAATGTCCATCTTAATTAAGGGATAAGAAAAATATACATGCACCCAAAAATATCACTGTGTGCCCCACTCTAGTCTGGGTGCTTAATGCAACTAGGTGTTAAATGCAACCAGGTGCTTAATGCACTAGGCGTGGGTGCTGAATCTTCTTGTTGAATCTCAACACTCTTGACCCTGTCTTGATTACCGTCTCCCCATCCTAAGTGCCTCCTATTACCCTCCGTCCCTTTTTGAATCTTTCTTCTCTTTTATCTATTAATGTTTTAATAAAAAAAATCGGTCATCTTAAATAAGTATTTATTTTTATTTTTATCTAATTGATAAAAAATAAAGATACATGTATATAATATAAATCAACAAGGTTTAATTCATTCTTAAGTCATTTTAATCTTTTATCGAAATTTTTTTATTCTTTCTTTAATTCTTAGTCTCTTTATTTCTATAGTTACTATTTACTATTTTTTTTTGTAAGTAAGACTAAAATATATTAAAATCATAAAACAAACTTTGCAGAGGCTTTGGGAAGAGATGAAAAGTAGTGCTTAGCCAATCCCTGCCTTGGTAGTTTTCAAAATAAAACATGTTTGGGGCTACCTCCTGGAAGGAAACCAATGCCTTAATAGCATCATAGAGCCTAGTTTTACAAAATATTCAGTAACACATGTAAAAAAAAAACAACTAAGGTATGTCCTAATTTGACAAAAAACATAGGTGAACCTTGCTACAGAGTAGTCATGGGGTTCCTTCATCATCCTCTATCACGTGATCCTCCTCCTCAATTAGGCATCCATATTCTCTTGCAATGTCTTCCTCCCCTATTGTGAGCTCACGTGGAGGCTTAGGAGGGGCCGTACAGATGATGGGAGTAACAGGGTACTTTTCATCTAAAACTTAGGTCTAGACACCATCTGAATCCATGATCTAGACATTTGTCTCCTCCTCCGCAGGCTCCTGAATAGGGAGCGGCTCAATTTTTCGAGGTTTGGGAGGCTTAGAGTGCGCTATGGTAGATTTTCTGGGGCCTATTCTACCTATAGGCTTCTCTAGAGTCAGGACATTCTCTCCCTAGGTGTTTTCAGGAATTTGAGTAGCCTGCCTTTAATGACTGCCTGATGAGGATCCTTAGATGGATTCTAGATGCTAGTCTTGGTCTCGGTGATAACGCCCCAAGAACGCGCCTTTGTAGGTTCCCTTAGTGGGCTTCTAACATTGGCACGGGGAAATGGAGAGGCTGTTGAGCAGAGAAAGGGTGGATGGCTATGATTTGAAGGCAAATGTAGGGGGCACGCAACAGGGGATGCGCAGTAGAGGTGCGCAACAGGGGGCGTGCAATAGAGGGGTACACAACAAGGGGGCACACAGCAGGGATGCTCGCCGCAGAGGGGGTGCAACAGGGAGATGCACAGGGGGAGGGGCCTGTAGAAGGGAGACACGCAACAGGCGGCACACAACAAGATGGATCAAAGGGGGAGGGGCATGTAGGAGCAGGGCACATGACAGGGGACTCACAACAGGGGGCACGCAACGGAGGGAGCGTGCAATAGGGAGGGCAATGGTGGTGCGCAAGGCAAACTCTAGCAGTAGTGTGAAGGTGAGGGGAATAAAAAAAATGGCTCTTAGGTCTAGCTGGAGTAGTAATGAGATGGTTGAATGAGGATCTTCTGTGCCTTTTGAAGGCATATGCCATGAGCGTAGAGGTGGTGAAATACAGTCCAAGTGAGTCTGCATGTAATACGAAGTGTGGGAAGAGGCCAAGTGTGGTAGAGCGTCGGTAAAAATGATTGGTGATTTGAGGTTCGACATCATGTTAGAGCTGGCGTTGTAGGGTGACGTCAACCTGAGCATGAGAGGAGTTGTCTTCGCATGGTCTAGTTGTGTCACCCTCATCCGAGTTACTTTTTACTATTAACTATAAGAGAAAAATAATATTTTTAATTTATTAATTCACATTACCATTCATCTTAAAATTCCTTATTTTAATTAAAATTTGGTCAAATTCACCTAAATTGTTATTTAGTAAATTTAATTTAATGCTAACCCCTTTTATCAACTAATTCGTAAGAGTAGAAAATGACTATAAAAATAAAGAGACTAAGAATTAAAGAAGGAATACATTATTTTCGATAAAGGGTTAAAATAAGTTTAGAATGAATTAAATTTTATTGATTTAGATTATATATATGTATTTATATTTGTTATTTATTAGATAAAATTAAGAATAAATAGTTCTTTAAATCACCAATTTTTTTTTATTAAAAAATTAATAGATAAAAGAAAAGAAAGAATAAAAAGGGGAGAGAGGGTAATAAGAGGTACTCAGGAGGGGGAGACGCTAATCAAAGCATGGTGCAGAGTTAGAGGGCAAGACAGTGGATGACAGGTTTCCATGATTAGCTAATCCTGTAACCATCCTTCGTATTAAATTTATTAGGGTTTTTCTTGATTTCAAGGACTTCTCGAATAATATGATATTTGTAGAAAGGTGGAGAGGGTAGGATTTTCTGTTGATTGAAAAAAAGAGTAGTTGTAATTACATCAGTGTTCACGATGCCATCGTTGAACACTCATGTAAATCTGAGAACTTAATTTGTTTCAACTAATAAAAAATCATAGCCTGTGTACCATTCTACAACTCTCATATTATTCGAGAAACCGTTGAAATTGAGAATGAACCTAATAACTTTAAGAGGGAGGATTGTTATAGGCTAAGCCAACCCTAGAAACCCATCATCCATTGTCTCAACCTTTGACTCTCGACCCTGCCTTGATTACCATCTCCCCCTCTCGAGTGCCTCTTATTATCCTCCATCCCTTTTTGAATCTTTCTTTTCTTTTACCTAATTACTTTTTTAATAAAAAAAAAATGGTCATCTTAAAGAATTCTTTTTTCTTAATTTTATGTAATTGATAACAAATATAGATACATGTATATAATCTAAATCAACAAGGTTTAATTCGTTCTTAAATTATTTTAAGTCTTTATAGAATTTTTTTTATTCTTGCTTTAATTCTTAGTCTCTTTATTTTTCTAGTTATTTTTTACTATTAACTATTCTATAAAAATAAATTTATTAATTTATTAATTCACGTTACCATCCATCTTAACAATCCTTAATTTAATTAATATTTGGTTAGATTTGTCTAATTTTTTATTTAGTAAATTTAATTTTATGCTCACCCCTTTTATCAACTAATTCTTAAGAGTAAAAAATGATTTGGAAAAATAAAGAGACTAAGAATTAAAGAAAAATAATTTTTTCGATAAAAAGGTTAAAATAAGTTATTAATTAATTTAATTATATATATGTGTCTGTGTGTGTGTTATTAATTAGATAAAATTAAGAATAAATAGCTCTTTAAGATCACTAATTTTTTATATTAAAACATTAATAGATAAGAGAAAAAAAAGAATCAAAAAGGGGGAGAGGGTAATAAGAAGCACTTAAGAGGGGGAGGTTGTCATTAAAGCAGCAAAGGGTGAGACAGTGAATTACAGGTTTTAGGATTGACTAATACTCTCACCATACTCTCTACTAAAGTCATTAGGGCTCTTCTTGATTAGGAGAGTTGTAAAAAGATGGAGAGCCTTGATTTTTTCATTGAGTGAAAAAAAATAAGTGCTTGTACTTACATGAGTGTTCAAGCATACCATCGTTGAACACTCATGTAAATACTAGAACTTAATTTGTTTCAACTAATAAAAAATCATAGCATGTGTACCATTCTACAACTCTAGTATTATTCAATAAGCTCTAAAAATCGATAATAACTCTAATAATATTAAAATGGAGGATAATTACAAGGTAAGCCAATCCTAGAAACTCGTCATCCAGCGTCTCACCCTTTGACTCTTGACCCGATTATCGTCTCTCCCTCCGGAGTACCTCTTATTACCATGTGTCCCTTTCTAGAGTTGTCTTTAGTGCGACTTTTTGAAGTTTCAGGTGCCGGAATCCGATGAAAATTTTTGAGGTAAAATCTTGGTTTTTGTTATTCAAACTGGTTTTTTGACTCTATATATGAATTCAGCACCCTCATAAACTTCTAGGGCACTTCGATTCTGCAAATTTAGTAATCAAACTTCTCTTTTCAATAAATTCCTGCCGAAATTTAGAGAAATTACATTGTAAAAAGTCACCGTAAAAGCCTTCAAAAAATCGCACTAAAGACTACTGGCTTTTTAAATCTTTCTTTTCTTTTATCTATTAAAATTTTAATAAAATAAAATAGGTCATCTTAAAAAACTTTTTATTCTTAATTTTATCTAATTAATAAAAAAACATACATACATGTATATAATCTAAATCAACAAGGTTTAATTCATTCTTAACTTATTTTAATTCTTTATGGAGAAAATTTACTTTGCTTTAATTCTTAGTCTCTTTATTTTTCTAGTTATTTTTTACTATTAACTATAAGAGAAAAATAACCTTTTTATTTTATTATTTCACACTACCATTCATCTTAATAATTGTTTTTTTTAAATCCTACGTAGTGTAGTGCAGTCGGTGATGGGGTGCACTGTTAAGGCTCTGCAAGGTCACTGATTGGAAATCCATGAGTGATTAGCATTAGTCTAAATTACCAAAAAAAAAATGTCAAAGATTATTTATTTATTTATTATAGATAGATAGAAAATCTTTGGGATTAATCACATCATTATTTATTTATTTATTAATTTTTTTAAGGTAAATCAAATGAATATATAATTTTTTTTTCTATTTTTAGAATCTAAACTTTTGTGATTCATCGTATAAATTATATAAAAGCATTTCGAATCAACTAGTGTGGTTCATCATTATTTTTTTCCTGTTAATAAGGTCTCCAACACTAGACTTACTCACATAAGGCTCTCTTTGTTCCTTATAATAGATAGATTTAGCATCTTAAACACACATATTACACAGTGCTATTCAATAAATCTCCAACAACATAAAAGCTGGCTCAAATTCAACTTTCAAACTCCAAATCCATCTTTGATCAACCCTTCAAGTTAGCTTCATCATTTTTTAAGTGAGCATAAATTATTTAAATTCAAATAATATTGTTGGAACAAATGATAACACTCATTTAAAAATAAAAGAGGAGTAAATTAGAAACTGAATAATATCTCTTTATTAATAATAACAAAAGAAAATAGCCCTCAATAATGAAACAAAAATAAAGAGTTCTCCATCATACTGGTACAACGCACGGTCATAATCCTAAAATCACAAAGTATTTGGAATAATGCAATTCTTATTCCTTTAGGATCATACTTATTCCCTCTCAGTCTGTAGAACACACCTCCCTAATTACAATAGTGGAATAAGATTTATCTATTCTACGGTCCAGTAACTTTGAAACCCTAACTCCCCTCAAATTAGGACTTTTATAATGCTTAACAGAGAATTGGAGATAGCCCTTCATCCCCTGATCTCGTAACATAAGGCCCATTTAAGAAAAATCATGCCTTAAATTTGTTCGTTCCAGCTCAATGCATGCGTTATTGGTTTATCAATACCAATCCGATCTACTAGAAGTATAAATAGTTGATTTCTCAACCAATTTTGCCAATCTCTTTATGGAATTTTGTAACCAGATCAACCAAAATCTCTTTACGGAATTTTGTAACCAGATCAAGGTACGTGACATCCAACGAAGCATCTCATCTTGATTGAAACCTTGATTCTTAGGATTTGGTTCTCTTGGTGTTATTTTTAATGCGTGAAGCATATCTGCAAACAAAGTGTTAAACAAATCATAACAAACAAATTGATTAGAGGTAAATAAAGATTCCATTAACCCCAATTTTTCGTAATGATCGGGGGATTGAAAATCTATTTCCTCAATGGATTATGTTTAGCTAAGATTTTGTGATTGAATCACAAATAACCAAATTATATTGAATTGGATCTTTTGGAACTGTTGGAAACAAATCCCCTTAGTCGTCCCTTTTCGCGCAAGCTTTTTTTCTGACTTGATGCCATGTCGATTGGGGTTTTAGCTGGACTCGACAAATCCACTGCCTACAAAGAGAGGAAGTGACAGTTAAAATGAGCATTAAAAAAATATAGTAAATACCTAAACAAATACCAAATATCATGTTGACCCAAGGTGAAATCCTATGTAGCAAAGCGTAAATGGCCATAGTGTCTGTTGTGGTTCTCATGTCATGTGCCAGCGTGTGAGACTGATATTCCATGTCATCCCAAAATTAGAGCTTCCCCGTGGAAACAAAAGGCACTCCTACGGAAATATATAGGATTTATAGGAAGTTGTGACATGAAATTCTTCAGGAGTTAACATGTATATCTCCTTCCTAGAGGAAATTCCCCAACAAAAATGAGGTATTGATCCTTAAGAACTTAGCTAAATTCCTTCGAGTGTGATGTCTAAAGTGGGGACATGAGGCACATCATGGAGGAATGGGAGGAGAGCCTTATGATAAAAAAAGGTGCCACATAGGTCATTGAATCACCTTGGAATAAAATCTCGAGGAAAATGAAAGAAGCACCTGCTTAATACTTCTAAGGTGAAAACTTTGAACACTACAAGGAAAATACTTTCTAGTGGATATTTTAGTAAAAGCCCCTATAAAAGTAGTCCAGAAATCACTTTGTAAAGGAGGTCATTAGCGAAGTTGGACAGGCAGATGTTTTAGCGGATGTTTTTTCGACGATGCATCTAAGTTATGTAAGCGCACCAGTGCTTTATTATCCATATACGCACGATACCTACATATAACATGGTGCATCGTAGAATTTTTTTTTTTGAAAAAAAAAACGCATAGCGCGCTAAATACCCAAAATCATTGGTGATTGAATATTCACTGGAACTATACTCATTCGTATATTCAAACATATAGGTCCTATTCAACAATGACATCTTCGTGCAATAAACATATAACAACGCCCCTTGGCATCTTATATAGTGTATTGATAAACGGTTTCTAAGTTCTAAGAAAATATTGGTGCTATTGTAAAGCCACAACATGAGCTTGTTACCAATAACATAAAGCCTTGGGGTGTCTCAATAAAGCACCATGATAATTTTAAAGTAGAAAAAAAATATATAGTTTTTTTTGGATATAGTCCGCCCGAGTGTGCTTCGTGAAATGCATCGGACGAGGGTTAAATAAAAAAACTCCTACCGCCTTAATTTTCAGGTTTTCCACCTCTGGTGTGGGAGAGATCTCAAGCACTGGTTCCACACTTTCCACGTGAAAGCGCCCTAGTTTTTGTGCTTCTCTTGCTCACCACCTTTCAGTACTGTGGTCACGGTTTCAGTTTCCAATTTTTTCAAATAGTGTGACTTTTCTTCTCCATTAAGTGTCCACAATGACCAAATGTCTAGGTAATCTCTATATTTCTTTTTAATTTAATTTTTACCATATTATAATTGCAAATTAAGTTGAACTTCTCATTGTTTTTTCAAAAAAAAAAAAAAAATCATGCGCGGTGCACTTGATATGTTCGGCTCGCATTGGGAGTGGTGCACATTGTAAATTGATAGGGTGCACCATGTTTTGATACATGAATATAACACCCCATCATTGTAGCGGTGCATTTTGTAAATATAAACACACCAGGAAAGCTATGATAGATTGTGTGTCAGTGTGTCACTCCTAGCACGTTTACATTTACAAAACACACCACAAATAAATATCTAAAAATGTTATTATAGATTGATGTGTTCAATAACCTGAATGTACCATACCGGTACCAACAGGTTATACGTGCGCACTCGTGAAAAAGTATGTTGAACCGCTATGAAAATTGAAATTTTTGAAACACCCGTGGTGTGTCATACTTATGTACACATTGTTACTAGTGCAGTATAGTTGAAAGTGAACCGAAGTTGGCACATGACTTTATTTTGGGCGCACTAGTAAATTTTTTATTTCTTTTTAAATTGAAAGTTATGTTTCTATAGCTATAAATACATCTTTCATTTAATTAAAAAAATTTGTATTTTATGTATGACGCTGATAAGTCATTTCATTTTACAAAGACTTGGTTTGGGTTCAAAAACTTTTCTTCAAAGTTTGGGTTTAAAGAACTTTTTTGGAAGACATTTTTTGGAGGCGGCGTGATTTTTCTTGGAGGTATGTACGTGTTTTGTGTTGAAATAAATATTTTGAGCTTCTTTGTTCAAAAACTTTTCTTCACAGTTTGGATTTAAAGAATTGGGTTTAAGAGCATTTCTTGGAAGCAAATTGATTTTACAATTTTGGATTTAAAAAAATTTTTTGGAAGACATTTCTTGGAGGCGGCGTGATTTTTCTTGGAGGTATGTACGTGTTTTGTTTTGAAGTACGTTTTTTGTGTTTTTTAAAGTGTGTGTTTTGGATTGGATTACGTATTTTTTACAAAAAAATTACACTGAATTTTTTTTAAGATTTTTTTAAATTAAATCTTTTGTGATATTTTTTGTAATTGAGTTATTTTCTAATTTTTTGAAGGAAATTTTTGGAACCTCATACCCTACTATCATGGGAAATCGAAGAACTTGTGTGAGAAAATATGATCGAAAAAGAGACCCTGAGGAACGTAGAGAAGAGACGAGACAATATCGCAAAAGAAAATTAGAAGCCCTCTCAAATATTGAAGAGGAAAATCAACCTCAAGCAGAAATTGAAGCAGGTATGTAAATGTAAATATTACATGATCTATTGATATATATTTAAAAATTTTCTAATGTAAAATGTGAAGCTTAATTATTATTTGATGAACTAGTTTGAAAAATATTTTGTTTGATGTAAACAGACAGAGATATTCCTCAAAATATTGAAGAAGAAAATCAACCTCCGTAGAAATTAGAAGCAGGTGTGTAAATGCAAATATTCAGTCTAATAATATATTCTTAAAGTTTTAAATACAAATGTAAACAATTTTGTTGATAGAACTAGATTTGAAAAATGTTACATTTTAATATACTTGAACCGGTACTCTCAAAATATTGAAGAAGAAAAATCAACCTCAAACGAGAAATTGAATCAGATATGTAAATGTAAAATAACATGATCTATTGATATATTTAAAATTTTCTAATATTTGACCAGTATATTTATTAATTTAGTTAGTTATTCAGATGTCTTTTATTTTTTTGAATATGTATAGATGAAATCTTATCGATAATGAGATGTTGAAAAATACGACCTCCACACCTTATGGAGATAAAAAACACGACCATGTTATCGATATGGTGTGAAGATAAATTTAAAGTATTTCAGAAATGAGCAAGTGACAGTTCAAGCTCAAATGTTGAAAGGTCTCCTATCATCAAGGAAATTAAAAGAAGTGACGACACTATTGGGTATTCGAAAATCAACCAAAGATAAAAAAAATGAAAGAAGAGGTGACAAAAAATATGAGTAGTGCTATAGAGTCAATTAAGAGATCTAGAGATAAAGGTGTTTCAAATATACGTAGAGGAATACAGATGGCAATGGTTTCACCAAGTACTCAAGAGAATCGTTTGAATCTAACATTTATGGCACGAGCACTGGGAACCTCGCGAAAAACTCTGCACAAACATCGAAAATTTCGACTGCAAATATATGTAAATGATGAACTTGCTTGTTGGAGAGCTATTTGTAGGCAACCATACAAAGATAGACTTGGAGAAGATGTTAAAAAAATAATATATGAATATTGGAAGAACAATTCGCGTGTTTCACCGACTGCAAGACATGTGATGCGAAGAAGAATAGCACGAAATCAATACGAAGAACATGAAAAACATCTATTGGAAACCACTCAAATAGAGTTATTCAAAAAGTTCAAAGAAGAAAATCGTCAAATTCAAGTTTCACTCAGTGCTTTTGTTCAACAAAAACCATGGTATGTAAAACCTATCACCGTACGCGACACTTGTTGTTGTCGTTATCATGTGGAATTTGAGTTATATTATGACACATTCCTCGATTTCGGTAGAACATTATGGAAGGATTCACCTCCTCCTTCCACTATCCGTGAATTCATATCTCAAATTCTATGTGAAAGAGAAAGCGATGAACTATTTTACAAAAAGAAATGTGTTGGTGGTAAAAATGCGATGATTGTGGAAATTTGACTAAATTTCAAAACAAATATCGTATTGATATAAATGATCAATCATTGTCCAACACAGTGGATACAGGAGGTGAATATATCGATACATCGATTCAAGGTGCAAATAGTGTTAAATAAATCAATTATTAATATCAAATTTTTTTCCTTATGACTTTGAGAAAGTTGAGGAGAATGCATAATGAGAATGCATAAATACACCAAGCATTCCCAGAGAGCTCGATGGCAATACTTGCAATTCAAAAAATCTCGTGAATTTTTTCCACCAGGGACCATTTTGTCAGTGATTGATTTTGCAGAAAACTACACATTTGTTCCACAAAAAGAAATTCAGAGTGAATACTATCACTCTGACGAAGTCTCCATGCTCGTCCATATTCTATATAGACATGCTGAACAAAATGTCGATCATATAGAAAGCACGAGTGAAAATCGACATATCATTAAAGAATATCACTTTTATATCAGTGACGATCGTACACATGATACATGTTTTGTACAACATTGTTTTGGAAAAATTTATGATTCATTGAAAATCGTGGAATAACATTCAATGAACATTGGATATGGTCAGACGGATGCGCAGGTCAATTCAAATCTGCACGATCATTCTTTTGGTTGTGTTGTTTTCATAAGAAAACCTGCATTAAACATTGTTGGAATTTCTTTGAGACTGGCCATGGAAAAGGAGAACATGACGGTGCAGGAGCATGCATAAAATGAGTACTTCGAAGATATCAAATGAACCACTCTGCACGCCGACTTGTGAACGCTGAAGAAGTTGTTCAATGGTGCAAAACTGCTCTAAGCCATGAGATTAACCCATTAAGAGAAGTTCAAAGGTACATTCAACTTAATTTATATTGGAAATCTAATTTTAAACATTGTACATTTATCATGCAATGATTATTTTTAATTGTATTTTGATATCATATTTACAAATTCTTTTTCTAATTTTCCATATAAAGGTTTTTCTCGCATATTGGAATCATATACGTAGATAGATCAATTGGAAATGACGTTGAAACAATAAAAGGGACTCGAAAATTGTATTCAATTCAAACAAAGTTGTCCAAAAATGTGTTTGCATTGGATAAAATAAAATATTCTTGTTTTTGTGATGTTTGCATAGACAACACAAAATCCAATGACGTTTGTGAAAACAAAATGTATGTGAACGATTGGAAACATACAGAGCTAAATACAAAGGGAAAAATCTCTGTTGCAATGTTTGAAGAAATGCAATCAGAGGAAACTACAATATCATCCGATGGTGATCGAGTTTTTGATCTTGTTAGAGAAGGTAACATTTGAATTTCTTTCTAATGATTTAAAGATTTAGAAATAAATTTAAATATGCATAATTAAATGTTCAATTTATTTTATTGTGCAGGAGATGTTTTTGCTGTAATTGCACCTATTGACAACGATGAAAATGTGAAGTATTATTTGATGCGTTGCACTGAACGAAAAATGAAATTATTACAAGACTATAATGATCACGGATTTTAGTATGACAGAGGGTCTATTATATTGAAAGGTTATTTTTTCAAACAAACTCGTCAAAGTGGAGACTTTGTTTACTTTGAAGACTATGAACCTGATTCCATAAGTTGTCAATATAGTCACTTGGTGTGTGCAGCACGCATAAAGTTGATAGAAGTTCAATCAAAGAAAAAATTGAAAATTAAGAAATGGAAAATGTCAAAATCCGATCATGAACGGATTATTGAAGATGGAATTCCATTAGAATTTTTTTGAGTGAAGTGTCCAACAATTTATTTTCTTTGGATTAAATATGTTTTATAACTTCCAGTACTCAACTAAAAATTGAGCTGCTTATGTTATTTGTGGTTTGCACATGTTACAAATTGTTTGGGTACAAGCACGTGCTCTAGTATCAACTGAAAGTAGTTTTTCTATACATGTGCATTGATTAAAAATGTTATATGTATTGGATATATATATATATATATTCTAGAATGAAATTAATTGTTCTTGTATATTAATTTTTCTTGTATATGTTTTTCGACCATATGCTACAAATTATTTCACTTTATTTTGTAAGGTCAGATTCGGTCCCCATATGGCCTAGCCTCCAAGGGACGAGATAACAAGTGGTTTTCCCCACTTGCCCAAATCTCAGCTTTTAAGTACAATTTTACTTTTTATGCCACGCATCTTACATGATGTCCTAGCCAAAGATAGATTCTCTTTGTTTCAAGTTTCCAGTAAAATTTGTCACCGAATGACCTGCTTGAACTCTTGTAGTAAACACCATACCTTATCTCTCTTGCTCTCCAATATTATTAGGTTTAATTATTATAACACAAAAATCGTTCTACATTGTCAATATTTTTTTGCGCTTACACTAAAATCAATGAACACTATTAATCCAATGTCTTTACAAGTAATGTACCATCATACATGCAATTATATCAAATTAGAAATCAACATATACAATGAAATCAATGGGGATTGTCTTGTTACAAGTAACATAATTTCAATTTACCATATGTGCAAATTTAGGTTGAAACCATCCAAAACTTTAAGTTGTAGATTGAAACCATCCAAAACTTTAAGTTTTAAAACCCTTTTGATTATATATTGTGCAACATTAAAACATTAAACATTTAAAGTTCATTAAATATCAAATGCAAAATGTAGATTGAAACCATCCAAAACTCGAGTTTTAAAAACTTCACATGCCATGCCAATTATAATTCAACTATCCAACAAAAAAATTTAACAAATTAAATATAACATGCCAAAGTTGTTTCAAGTTTCCGGTAAAAGTTGTCACCGAATGACCTACTAGGATATTATAAATTTACTAGCTTTGTAAGATCATTTGGCATTCGGAAAAATTCGAAAGTCTTAGACTGTCAATCAATTTAAAGTATCATTCACCCTAGGGAGTGTAAAATATTCAATGTAGGTTGGTGACGATGATCACTCCTAGCTTGAAGCAGCTCCAATGACCAATTCTTTAATGAATTCCAATGCACTAGACTATTCTTTAATCAATTACAAATAGCATTTATTGTGATCAATCTTAAACTATTTTCTTCTTCTATTCTTATTGTCACCCTTATTAGTTTTGTCATCTTTCCGTATCGATTATATTAAAAAGAAAGTAAAAATCATAAATCATAAACCATTTAAATATTTAAATAGCTTGAACTCTTGTAGTAAACACTGGATACTGGTTTAATTATTATAATACAAAAATCGTTCTACATTGTCAATAATTTTTTGCGCTTACACTGAAATCAATGAACACTATTAATTCAATGACTTTACAAGTAATGTACCATCATACATGAAATTATATCAAATCAAAAATCAACATATATACAATGAAATCAATGGGGATTGTCTTGTTACAAGTAACATTTCAATTTACCACATGTGAAAATGTAGGTTGAAACCATCCAAAACTTTAAGTTGTAGATTGAAACCATCCAAAACTTTAAGTTTTAAAACCCTTGATTATATATTGTGCAACATTAAAACATTAAATATTTAAAGTTCATTAAATATCACATGTCAAATGTAATTCAGATGACAACATTACTTCACATTCACATGCCAAAAGTCCAAAAGTACTAAAACCATCCAAAAAATTAAATAAAACAAATTATATAATAGTTCATTGTAATAAAATATGTCCAAAAATTGTAAATCTCACTTGAGTATCAAACTGTATCAAGTTTAACAAATTTTAAAACCATCTAAATTTTGAAATCAAATCTATAGTAAATCATGTCCATCAAATGGAGGATCTAGCATCTGGGTCTCAGTCCGCGCCCTATCCTGTGAATAGGAAACCTACATACACAATGCACATGTACTTGAACATTAAAATTTGAAGTTTTAAAAATGAATGAGAATATATATATCTAGAACTTCATGTAAAAAAAAAAATATTTAACAAAAAAATCATGCAATACCTCAAAAGGTTCCCTCTCCATTTGATGAACAGGTTCTGCCATAAAAACATCTGCAGTGGTAAACTGTACAATATACATGTACAGTTAAATATAAATATAAATATAAATATATATATATATATATATATATATATATATATATATATATATATATATATATATATATATATATATATATATATATATATATATTAAAAACTTTCAAATGAAAATGCACGTGTACATATATAAACTTATTTTCAATAATATTAAAAAAAATGAACTAAAGACAACTTGTTCAAATGTTGTTGATGGTCCTATCTCTGTCGCTAGAGTCCCAAGATTAAAAAAATCTTCTATAGGAACCTAAATTCAAAAAATTTTAAATAACTCAAAATGTAGATCTCAAAATATATATCTCAATTTTTAATGGAACTTTTTGACGTAGAATATATATATATATATTTAACTTTTAAACATAAATTTTAAACTTGTGAAAAATTTTCCATACTCGTGGCTCATCTCCCAATGAAGTAGAAGGTATATCTCCTAAGGAAGAAGAAGGCACCGCCATCCCAAAAACATCAGACGGAATCGGTACCTGTTAAAACATTTTATCAAATTATATATATCTATATATATATATATATATATACATACATGTACATGTGTGGCAACAATTATTTATTTTAGAGTCACTTAAAAAACACTAACATACATGTGCCAACATATCTTGATGGTCAAGCCCATCTGCATCATTTGAACCGGAAGTCCCGAACGTAATATTAACATTTTCATCACACAACATGCCTGAGAACTGCAAATGGTGTTTTAACATATAATCATACATTAAATTAGATTAATGTACACATAAAAATAAATGTATACATGTACATACACATGTATTTATTACAAATTGTACACATGTATATGTAAAAATAATTTCAAACCCTAAGGTCACTAACACATACCGTTCTGGTGCCCTCTTCCTCATGAAAAATTAGGTCTTGCAGACCATTGTGACAATTTATTACATATGTTCGGAGATCTTCAACATCCATGTTGTAAATCTCCTCATCTGTACGATAAACAAAATTGGCATGTGCATTTTCACGTGCTCTTTGTCGATTTAAACAAAGATCGACTGCACTCAATCCGCTCTGAACATTGTCGATCATAACATCTCTTGCTTCTCGACTTATTTGGGAAGTCGCATCCAACTATGATCGCAGAGTTTCGACTCGAAACGGTCGACTCACCAATGGCGGCTCAGGGCGAGGCAACTCCACATCTCGCTTAGCACCCTTACGTTGACATAATCGACCTCTCTCCGGGCCAAAAAATTCTGAAGGAAGTTCATTATAGTCAGGTTTCATACCCAAAAAAAATTCTTCATAAAACATCTGTGCAAAATAAACAGGAACCTCATCGTTCCATGGAAGCCTTCCAAAGGCCGCAAGATGTCGATCATACAAATAAGAAGCTTTGTCTGGGTGCTTGAAATACTGCACCTTCAACATTTTTCTTTTTGGCTCTTCCTTATAATTAAACATTGACTTAGCATCTTCTCTTGAAACTTTTTGTTTTATGTCTTGCCATTTATCGGGACCTATCACTGTTTCTTTTCTCTTTCTCATCAGTTCTACAAACGAATCAGTCGTTGGCCCCAAATTTTTGTACACTTTTACCATTTCACTCAATGAATGTGTAACTATTTCGAGACTTTGTCTACTCTCAACAGGTAGAGGCAAAGCCTCGAGATCTCTTTGCAATTTTGCATGAAGGCTTTGACACCTTTGTAAGGTGCATTCTGCCATGTTCGTTTCCCATGGTATATCAGTAATCTCAGCCGGATAAGTTGTGTTGGGTTGATAGCCTTCTTCTTCAATGTAGCGCACTGCCCTGCGTCTATTTTGACCACTGGCTCGAACATTTTCAGCCTCTGCATCAATATATATAAAATTTCATATATTAGAAAAAACACGTGTAAAAAAAGTTGTACAAATTTAATGAAAAAATATTGAAATTGATGGCAACCTTGATGTTGTTGGTTAACATCATCTCCAACATGACCCTGCTAAGAACCAACCCCAGAATGACGTTGGTGAGAACCAGACCCACAGTGACCCTGTTGAGAACCAACAGCCGTTGATTGGCCTTCGAGGGAATAAATATCACCCCCTTCCCGCAACTTGATACCACTCATACCTCGACCGGTTGAACCTTGGCCACGCTCCATGGATGGAGTAGAAACCCTTCTCCTCTTTCCTCCTAAAAATTAAAATATGAAACTTATTAACAACTAATTTCACTCACAAAGTTAATAAAAAAATAAATTCCATATGTACACACATGTATGGAGATTTAAGATTATATTTAAATACCGTGAACATCCTCCGATCCCTGAACCTCCATATTGGATTCGGCTGACCTTCGTCTTTCATCCTCCATGATATATATTTATTGGTCGACATTCACAAAATAGATTTAAAAAAATCAATTTGTAATTTAGTGTACACAAATTATGTAGAACACAACTTTCAAATCAATAATTGATCATGTGTGAAAAAAAAATTAATCGAAAAATATATTATAAAAATGATAAATTCACCAAATTGCGCTTTACATGGTGGGAGCACACTTGGTATAAAATTTACTACTTATACACTTTATTTTGTGGGAGAAATGACACATGTACATAGTTTACCTTAAAGTTGTTTTGTTTTACGGATATTAAAATGAAGAACTTCTATTTAGATCCATTCCAGAGATTGACTGTAGGGGCATTTACTAGATATGTCACCTTTCATAAAAGATGAGATCCAGAGGCTACCTGGCCCTTTACAGACTCTGCCTATAGAACGTGTAGAAGTAAACACTAGAGGCATTAACATATCAAAGAACGTTTTCATGCTCAGACATGGGAATGTGTCTCTTTCCCTACGCAAAAAAATACTTCAAGGTAGTTAATCTTCATAGACATGTCATCAAGCAAGTCAATGTGATCATCTCCAACTTACTTTTTATGAAATTAGGCTTGGAATCCTCTACAACCTAGTGGATGGAGTTGAATGGGAACTAGGTTGAAAGGCCTTTACAAAATACATGCTAGTGAATAACACTTACTAGGTTATGCCAACAAATAAAGTGGGAGAAATGTTTTCTCCTTGAGGTTGTCCAATTGGGTGTGTAATACCAACTTCACACATTTCCAATCAAACCCTTAAGCTTAAACTTAGTAGTTTGTCAATTTTTATCATATATTTTTTGGTAAGGGTAAATGTTTTTTATCTATAGTACAAGTCATGAGCTCCCCAATTTTACCTTATATGTAAAGCATGATTCTAGGATTACTACAATTTGTACTTGGTTTTTTATTGTGATGATGCCCTGTCTCAATCTAGACATAAGTGATGATGGTCTTCTCCAAACCAACTCATGTATCCTCATTAAATTTATACAAACATTTCAAATTCATATTTTCTTTCATAAAATTCTAGGAATATTAGAAGAATCAGTAAAAAGTGAGATAACCATCTCAATATGCCCCCCATAATTCATTTTATCAAAGATAAATTTGTAAAACCTATGTTTCCAGGTCAAACCTTTGTAGAGGTTCCAGTACCTAAGAGTAAAATCCAGTTTGGGGCTGTTAAATTCTAACTGTACTGGTAATTGTGCTAGGGGGGAGAAATAGGATGTAATTTCCTCTTCTCATGGTTGGGAGTCTTGTTTTTCATGTGGATTCAACCAAACATATCGTACATATTAAATGAGGACATAATTATTACACATTTTTAATTTACATTCAAACGCTTCTTTGATTTATCTCCTATAGCTTAATGTATTATGCTAGATATATAATTTAAGTTGAAGGCCCATGAGATAAATATGACTTCTATGTGACATTTGTATTGAATCATCTATTTGTTGTGTTATATGAACATAATTGGTACGTATATCTAATTTACATTACTTTAATATGTCATGCTTCTTTAATTTATCTTTTATAGATGACCGGAGCATCCCTTTTTAATCTAGATCCCTTTTGACTTCGGATATGTGGGCAATATTCATCTACATATTTTTCTATCATAAAGCAGTGAGTAAAATTGTATTCCATTTGTGTCAATGTTAAGGTTAAGCACATGGATTAAAGTTTTATATAATAAAAGAGGAGGCTATGTATTACATATGGTCTTGAATGAGCTTTTGGACTCTTTAGATATATATCTAAAGAGTCCAAATGCTCATTCAAGACCATATGTAATCCTCATCTAACTTAGCCAGGGATTTGCAATACTATATTTGAGTTGGCTAGCTCTATTTCAAGATATTATGGTTATCCAAGAGGGGATATAAAAAATGAAAAGAAGGATGTTGTTGTAGGTTATCCGAGTCGGACATAGAACCAGTGGAGAAACCTAAGGAAAACCTATGTTTCAAGGTCAAACCTTTGTAGAGGTTACAGTACCTGAGAGTAAAATCATTAAATCTATATGGAAGGCAAGAAGGATTATATCCCCTTAAGCTTAAGCTTATATAGTTTGTCAATTTTTATCATATATTTTTTGGTAAGGGTTAATGTTTTTTTTTATCTATAGTACAAGTCATGAGTTCCCCAATTTTACCTTATGTAAAGCATGATTCTAGGATTACTACAATTTATACTTGGTTTTTTAAGAATATATCAAATAAAGTTTTTGAGAAGCAAATATGGCTTGTTCCTCAACAACATCCCTCAGCATGGACACATCCTTGACTATCTAAGGACATAATGATCGAATGAACCATTTACATAAGATATCATCAGGGAGTTTGGTTTGTATTAACCCCTTGCGACATCACCAGTCATGGATGATCATCTTGTTTTAAATTAGAAAAGATATCAAAATCGATGCCATACCTCATCGATAACTAAAAATGAGTTAAAGGAGTTTGAGCTAACGACGAAAAATTAATGTAATATTTTTTGTCTAATTCAATATACATTTAGCATCATCTCTAGTTAAGGTGCATTAGAACAGATGTAGTTTAATGGAATCATCCATGAAATAATTTTATGACCACCACAGATGATATGTGGTAATGCACATTAATGGATTTTCTCTAGAATTCCCTTAAAATTTGGGGATATTGGAAGGAAACTTGGAAGTTATGGGTGGCCACCAAGGATCATGATGAATGGGGTCATTAGTTAACTTCTCCAAATTTGAAAGAAAAATGGAGGATAATAAAGGATTATGAATTTGACTAAATATGATATAGGAGGATGATCACCTTGAAAAACAGTGAGGTCCCCCCATATACTAATTCTAAGGATTAGGAATAGTAGGTTAGGAAAAACTTGGAGTAAAAATAATTGATCCTACAGGATAACTAGAGTTAACTACCATAAATGGTGAAGATAAAGAAGTAGGCATAGGAACACTAGGAAAATTTGTAATATCCATATACGATATCAGTCAAATGTCCCAAGAATATGTGATAGGTGTCAATTGAGGTGTATCTCCTACCACATTTAATGGTGGCAATGATGACATATCAACAGAAACTTCAGATGCAGAGGGAAAAATCCTAAGAGTAAAATCCAGTTTAATGGAAGGCCCATGAGATAAATATGACTTCTATGTGACATTTGTATTGAATCATCTATTTGTTGTGTTATATGAACATAATTGGTACGCATATCTAAAGAGTCCAAATTGACAAATAAAATTTTTGATGGAAATGTGCTATGAAAGTAAAGGTTTAAAGGAAAACATGTACAAGGCATTGTTGAGTACAAGGCATAGTTGAGCCAAATTATTGTCTATCTATTGAACTAGAAAGGACATATAATTATTACACATGTTTAATTTTCATTCAAATGCTTCTTTGATTTATCTCCTATAGCTTAATTTAATGCTAGATATATAATTTAAGTTGAAGGCCCATGAGATAGATATGAATTCTATGTGAAATTTTTATTGAATCATCTATTTTTTGTGTTATATGAACATAATTGGTACGCATATCTAAAGATTCCAAATGCTCATTCAAGACCATATGTAATCCACATCTAACTTAGCCAGGGATTTGCAATACTATATTTGAGTTGGCTAGCTCCATTTCAAGATGTTATGGTTATCCAAGAGGGGATATAAAAAATGAAAAGAAGGATGTTGTTGGAGGTTATCCAAGTTGGACATAGAACCAGTGGAGAAACCTAAGGAAAACCTATGTTTCCAGGTTGAACCTTTGTAGAGGTTCCAGTACCTGAGAGTAAAATCCAGTTTGGGGCTGTTAAATTCTAACTGGACTGGTAATTGTGCTAGGGGGGAGAAATAGGATGTAATTTCCTCTTCTCACGGTTGGGAGTCTTGTTTTTCATGTGGATTCAACCAAAAAAATTGTACATATTAAATGACGAATTTTGATCTCCCAATCATTTCTAAATCACCCATATCACCAAGAAAACATGTTTTAAAAGAACATACTTTAATATGGGAAAGGAAGGGTTTTTTAAATTGGGAAGGTGTATTTGGTTCGTATTGGTAGGGGGTTAAATAATGTGATTTTCAAAGGCATTTTCCAATATGTAGTGAAATTAAGGTTATTGTTTAATATGCCACAAACGCACGCGATATGTCAAAGCTTCATTGAGTGAAGCCCCTGTGGTGAGAGGTATGGACACAAGTGCAGATGTTGTGATATAAATAATTGCATATGTTGTGGTTTGAATAATCATAATTTTTATAGATGTTGGAAGAAGACATCCATACACATTGAAACTTTCTAAATAAATGAGGCAAAAAGTCAAAGGCCCATTGGACAAGGAAAATGATGTTGAAAATAAGATGCAATTGTTTATTACTCATTGCCATAAGAAAGGTCACCTTGTGGACAAGTGTTGGACTTTGTATCCAACAAGTCATCCAGAACATTTGAAGGTGGTGGAAAGAGATAGTTCGACAAGAATGGAAAAGAGGATTCCATAATCGATGAGGGTCAAGATGATTCACATGATGAAGTGTAGCTAAAAGATGCGCCATTGAAATGGTTTGCTAACAGATGGTTAGATTTCTTATCTAATTAAGGCCTTGCATGTATTTTGATGTTTCATGAATTTCTTTGCAAATTCAAAGTACAGTGCATGTTGCATGAAGCAAGATGTTGAAAGTAGAGTTACGTTGACACACTTAAATGCAACAAATATGGAAATTTGTACCTGAGCTCTATTATTTGACTTGAGTCGATTGTTTGAAGAGGCATTTTTTGTCAATTTGTGTTTGGTTGATGGTTTTGTACACCAATATGTAAGAGTACATGGAGATATTCACATGATGTGAATTTTTTTTCTTTGAAGGAGAAAAATGATATGTCAGCGAGCTATGTTTCTTGCATGATGTGTTTTCAGTTTGATGGTTTTGTTTGTGACAAGACATCACAAGATTTTGGGAAGGTCCACTATTGAGCGAGAGCCTCATGATTACAACCTAATCATGAGAATCAAATGGGAGTGCATCCTTATTTTGAAAACAAATAGGATTATAAGCTATCTAGGACTCGAACCATTATTTTTAAATTTGAAATATCATGGTGTGCTGTTTCAATGCATGTTTACATTTTAGTGTTGTTTTTCTCCCATAAGGATTTCCTAGGGAAAAAGGAGTCTAGAGCATCATTACTTTTTAGGGTTGCTAGTCTCCCATAAGGATTTCCTAGGAAAATAATTGTGTTGTTTGTCTAGAGATATGTATGTGTGTGTTTCATTATGTTCTCTATTTCTTACGTTGTGTTTCATTATGTTTTATATTTACATTTCTGCCCTCCTATTTTTCTTTCCAATCAAGGTTTATAAAATAACATGAGAAGCAGCATGAGACTTGGAACAATCATTTTCATTATCTATATGGAAGGCAAGAAGGATTATATCCCCTTAAGCTTAAGCTTATGTAGTTTGTCAATTTTTATCATATATTTTTTTGGTAAGGGTAAATGTTTTTTTATCTATAGTACAAGTCATGAGTTCCCCAATTTTACCTTATGTAAAGCATGATTCTAGGATTACTGCAATTTGTACTTGGTTGATGATGCCCTGTCTCAATCACTTGGCCATCTCTCTATGGGTGGTTAAATCTTTATAGTTCAATACTTAAGTAATATTTATCTATTTGTATTATGTGAAATGTAAAAAATGGTATACTATTTTTCATAAAATTGGGTTGATTTTATCATATATTTTGATGAAAGTTGATTATATGACATGTTTTTTTTAAAAGGATCTAACAATTTTGTTAAGGTGTGAATTTTTATCAGATGAGGAGGCTATGTATTACATATGGTCTTGAATGAGATTTTGGACTCTTTAGATATATATCTGGATCCTATATATTTCTCTATATATATAATTGTCTTTACATTTTTATTATCTTTATATATAAACTTCTCACATTAAATTTTAATTTTACTAGTAAATTAATTTTTCTTTTATTATTTTATTTTAATTATTGTGGATAGGATTAAATAAAGTGAGATAAAAAAAACTAAAATTAAAATATAATAGAATTATAGGTATACAAAATAAAACTAGCATTTGCCCCTTAGAGGTGCAAAGATACGTCGAAGAATACCACATAGATACAATTTCCAGATAAATGGATCAATAATTGAGTTAGCATGGATCAAAAGTAAACCATAGATCATAAGTTCTAGAGTAAGTAGCACTATTTAGAAAAGTGGTGGCATTGACGCAAGGGATTATATGATTTGTTGCTACCTATTAAGCTTCTTGTTACAATTTTTTTCAGTTTCCTTTGTAGCTGAGCTAGCATGCTTGTTTAAAAAAGAAGGAATGAGGGATTTATTGCATGCCATTATTACAATAATTTCATTTGTTTTTGAAAAATTTGTGAGTTGAATTTGTGTGGCATCCAAATCAAAGAGCGAAGTGTTGATTGTAGTCTATAAAAATGATTATGAAATGCCAGATGACATGGTGTAGAAGATATTAATAAGAAAAGGAAATCACATAAAGGTTTGAAAGAAGTGTCTGCCTAGGAAACTTTGTTATTGAATTACAGTGACAAAGAACTTGTTATAAGAATAGGCATTTGCTGAGGCAACGAATCCAATAAATGCAATGGAAAAGAATTCACCAAGGGACTGAAAGTCATGGTAAAATAGTCTTAAAAATATTTGTGAGAATAAAGAGGTGATTCATGTTTTTAAATGGTTTGTGTCCCAATGTGGAATTGTCGAATTTATGCAAGTGCAATATATGACGAAATACTAATTAAGAATGAAAAATGATGAAGAGATTGAATTCATGACAAAGTAGAATATAGAAAATAAATGAAGTAGAATGTAGTAGATAAATGAAGTAGAATATAGCAGATAAATGAAGGATGATAAAGAATAAGACTCCATGAAAGAAGAAGGAAAAAAAGAAAGATGAAAGGAGAATGCATAAAGAAACTAATGGAAAGAAGAAGTAAAAAGAGAAAGATGAAAGGAGAATGCATAAAAAACTAATGTAGGATGATAATAAAGAGAATGGACCGTAGACTTGAGAAGGTAAAAAGATAAAATTGTCATAGTAGTGGTTAAAGAAAATAGTTGCATGGGCCAAAGATAGACCACACAGATACAATTGCAAGAGAAATGGATTAGGAATTGAATTAGCATGAATCAAATGTAAATCGTACAACATAGGTCTAGAGTAAGGATCACAATAGTAAGTCTCTATGACATGGGAACTACCATTGTTGGATACAACAGAAAGGTTATATAGACCCAAGATTGCTGGCAGAAAAACTTATCCTTATCACATGGAGCTTGGACGATTTCACTTTTTCAAGTTAAAATATTCTACTTATTTGAGCCACACACACAATATTTGAGAATTTTTTTCAAAGTTCCAAAGATTTTGAATAAAATTACGCCATATTCTTCCTGTAACACTTTACATTTACATTTTGACAATATCTTTAAAATTTGTACACAAAATGTGATGGAAATTTTAAAAGACTACATATTTCCACTACAAAATTGAATGTGTCTCAGCATCCACATAAAATCATGTCGAAATTTATCGAAAAATCACACAGAATACAACTAATCAACAAATTGCAGTGTCACATATAAATATAAATTCCTGACATTATTGGAAAGGACCAGGAACATTTTAAAATTTCACATAACTTCATTTTCAACCACACAAATTAACCTGCAACACAACATTCACATATAGATAATGTATGATTTTTGAGATTTATGACCTTATTTCTCTCTTTAAAAATATGTGAAAAATCACTTTCACGGAAAAGCTGCAAAGAAATTCGATAAATTTATTCAAGGAAAAGCTGCAAAGAAATTTCGTAAATTTCTCTCCAGTGGGAAATTGATGCGGCCAAATCAAGCTATGTCTATGTTTTATTTTAAAATTCATAAAAATTCAACAAAAAAAAAAATGATCTACTGTAATACAAATAATTATGGGGATAATATATTCAAAAAACATACGAGAAAGGCTAAGTTTGTAATGTATAACAACAAGTTAGGAATCATAAAAAATTGATTTCTCTATTAAGAAAAAATGAAAAAAAATCATCAACTTCACAAATTACTTCACAAATTATAGTACTAGTCGAAATTCAAAAACTACTCATAGTAGTATTGTTCATCTAAAATAAGATAGTACATGCGATGGTTTTGAAAAGAGACTAGTAAGTAACCTGTATATAAGAATACCAAGCGAAAATAACTAGTCCATTTTCCTTTACATAAAAAAAAGTGACCGATAGGAGAACATACCCGGCGAACGAAGAGCGCAGCGACGAGCAGCAGCGGTGACGAGGAGCAGCGGCGACAGGGACACCAGCGCGGCGACGAGGTGCAACAACGACAGGGACACTACCGCGGGAACAATGATATCGTAAAACCATTATACTTCGCAGGCAATTTATTTATAGACAATGGTTCGTCCGAACTATTTTAAATGAAAAATTTTGTCCGAACTTTAGTTGCCGGTTTTCCAATCTCCGGCAAAAATTCTATTTGCCCGCGCCGTCAGTAAGCCGTCAGTCTAAACGGAATCATGAGTTCGACCGAACTTTAAAAGCAAGTTTGGCCAAACTCTATAAAATGTTCGGCCGAACTATTGCCGAAAAAAATTTCCAACCCCCGATTCTCACAAAAGTGTAACCCGGCTTCATGTTTCAACCCTGATGTATTCTATATGTTAATCATGTAGCAGAGATGTGAGCACAGGGAGACGGACCAGGAAGTGGACCAATACAATATAGTCTAATGATGGCAAGTGAGAGATAGGGAGATGGAAATATACCCTATCCATCTTACTCCAGTTATCCAACTGCTCTTGACTAATGTGGGACTCCTCAATTACTATGAGGAGTGTATATCCATGAAGGCGCACATGGTATTGTTGATACATTTGATCCACTAACAGAATGTCCAATAGAAGGATTTTTGGGTCAATCATGTGTTGTGGTATAGGCCCGCCAAGGAGGAAATATACTTTACCACTTTCCTATAAATGAGAGGGGAGGATTTTGCTCAATACCCTCATGTCCCCCATGGCGTTGCAATAGAGATTCATCTTACATAAATTGAAAGATATGCCAAGCCTCATGCATTGCATCCATCAAATTTTCAAGTCCATGGTGGATAACAATGGATTTCTTCTTTTACTATAGAGGAGGTGAGGTGCCTCTTATTATTAGTCAGCACCATTGAAAATTCTTGTGGTTATGGGAAACACATTAGTTTACCTCTTTTGTATTATCTTTATTCTTTGATTCAAGTGCCACGTTGCATCAGATGGTTTTCCATTTTCTTGGCGCAGTTTTACACGAGTTTAGATAGATGCCATGAATTGTTGACTCAGAGGACAGAGCCATTTTTTTCTGACATTTTCTATTTATTTTTTTATAGGTTTCCCGAGATGAGTCCTACATTTTATTATCACCCTCCTAGGATGATTAGTGAGGTTTGGATGCACATGTGGGGGTAGATGATGCCCAAGAGGGGTATGCCATATTTTCTAGCTAGGATTTTGAACGAACCAATGGAACTATTAGATACTATGGATTACCATGTGTGTGTCGTGTTGGGGTATTCATATGCGGAGAATTATTGGAGAGTGTGTCCCAATATATTCTTCATAGTGGCTAAGCCTCCAAATGGTAGAGGTAATATTAGTGTTTTCTTTAATTTAATCTAGTTGCATTTTCTTGTTTTAATTAATTACAATAAAATTTATTCTAGCATCTTATTTAAATTTCTTTATTAAATTGTTTATTGAAATTTTCTAATAATTTATTTGTACTATATGTTTTATATGTATCGGAAAATTTTTTAGGGACATGCCTCCTCTCCCACCTGATGTCATAGGATATGAAGGGATGGGTGAGGCCTAAGAGGGTGAGGCATATCCTCACAGAGGTATGGGTGCCCAGGGGCAGAGTAATGCTATGCGATTTTGAATGAACTACTGTGATGGATTGGGTATATTTTTGGTTCAACACGGAGCCCGATCAACGAGGCCACGAGATATTAGTGTGGATCTGATGTTCGTGGATATCTATAGGAACTTTTTGAGGGACTTTATGTCGCATATGTGACATGCCATAAGGTCTAGTACTTGTTTTCTATACCCGTTTTCTCAGTATGTTTTATTGAAGTAGTTTTTAATACAATTACATGTTATGATTGCGTAGTGTTAGTTTGTGAAGTATATGATATATTTATGAATGTGGAAAAGTAACTTGTGAAGTTTTGAAGTATAAAACATAAGAATACCACATCATGGAGTCCCTCAAGGCTGCATAAACCTGGTTCTGCAAGCACCCATAGTCACTTCGGGTGAGACTGCAATCTGCTTTTAGTTCTTTGCCAAAAGGGCTAGTGATCAAGGGTTTTGTTAACGCGCAGTATAGATCGAACCCGAGTCAAGCCCAAATGAACCAAGAAATGGTTTTGTTATCAGGACCAGTATCTATTGGAGGGATATGTGGATATGGCACCCATCAAAGAAGGAAATTCAAGATTGGATAGTACATAAGGAGCGATAATTTTCAGATAAAGAGAACAGAAAGCCTTGTTTGACATTTGAGGCTTGGTTGCAGAGGTATCATTTCACAGAGTAGTACAAAATTTTCTTCGCATTATTTCCTAGTTAATTATACGAGTAGGTATTGAGGTTGAATTAAAGGAAGGATTTATTTAAGAATGAATAAACTATAGTCTAGACTCTTGAGCTAGTACAATGACTTAAGAGAACTAACAACAAGATTTCAAGGGTTGTCAACTTCTTTTTTGATAACATATTGGGAGGTTTCATTACTGAGTTTGCAGTAGAGTCGATTTTTTCCTATAGCAAAGAGAGCCAATATTCTTCAAAGGACCACACGGTAAGTACTTGAAATATTTGAAACTCTAGATTAAGATGACTCTGAGTGAAATAGGAGTTTTATTGATGCAATCAGATTGCTAGTTTATATATGTTTGAAGGAAGAAGCCAATATGAGCAAGAAATAGGTACAAAGAAAAGTGGAAAATGGTACACAGTAGATAATAGAAAAATATATCATGAAAAAGACTCGAATACCTTCATACAGACCCATTATAGCCCTCTTTTGAGTGAATATAAAGGTGAAAAATAAGAAAAATACCCAGAGAGCCCCCGGGTAACTCCGCAGTATACCCCCTTCGAGCTTGAAAGTTTGCCAAAGCGAGAGTAAAGTAGGAGCCAGGGTATTCATAGGATTCCCCCTCTCCCCAATCCCCCTAACCTCCCTACCTCTCCTCCTCCTCCCCCTCCCACTACTCCTCACCAGTCCCCCCTCCCTCTAAAAAAAGGTACGGATGATGATATTAATCCAAATGTTTTCAGAGGAACTGGATCAGAGGATCCATAATAGTTTTGGTTTCTAGCTGAAGTTGTATGAACAACAACACAAGTTGATGAGGAAGATATAAAGAGGGAACATACCATTAAGATGCTGCAAGTTAGAGAAATAACCTGGTATATGAAGTATTTTACTAATAATGGTACATTTGCAAATATTAAGAAAGCATTTGATTGATGTGTTCAAGAAGTCGAAGTCTAAATCACAATGCATTACTGAGTTAAAAGAGATCAAGTAGAAAAATATTGAGTCTATGTGGGAGTTTGATCAAATATTTAAGGTGGTATTGGACGAAGTAAGCTTTAACATACGTCCACGACAACATAAATAATGTTTTATAGTTGTATTGCTACCACATACCAGGTTTCCATTAACGCAATAGAAGATAGCAACTTAAGATGAAACCTTAGAAATCATGATGAAGTTGTAAGCTCCGCCTATAGGAGACACTAATGTAGGTATGTAGTAGATTCAGAGTCAGCAGACGAGAGAAAGTTAGAAAGACTTCGGAGAAAGTTCCTATTTTTTATGTTCACAAAGAAAATAAAGTATTAATGGAAGTGAAGCGAATTTTTACGGATGCAAGAGATTTGACTTATACTACACATCTAGGGCCTAGTAAGAGCGACATGTCAGTAGTTCTGACACAAAACCAAGTAACGACGCATGATTGAGCTCTGACATAGAATTCAAGAGATCAAGTAAGAATTTTGATATCTTTTCTGTAGAGTTGTATGAAGTTGTTAAGAGATCAAAAGGCCATAGAATGGATTCAGTAATTGATATATTCATGTACATAAAAAGAAACACGGCGGAGTGATATGCGTGGAGTTAATAATGTACATCAAAGGAAGAGAACTTGCAAAGAAATGAGACTTAGAGCGTAGATAGGAGAAGATGAAATGTATCAAGTTATTTTATATTTGGGATGCGATGTTAATGTCTTGACAAAAAATACATGGGAATTAATGGGTAAGCCAAAGTTTCAATGGCCAATCGTTCAATTAAGATTTGAAAATCGACAAAAGATATTTCCTATGGGAAGACTATTATGTGCTAAAATATATATTAATGTAGTGTGCACTATCGTTGATTTTGAAGTAATAGAAATTGTTGATGATATTAA
The DNA here is from genome assembly GCA_034641835.2 of Pinus albicaulis. Lineage (NCBI taxonomy): Eukaryota > Viridiplantae > Streptophyta > Pinopsida > Pinales > Pinaceae > Pinus > Pinus albicaulis. The sequence goes on from CM076575.1 coordinate 1,467,360,547, forward strand.
TCTGTATCCTTCCTTTCTCTGAATTTATTGGGCAATCAAAAATATGGCCATAATCAATCTGAAGAAGACAAAATTTATATTTTAAGGAAACAATATGAGGGTGATTGTTCCTTTAGATCCATAAAAAGGAGTAAGATATATAGAGCTAATCAAATAGGAATACAACACTGCTGACATAGATAACATCTATCAATTGATAAATAATGAAGAATATTATATTAATCCTACTACAAATGGAAGGTTGAACTGGGATCATGATAACTGTTGCACATGAGATTCAGAAGAAGAATTGGAAAATTGGAAGAACTAGTTGCATGAAGTGTCTACAAAGTGTTGTGAAAGAATGAAAAAAGTAGTTCAGTGTATGACATCTGAGGTATGTACCCTTCCTTATTATGATGGTTTGGGAAACATAGATATTTTTTTTACTTCTTATGAATAACGAGTGTTAGAAAATCAAATATTTTCAGCTTTGGTTATAGGCTTGTGAGCTACTCCTGCTAGATGGAAGGGCACACATAAGAAGAATATAGTATATTGGTAGGTATGTCGAAGACTAATGTGGATAAGGTTTTGACAAGTGGAAATAGAAATGCCAATGAAATATGATGGTAAAACTGGCCCTAGAAAGCATATCTAGCTGCGCACTACAACTTGGAAGGAGATCCATAGCAGGAATGGGTACATGGATTTATTCACACATTGGACACAATTCCAAATAATTGGTACCCAGAAATAGAACTACATCATGCTACTATGAACTCGATATGCTTTTTTTATGGCTTTATTTTAACATTCAGTTATTAGGATGAATGTCTAGGAAAAGATTCAACCCTTCGCGGAGTAAAATAGAATATATTTGAGGGTGTAACCAAAATAAAATTGTAGCAACCTAATTGGGTTGTTCAGATAGACTATGCACTGCAGTGTTATAGCATTATTGCAAAAGATGAAGAAGATCTGTGCAAGATCAACATTGCACAATCAGAAGGACAATGTTAAGTACAAGGGCCTAAAATAGATACGAAAGACATAACAAAGCCATTTAAAATGAAGAAGGCGAATATAGGATCAGAAGAAGAGCCCAAGTTTTCTATAGTAGGAAATTAATGGGATGAGGAGACAGTCGCTAAAGTTAGAGAGATACTTCATGGATATCAAGAATGGTTTCCCACTAAATTTTCATATATGAATGGAATATTAGGAGATCTAGGGGTCATGAAGATTCCCCTGAAGCCTGATGCCAAGCCAGTCAAGAAGAGACCTTACAGGTTGACCAACATGATTTATGGAATTGGCTACTAATATTATTGCCATGTTTGGAAGAGAAAACAAAGTGTCAAATTGAGCTCTATGAAATTAAAGGAAGAATTTTACATGATTGTAGTTGTTGAGAAGTTTCTCCTGAAGCCAACTTAGAATGAATTCAATGCCTCCTTAGGTTATGAAAGATGTAAATTCAATTCTTTCTCGAGTTTTGTATGTGTAAATTAAGCCTCTCCTTGAGAAGAAAATGAAACATAAATACATCATCAAGACATGTGAGAATAAATGAGGTTCAACTTCAAGCCATGTGTATCAGAATTGAGAAATATGTTGATGTGTTGAGAGTAAGAAGATGTCTCTCCCATTGGTGTGTTCAAACATAGACTAAGAATTAGTTGTTCCACTATGAGTGAGTGTGATAGAGGGTTAAAGGATGATTGAGGTTGTGTGTGCCTAAAGATTGTAGAGGAAAGCCAAGATTTTTTATAGCCAAATGTGTGAGTGGGATAAGTTGAGTAGAAGATAAGTAAGTGGATCAAATGGTTATAATTGCATATCTTAAGCTATTGTAAGAATATTCAAGGACATAGCAGAGTATAATGATGTTAAGCTAAGTTGTGAGACCTTGGGCTAAGTAAGAGATGAACCAAAGCGAGAGAGAAACATTTTTTTGTAATAAAGAACCTGTAGATCCAAGTTTGAAAATGAATGAAAAAATGGTATGCCAAGTTCAACATGTTGGTTCCTATACATTAGAGAGTTGTTTCTTCCTTCAAGTGGGTTCCTGAACAATCTAGGAGTTGGTGCTCCCTACTAGTTGGTACCAACAAAAAAAATAGGGGGTCAGTGACTCCTACAAGTTGGTGCATGTGAATTAGGGAGTTGGTGCTTGTTGTTTGTTGGGGCCAACAAAATAAATTAGGGATTTTTTGGTTCTTGTAAATGGGTACTTACAAAACTCAACGTAATTACAAGTGGGGCCTTTAGATTTACATCATAAAAAAATAATATTGGTGTTTTTTTCTTGTTATGGATTTCCTTGTAAAAATCGATGTGTCATATATGTGTGGTGTTTATGGTGTGTTATTCATGCATTTATTTATGTTGTTTCTTACTTGAACGATTGCCAAAAAATAACCCCCTCCCCCCTCTAACCCCCACCACCCCACCCCCCCACCCCCCCCATTATTAACCTGTTTTCCAACACCAACCACTCAAGGTACTAACTTCTAATAACAACAATAGAAATAATTATGCTAATAAGAATGTCTATTTTAGAATAGGGCTTCTATCATTTTAATTTAACTATCAATAATTATTAGGATGATTGTAAGGATTTAACCTCCATGGAATATCTCAGAATATTCTTTGTATTAGTTACTGATGAAAGGTTGAGATTTATCTCATAGGTAGTTATGACATTTTTTCCCTTTTAATTAAATTGATTAATTAAAAAATATGTCATATCAGCATGAGCTATGGTACATGAGCTATGGCTTTTTGGGAAAGTTTTATTAGTAATGCATGGGATTGAGCCATGCTATTATGACAAATCATATTTATAGGTTAAGAATCTCCATGGTTAAGTGAGGGTGAATCTCTATGCCTAAGAATATATTTTCATGATTTTATAAATGTATATATTTTAAACTCATATATTAATTCTATTTATAATTAATAATAATAATTTAAAATAAATTTATATTTAATTTTTTTTATTTTTAATATTACCAATGCAAGATTTTTCATGAGGTAAGGTCTTTTTATGGTGCCAATGTTTATGAACAATTTAATTTATATGAATGCACAAGTGATAATCTAAATTTGAAATCACAAACAAGCCACACACTAAATTGGTGTAAGAAACCCGATTGTTTGTAAGACAAGGGACCCATATCTCACTGCTAATTTCTATGAAGGTGTACATAATCTACTTCAATCTATATTTGAACCTATGGTGCAATAAGAGGAAACACATCCTTTTAAAACATTTAAAGTAGTAACTATTCTAGGTTTGGGAAATTTTTTACATATATTTTTTCGCCACATTTGTTAAAAATACGAGGATTTTCAAGGAACTAAATGCATTTATACATTCAAAAAAGTAACTTAATCAATGAATAATTAAATTCTCACTAAAATTTTGATTTCTACAAAATTTTATTCATTTTTTGTTCAAAACAAAGGAGATGTGTAATTCATTCCATGTTTATCATGGACTTGATACATAGTACACACACACATTGTTACATCTCTCAAAATGAAGGAGATTTCTAATTCCTTCCATGCTTAGCATGGAGTTGATACATGGTGTGTGTATTGCTATTCATGTGTGTGTGTGTGTGTGTGTGTATTGGTTTCTCAAAATAATGGAAAAGATGTGCAACTATTTCCATGCTCAGGATGGAATTGATACCTTGTGTGTGTGAGAATTTGGATAAATACATCTTAGGTCCCCTTAAACAAAATGTTTAATAAATAAAATAAATGTACATTATAATCAAAATTAAAAAATAAAAATGTATTTTTTATTAGTTAAAAAAAATTCATTATAAAATGTCAGTTCACCTAGTTAGTTCATTAATATTACAACCAAATAAAATTTTTATTTGTAACTTCTTCCATCTTTAACATGAAATTGATATATAATTATAATAATAATAATAATAATAATAATAATAATAATAATAAATATTTCACTCTTAGTCACAAATAAATATTTCAATGTCCATATTTAGCTAAATAGCCTATAACAATTTTATATACGAGATAAAGTAATTAAATGTAAAAAAATATTATATTATGTATAATTTTGTTTAATATTTCAATATAAGTTTTAAATCAAATAATTGAATATGGATGTTGATAGATATATTTAAATATCAATTTCATATGTATTTATGTATGGAAGGAAAAATTTAATAATAATAATAACAATAATAAATTTCAATACCCACTTTAAATAAGATAATCTCATGTCAAACTTAATATGAAAAATAATAGAAAATGAAAATTTTCAATTACTTCCTAATAACAAGGAAACATGTAATACATCCAATTCTTATATGAAGTTGATATGTGGCATTTGAAAATTATTAATCACAGAAAATGAGCATGTTCCTTTTCAATGTGAAGAAAACATATTTAAAATTATACTAATTTTACAAGAAACAAATTTAATGTAAACAAGTGAACAAAAAATTATTTTGATATCATGTTAAATAAAATATTTCAAGATCCCATCATAAATAAATTATTTCAATGTCTCTCTCTCCCTCTCCATAGTAGGGGTGGGGGAATAATTTATGAGTTAGAAAGAGCGAAGACTCCACAAGGGTGGGGCTAGGGGAGGAGTTTATGACTTAGCAAGAGACGAGAATCCACAAAGGTGGGGGTGGGGATTGAAAATAATATATATCTATATCTATATATATATGATTGATTTAAATAAAATCATTAAAAATATCATGGTTCACTTACTTATTTTATTCATATTACAACTCAATATGAAAAATATGTGTAATTCCATGCTTAACATAGAGTTGACATGTTGTGTTAAAATAAATAATTAAATAGTAACAAAAAAATAATCAATTTTAGTCAAAGATAAAAAATTTCAACATCCATATCAAGATAAATATGCTATATCAATTTTATATAGAATATAAAATTATTGAAAGTAAAAAAAACCTTATGTTTTGCTGAAACATTTTTTTTTTTAATTATTTCATTATAAGTTTTAAATAAAATATTTATATATGCATGTTATTTGATACATTTCAATATTAACTTCATATGTATTTATATATAGAAAGAAAAAGTGGACGATAATAATAATAAAAATAAGGTCCTCCATAAATAAAATATTTCAATATCCACTTAAAATAAAATAATTTTGTGTGAGAAAATAATTGAAAATGAAAAATTTCAATTACTTCCTAATAAGAGAGAAATGTGTAATTCATTCCATTCTTATATGAAGTTGGTATGCATCATTTTTCTAATCCCTCAACGTGAAGGAGATCTATTTAAAAATATATTAATGAAAAAATTAATTTTATTGTAAATACGGTTAGCTATAAATAAAATATTTTGATGTTATATTAAATACAATATTTCAATTTTGAATATATATATATATATATAATCTCACTTTCACTCACTTTTTTTACTTAGTTATTTTATTGATTGGCATTACAACCCAATACTAAAGATATCTATAATTCCTTTTGTGCTTCTAAGCATAGAGTTGACATGTGGTATTAAGAAAATAATTATAATAGTTAAAAAAAAATTATTTCACTCCCAATCACAAATAAAATATTTCAATTTACATATTATGGTAAATAGTCTATATCAATTTTATATGGTATATTAATTAAAGAAAGGTATAGAAAAAAAAATTATATTTTTACTTTTATATGAGGAGGATGCATAAATTTTTTAAATTTTTTTAAATAGTTCAATATATGTTTTAAATAAAATATATGAAAATACTTGTTAATTGATATATTTCAAAGTTAATTATAATAATAATAATAATAATGTTAACCATAAATAAAATATTTGAGAACCCATGTTAAATAAAATAATTCTAGGTAAAATTTGATATATAAGAGATAATAATTGAAAATAAGTGAGACGTGTAATTCATTCAAGTTGTATCCATCATTTAAAAAATATTAATCACAAAAAAATGTGTGTTCCTTTAGCTAAATTAATTGTGTTCATTATGAGAATGGAATCCTATATTCTGAAGGAATTGAGAAGTTAAGATATGAAGTGGATAAATTAATTCCTTGCTGGCACACATGGAATTGCATATATTTTGGTGGGTAATAACTACTAGTAAGTGTACACTTGGAATTGAGAAGTTAATATGTGAAGTGGATAAATTAATTCCTTTCTCGCACACATGGAATTGCATAGATTTTGGTGGGTAGTAACTACTAGTAAGTGTACACATTTAGAGTTATTCTCCTACATAAGTTCTTAGGAAAACTTTAAAAAATTGTGAGAGGTAAATCCTAGTTAATACATCTATTTACACCTTATACCTACCTATTTGTTTATGAAAATGTTGACACCTAATCCTAGGGAGTGGGTGAAATTGTAAAAATATTGTAAATACAAAATAAGGAAGTTGAAGAGACACTGCGATATGAATCCCAAGAGTCTCAACTCCACATTTATATTTTTATGCACCGTTGAATGAAAATCAATTCATTTTTGTCGAGTTACCCCTTGACCTGACATGGTATCAAAGCCAGCTCCATTTTTGGCTTCCCTGCCCTTGTAACTACCTCCTCCATTATGAAAAATTTTCTCTGCATTTTGTTCCACACTATCACCTCTGTAATACTACCACAATTCTTCCAAAATTCCCTCTCTAAATCAATTCCCTCATTTCCAGTCAACACATTATTGCACTCTTTTACGCTGCAATAGAAAGACTGTAATATTCATCGATGTCTCCAAGCACACTAAATCCACCACTCCTATTCGAAATCCACTCTTCCCTCATCACATTGATAAAAACACATATGTAGGCCCTTCATGATCTCTCTATGATCTACGATGATTGATAAAATCCACGCAGTCGGTTTTGAAAGGGAATCAAGACTTTGGACTCAAGTATACACAGGTGAGCGACTTCAACTTGAGTGGATACTCTGATTCATACTTTGATGGAGACAAAGAAACTGGGGTATTTACTTCAGGTTATACTACAAGTCTTGGATCAGGATCTATCTCCTGGGGATCATGCAAGCAATTAATTGTAGCAAATTCCACAACTAAGGCAGAATATGTGGCAGCAGCTGAAGCAACAAAGGAAATTGTGTGGCTTAAAAAAATTATCAAAGTTTTTCATCTGAAACAAATGCATTCAAGTCCACTCATGATCGACAACACTTTTGCAATAAAGTTGGCTAAGATCCCAAAGTTCCATGATCGAGAGAAGCACATTAATACAAAATATCATCTGATTCCACATCATGTTGAGGCCAAGACAATCCATCTACTCCATTATTCCAAAAATGATTAGACTATTGACATCTTCACCAAATCTCTTGGAAGATAAAGGTTTGAATGATTCAGAATAATATGTAAAAATATTGTAAATATTGTTCCACTTTCTTATAGAATATATGTAAAAATATTGTAAATATTGTTCCACTTTCTTATAGAAGGAACGCGATGGATTTTTTCCCGTTATATGTTTAATAATTTGAAATTATATTGAATAAGTCACCATTGAAGAAGTTTTAGGTGTCATGGGTCCATAGTTGATAAAACCCACGAGATGGGAATTTTCCCTATAGGTGAAAAACTCTGTGATTGACAAGAGTCATGGTTTAGAATCCAAGAGGAGAGGTATTCTCATTAACTTAAGTATTTCTCACTACAGAGGTTTCCAAACGAATATATTTTATGGAATCACAATGATGTCATAGTTCTGCATCTAAAAGACTCATATTCCTTAAGCCTTTCCTCCATATGAGATGACATTGAAAGAAAAAAAGGTGGTAGAAAATAATTGATGGATACAGATGATGTGGCACCCAGTTGGCGAGATAACTCATCTGAGTGATGATGTCACATGCAAATTTGGCACTTTCGGATGTCTAAGATGGTCTAAATCTGAATGTTAGTTATGTTGTGCTAATATCACCATTAGAAATTTAAATAATTTGTTGATCTCTTGCTTCAAGTGCATAGGTTTCTTGAGGTATCTGTGAGTGTTAAATAGGTAAATGTATTGAGTTTTATGTTAAATTCACGAACAATTTAAAAAATAAAAAATAATGCTGAGAAAAAACAATAAAATGTACAACAAACCATCGAATGATCCATTAACACAGTGTTTTGATGAAGGATTTCACCTGTCCTAGGCTACATATCCTTAGTCCAGCTTCCATGGCTTGGGCCTCTGTAGTAGCTCAAATGTGCACAAATTGTTGTTTACAATCATCTACTTCTCCTGAAATATACTTCAATGTGTTTAGAATGTCCAAACAATACATAATATACTCTTCTTGTTCACAATTTGGTCGAATTTTGGAAGATTTATGGCCTCCTCAAATTTTCCTAGGAAATCTCCAATAAAACTCGAGAAAGCTCCAAGTAGGGCCACTAAATTTGGGGGCAACGTCGAATTTGGGGGCTCCAGTAAACATGTCACCAAATTAAAATCTAGTTTAATTAAAGTTAAGTGTGATTAAATTTGGATAAGTCTCATATAGTGCTAATCAGGTGCTTTAACGAAATATGAATTATGAAAGTGGATTAACACTTAAACAAGGGTTATGGGTTAATAAACCCATATCAATTTTAATCTCGTGCATTTTACAATACCACGACTCCTGGTCATGGGGTATGATCCTGTGCGAAGGGGGCTTGCCCCCTCCTTACCCCCGCTACTCATACTATATGAACTCAAATATAAGGTGTGACCCATCTCTATTAAGATATGTAGTGGTGGTATGTTGGTAAGGTCGACGCGTTGTGTGCGGGAGGTCGTAGGGTCGAACCCCAACCTCCACCCAACCTATGTGTAAATTTTTGCACCGCATAATATTATATCCTGACCTTTGAACTTGTTAATAATTCAACCTTTGGTATTATATAGTTTGCACCATATAATAACACAAATGCGCCAGACATATAAAATTTGACATTTGATAATATGAATTCGGACTTTGGAGTTATAACATAAATTCAACATTTGACCATATAACTAAAATCAAATTATATCTGAGTTTTCGACATGTCCTCTTCCAATTGGCTCTCTCCCATACCAATGAAATTGAAACCAAAAAACCACACTGAAACCAACCCAAATTGACACTTGGCATAGTGTCATTGGGTGAAATTGATGGAATATTCCTTGAATATCCTTTTATTTTATGACGAGCCTGCCATGTCATCATTTTGTCCTTTCTGCAATTTTTTTAGTTCTTTAGGAAAATGAACAACATTCTCTATCTTCCTCATCCGAAGTTTATTTTTGATGAAACGAATTGCGCTGGATTTCTGGCGACAACTTCTTTGCTATTCTTCAGTTTCCAATCAATTCTGATCACTTCTAGCTTTTAGCTTTAACACTGAGCACTTGATCATTACTCCCCACTAGAAGCCTTTTCGATCCCAGAAGTTCTTTTATTACTGAACATGTGGATGATGGTATAGTTCCCTCATGCTTCTACTCTCAAACTGCTGAAATTTTCCCATTTTCATCAACTTGAGCTTTTCACAAAAACTAAGCTTTTTCGTTGACTCTTGAGACCCTCTCTTATTCTTGTAGACATATTCATGCTACATTTTCCCTAAATTTGTAGCACAACAAGTTTTACTTACAGAAACAAAATTGTTCCCACCTCGATCATCAATCAAAGGAAACTTAAAAATTGTCTCACCTCGTACACTGTTGTCATGGTGATTCTTAGTTGCTCTTGCTTTGTACTTGTGTCGACTATTGACCAAGTATTTTTTCCATTGCCATGTACCCTTTGGAAACCAAAAAACAAGAACTTGTGGAACCTATGCCTTCTTTGTAAAATTTCTTTGGCGCTTTCTCTTTGACCTTTGCACTCTCTTGCACCAGCATCTTGTTTCCATCAATGCTCAACACTAATGTTGACTGCTGAAAATCTATCACATCTTGTTTACCTCCTTTCAAAGGTAACTAGTTAGAGTCCTAAAAAATCTCATTACAATCATAAGCAACTTTAATGAAATCAACTTGTTCATTCGATGCCTCTTTTTGGAAGGATTCATTCAAAAAATCTCTATGCTTGAACATTAACAAAGTCAATTTTGGCTTGCATTCACTATTCTCTTCATTTCTCCTGCATGTATAAGAGACAAACTTGTCTAATTCTTATGTTCTCTAACTATGTGCTCAATTCAATCTTTAAACAAATGATAATTATTCTCATGGTGATGAAATACTACTTTCCTATCATAAATATAAGGACTTGCCAGAACAATACCTGTAATCTCAAGCGATGCCACATCAAGTTCAACTTCCTCAAGAAAGTTGAATTGATGACAAACCTTAGTATGAACTTCCTTGTTACCTGGAAGTTTTCATTTTTTCATATCCACCCTAAAGGATAAGGTCTTGGATGTATAATCATTTCAAGGTTTAGCTTCTTAACTAATTCTTCTGACATCAAATTAGCTTGAGAACAACTACCAAAAAGTTTTTCTATCTTGGAATGTTTAGAAATGACTCTAATATGGAAAATTTCAATTCTCATATCTTCATCTTTAGTTACATTGGAACAAGTTGAAGAAATAGTGCTTGTTATTTTCTTACCTTTCAAACCCATTTTTGTAATATTTATTTAATCTCTTGAATCTGAACCTAAGTCGTGTTCAATGATAGCAACAATTTTCCCCTTCTCTTTGGCTTTCAGTTGATTGGATTCAAATCTGGATGAAGTTTCCAACTATGGTGTTCATCACGGCCATTAATTGAACAATGTTTACACGTGAGTTTCTCTTTCTCTCTTTTGATAGAGCTATTTCTATTTACACTTCCATTAAACTTGTCCTTTCCTTTACCCTGATACTCAAAGAAACTATCACTTACTTTGTTTCCGTCTTGCTTCTAAATGTGTGGCTTGAATGAAAACCTCATCTAAGTTTGTGGGATTGAACATGAGAATAGTGTGCCTAAGGAAACTGTGCAAACTCCCAATATAATTTAACAAATTTTCTTGAGAATAAAAATTAATACCAAAAATTAGAGTTTTTCTCTTAAATTCCAGAGTATAATCGTGCACACTTTTCCCTTTCAATTGTCTAAATTTCTAGCAATCCATAATGGCCTTTTTCATGTAAGCTAGAGGATAAAAGTTCCTTTTAATGGAAGAAATAAAACTTGAACAAGACATTGATATGTTACTGTGATTTTTAATCTCTTCTTGTGTCCTTGCTTCCCAACATACAAGTGTTAATCCTTCCATCCTCAAGGAAGCCAATTGAATGTTTATGTCATCTTCTTGAAGGTTCTAAATTATGCAATAAAACTCCAATTGATGAATCCAATTATCCAGCCTATATACATTTACCTTGCCATTATACATTGCAAACTCAAATTTGACATCAAGTTTGAGTAAGGGAGTTTTCCCCTTTTTTGTTTTTGAGTGAGTATGGGTGGCTTTGGTTGTGAAAGTGAAAGATGAAGATGATGGAGATGAAGAGGATCATGATGAAGATGGTGGAGATGGAGGAGACTTTCCTCCACTGCCCTTTCAATCATTCTCTTTATCCTTTTTGTCCCTCTCTTCAAGGAGGATCCTGACCCTTTTAGTCAATTCATATAAAGCCTTCTTTTATGCATCCTCTTACGAAATACCTTTAACTTATACAAAACCTGATATTATGGCTATGGATTCAAGCTCAACTTCTGGTGAAACTTGTACCTCTTCGATTCTCAGCTAGAGAAACTTGAGGTGCTTCAAGTGCAGCTATGAGTGAAACTTTGAGTGGAGATCGTGCCCTTGTGGCTCTCCTTATTTTGGTCCTAATATCAAAACTAACAGCCAATAGTTTCCCTTCTTCTCTCTGCAACATTAACCTTATAAGCATCACAAATTTACAACCATTAAAAGCTACTTGCACAAAACTAAAGAAAATCAAGAAAGTAGCCTTTGTAACCTTTGCTCTGATACCGCCTTGATCTGAATATGAATGTTAGTTTTTTTGTGCTAACTTCATCTTCATAATTATAAATAATTTGATGATCCCTTGCTTCATGTTCATAGGTTTCTTCAAGTGTTTATGAGTGTTAAACAAATAAGTGTATTGAGTTTTATGTTAAATTCATGAAAAAATTTAACATTAAAACATAATGTTTAACAACAACAATAAAATGTATAGAAAATCAACAAACGATCCATTAACATGATGTTTTGAGGAAGGAGTTCACCCCTCCTGGGCTACATCTCCTTGGTCCATATTCCATGGCTTGGGCCTCTGTATTAGCTCAAATGAGAAATTTTTTTTTCTTGCAATCATCTACTGCTCCTAAAACCTACTTCAATGTCTTCGGAATGTCCAAATCATCTAGAATAGACTCTTCTTTCTCCCAACTTGGTCGAATTTTGAAAAATTTATGGACTCCTCAATTTGGCGTAGGAAATCTCCACTAAAACTGGAGAAAACTCTAATTGGGGCCGCTAAATTTGTCGAAAACACCAAATTTGGGGGCTCTGCCAAAAACGCCGCTGAATTAAACTACATTTTAATTAAATTTAAGTGCGATTAACTTTGGATAAGTGAGATAGCACTAATCAGGCATGTAAACCAAATATGAATTTATGAAATTGGATTAGCACTTAAACAAGGGTCATGGGTTAATAAACCCATATTAATCTTAATCCCTCTTATTTAGCAATAGCGCCACTCTTGGTCATGGAGTATGGTCCTGTGGGGAGGTCATGTGGGGAGGGGGCTGGCCCCCTCCTTACCTCCGCCACTCATACTATATGAACTCAAATATAAGGCGTGATGCTATTAAGATTTTTAGTGGTGGTATGTTGGTAAGGTCGGTGCGTTGTGTGGGGGAGGTCGAGGAGTCGAGCCTCGATCTCTACCCAACCTGTGTGTAGATTTTTGCACCACATAATATTATATCTCGACCTTTGAACTTGTTAATAATTTGACCCTTTGTATTATATATTTTGCACCATATAATAAAACAAATTCACCATACATATAAAATTCAACATTTTATAATATTAATTCAGACTTATTATATAGTTTGCACCATCTAATAAAACAAATGTACCATACAAATAAAATTTAGAATTTGATAATATGAATTCAGACTTTGGAGTTATAACATAAATTCAGCATTTGACCATATAAATAAAATTCAGTCCACAAGTATAAAATTTCTACCATATAAATAAACCATAATTCGGACTTTGACTCATAATTCGGTCTTGGAGGGGGGGTCAAGTGGTGGCCTCTAGGCTTCCACATGTCCTCTTCCCATTGGCTCTCTCACATACCAATGAAATTGAAACAAAACAAACCCACAACAATGAACCCCAAATTGACACTTGGCATAGTTTCATTGGGCGAAATTGACGCAATATTCCTAGAATATACTTTTCTTTGCTAACTAGGCCACCATTTCAGCATTCTGTCCTTTCTGCAATTTTTTTAGGTGTTTATGAAAATGAGCAACAGGCTCTATCTTACTCATCTGGAGTTAGTTTTCGATGAAATGAATTGCGTCGGATTCCTAACAACGAGCTCCTCATTTTCATTTAGTTTCCAATCAATTCTGAGCACTTCCATTTTTAAGCTTTAACACTAAGGACCTGATTATTTATCCCCCCTAGAATCCTTTTGGACTCAAAAATATCTTTGATTACTCAACATGTGGATGAGGGTACAGTTCTATCACCCTTCGAGTCTCAAACCATTGAAAATTTCCCATTTTCATCAACTTGATATTTTCACAAAAAATAAGTTTTTTCCTTGACTCTTGAGATCCTCTCTTCCTGTTGTAGACACCTTCATGTTGCAATTTCCCTGAATTTGCAGAGTAGCAAGTTGTCCTTGCAGAAACAAACTATCTCCCACCATGGTCATCAATCAAAGGAAACGTAAAAATTGTCTCACCTCGCACACTGTCGTCATGACTATTCTTAGCTCCTACTTCTTTGTACTTGCATCTACTCTTGACCAAGTATTTTTTCCATTTCCATGTACCCTTTGGAAACACAAAAAAAAAATCACTTGTGGAACATATGCCTTCTTTGTCAAATTTATTTGGAACTTTATCTGTGACCTTTTCACTCTCTTACACCAGCATATTGTTTCCAACAATGCTCAACACTGATTTTTACTGTTGCAAATCTATCGCATCTTCTTTACCTCCTTTCAAAGGGAACCTATTAAAGTCCTGACATATCTCAGTACAAGCAAAAACAACTTCAATGAAATAAAATTGTTAGTTCGATGCATCTTTTTGAAAGGGTTAATTAAAAAAAATTATATGCTTGAACATTAACAAATTCAAATTTTGACTTGCATTCACTATCCTCTTCATTTCTCCTGCATGTATAAGACACAAAATTTTCTTCTTCTTATGTGCTCTAACTATGTACTCAATTCCATATTTAAACAAGTGATACTTATTCCCATGGTGATGAAATACTTATTTCCTATCATAAAGATAAGGACTTCCCAAAAAAATACCTAGAATCTCAAGCGGCACCACATCAACTTCAACTTCATCAAGAAAGTTTGAATTGATGGAAAACCTTAGTATGCACTTCCTTGTTACCTACAAGTTTTCATTCTTGCATATCCACCCTAAAGGATAAGGTCTTGCATGTATAACAGTTTAAAGGTTTAGCTTCTTAACTAAGTCTTCTAAAATCAAATTAGCTTGAGAACGACTATCAAAAAGTGTGTCTACCTTCGTATGTTTAGAAATGACTCTAGTATGGAAAAGTTAAATTCTTGTATCTTCATATTTAGTTTCATTGGAACAACTTGAAGAACTAGTGCTTGCTATGTTATTACCTTTCAAACCCATTTCTTTAATCTTTGTTTCATCTCCTGAATATGAACCTAAGTCATCTTCAATGATAGCAACAATTTTCCCCTTCTATTTGGCTTTCATTTTATTTGGCTTCAAGTCTGGATGAATTTTCCAACAATGGTATTCATCATGCAAATTCTTTGAACAATGTTTACATGTGATTTTATCTTTCTATGTTTTGATAGAGATATTTATGTTTCCTCTTCCATTAAAATTTCCCTTTCCTTTACCCTCATACTCAAAGAAACTATCACTTTTCTCATCTACACTATGTTTCCCTCTTGCTTCTAAATGTATGGCTTGAACGCAAACCTCATCTAAGTTTTTAGGATTGAACATGAGAATACACTAGTAGAAAAAGGCTAATTAGTTACTAAAAAAACGACTAAAATTTTCATATAAACGACTATTTTTCGGTCGGTGACCAATAGTAGCTAATTTACAGTATCTTATAACACGACCAACTTTTTGGTCATTTTTAGCTTAGTCATTAATTGGTTATCTCAATTTTGTTGTCTAGTTGTATATTTGGTCATTAATTTAGTCATTGATTTGATCATTAATTTAGACATTGATTTGGTGATTAATTTGATCATTGATTTAGTCATTGATTTAATCATTGATTTGGTCATTAATTGTCACAATTAATGACCAAATATACAACAAAATATATGACTATATCATCACTCAAGAAAACCCATTAATGACCAAAGAAATATGACCAAAATGTTGGTCATGCTATAAGATACTGTAAATTAGCTACTAATAGTCATATATATGTAAATTTTAGTCATCGTTTGAAACCAATTAATGACCGAAGAAATATGACTAAATTTTAGTCATGTTATAAGATACTGTAAATTAGCTACTAATATTCGTATATATGCAAAATTTAGTCATCATTTGTAGTCACAAATTTATCATTTGCAGTAGTCATTTATTCATTATATAAACGACTAATTTAGTAGTTTATATTCATTTCATTTACTTTCATTAATAATCATTATAAATGACTAATTTAGTTGTATATTCATTTTATTTGTGTTCATCATTAATCGATATAAACTACAATTTTAATAGTTTTAGATTGATTTTATGTGTTCATTAGTAATCAGCATAAATTAATTAGTATGATTTTGCAACTAAATTTTAAAAAAATGTCATACAATTTACATGTTCATCTAATATGAAAACGCAAAGTTACATATGTTAATTACAATACCAAGTAATATCAAGTGCAACTATAAATAATTCCAACCACAAATTATATTATATAAAATGTTAAGTATTATAATATGAGTTTCAAACTTAATATTGGTTGGAGTGCAATTTATAGGTAAAATATTGTTCATCATTTCAAAACATTATCATTATCTTGCCAAGGAATTGCAAGTGAATTCACCAACTCTGAAAACTTGACCATCAATCTTTATCTGTGTGTCTTATGCGGGATATTGGCTCTACGAGTACCACTGGACCAATACACTTATTTCTCTTTTTCACTCTAGTGTTATTGTTCCCTTCTTTCTTCAATCCTTGCTTCTTACCATCAATAATGAGTCCATTTTTTGCAGAAACAAAAAACAAAAAAAAGTTACAATGCAGAGTATAAGACATGAAAGTCGATGAACACTGGAATATAAGCTAAAGTAGACTATAAAGGATTTATACGATATATATCTCAACATCAGCAATATTGTTAATGTCATTTGCAAGAAACTCGAATAATTTTTCTTTAGTTGGGAAATAGTGGCCACTATGTGGCCAGATGACCTCTATAAACAAAGCAAATAAAATGTCACAAATAAACACAACAGAGCTAGCAATTTCTACTAATAATGTCTCATGCTCCACTATTGTATTTGTATCGTTTCCTCTAGTTTTCTCTAAGAAGAAGTTACACTTCAACAATAAAACTAGTTAGTAGAAATCTAATGGGTGGAGAAAAGTATTGCTGACACAATATTACAACAAGAAACTAAAAAAGAATAAAACAAGACTTTGTAAATTATGATACTAACTAGGAATATAGCTTTAACATAGTAATATTCAATTATCAACGTATTATTCCAAGGGAAAAAGAATCCAATTTCCATAAGCCAACAAATTATGTATGCCCCTTGTTTTCCATGTAATTAACTGAGCAAGATTATCACATACAATTTCCATTTAGAATCTCTAAAATGGTTATATAAATATTCAAAGAAAACTTAATGTTACTCATTCATTTTTATCTGATGCACACATAATTGAATATGATAACTTGGTTTTGAGTTGGAAAGTTTTGTAATTCATCGTGTCCAAAATCATTGTTTATTGTCGTGACTGCTTTTTTTAAAATGATCAGGCAACAGGCTTATATTTGATCAAAAAACATATTTTTCGGAATATATTCCATTTTTCTAATTCAAAGTTAGGTTTCCTTCCATTTGATGACGTTCAAACAAACTAGAATCATTTTCCTTTAACAATTCATTGTTGTAATATACTACTAAACAGACAACTACGTAATGAAGTTATTAGTGGTGGAATACTAATAAATCACAAATATAGGAAAGAAATAACACCACTTTGTCCTAGACATGCCAAGTCTTTATCCTCTTGGTTGGAAATGTTACTTCATGAAACCAACATATTTGAAAAATATAAATTTTCTAAAACTAACCAATGCCAGTGTATCCAACAACATTGACATATCTATTGGCATGCCCTTAAAATGTGTGGAAGTATTAAACAAGCGTTGTGCACTTCCCTGTAAAGTTAAAGTTTGGCAATGGAATATGTTGTCCCTTAGTCTAATCAAGTTTTAACTTGCCTTTGATAACTTAGAGAGAATGGGAATCCAATATAGAACAACGACAGAAAGATTTTATTCATTCACACTTACCTAGATCCTAAACAAGAATTGAAGCGTTATACCGATCCAAGAATGTCTCACATTCCACCAGAAAACAAAATTTCTAGATTTTGATTGTAACCCTTGAGGCTTTCTCAAATTTGTAAACAAGTAACATCATAAATATTTTTCCGTAGTTCTCAAACCTTCTTCTATGTGGAGCTTGAGAAAATATGTGCATACACATATCACAAGTGTAACTAATTTCTCCTTTTCCTAATTACTCCTTTTCCTTAAAGTAATATAAGTGGCATTTAAAAAATAAAAGGAAGCCTACAAGAGAGGAATGCCACAATTGCAGATATATTGTAGTACATAAAATAAAAAATATAATGAAGTTAACTAATGGAGTAATTGATGGAGAAATCAAGGGGGTCATTGGTGGTTGTTTGTACCCTAAACATGCAAGTTACAATTAGATTTTTACAAATACACTGTGATACATTCCCACTTGCCACTTGTCACTTAGTATTACTCAGACCTCTTCCTCCTTGCTTACAAGGAATTTTTCCCTAAATTAGCAAAATGGAAACCAATAATTCCTTAAAAATCCTAGAATATCATCTGATCCAATGACAAGACTAGCCACCTCTTAAATCATAACTAGAACCTTTGATAGCCTTTCATCAGTATTGTCATTGTGTGCATCCCTAAGGAAATGTACAAACTCCTCAAGCGGAACTGGAAACACTCCAGTAAAAATATCTCTAGTATTAGATCATGTCTGGGCTTCATAGAATTGCATTACAGTAACCAGTTCTTTTCTATCTGAGTGAAGAAACACAAATAATAGAGCCTTGTGACACCATTCCAGCAACAAAACTGGAAAAATTGTATTCAACTATGTTTCCAATTCATGCAAAGTAGCTAATGCATGGAAATTTTGCTTTTCTAAAACTACAAGCTTTCGAAGAACCACAAGGACCATCTCCTGAACAAGATCTACACTTGGTATACCCAAAATGACCTCTGCAAATTCAATTCTCATAACTAGGCATGTGACAAACCTTTCTTTAAAGTATTCAAACATCTCATCTCTAATTCCACCAAACTTGAAAAGGTTGATCTGATTCCTCGCTTCTATTTAAAACTAACTGATTTATGTATTAACCTAGCAATTGTTGTTGTTACCAAACTATTTTAATTGTTAAGCTAATCAATCAATAAAGAAAATGAGAAGAAAAAACAAATATCCATGGACATCAACCATTTTCATAATTTCTGCTACCGTTTCCAACAAAGTCTCAAATACATTCAAATCCTCAGTGGCTTCCAAAGCATGTTTCAATATTCCAAGCATATTGTCTTCTTTTGTTTTGTTGCACGCGTCATCATCTTCAAACAAAATATCAATTACATTATTCTCAATGAAGTAACGTATTTAAAAAAAAAAATTATCTCCTCGCAACCTTCTTCTCATAAAGTGGAACTATATCCAAGTATTTTATCCACAAAGGTTTTGTTTCCAGAAGGCCACTTTTGATTGCATGGCATAGAAGAGGAGAAATTCTTCCCACAATAGCAACACAAACTTTCTCTAATGATTCACTAAAAAGAAGTCGATGAAAGAGAGACTGACAAATACTGAAAGCAAACTCTAACAATTATGTTATTAAGAATGTATTTCCTTTATATCTGATATAAAGTTACATCAAGGTCACTTTTCCCTGAGTTAGCTGCATTTTTTTATCACACTGAGCACAAAATAATCCTGATATAAGAACATCTATGTTTCCCAAATTCACTTTCAAACCAACATTTTTGTGGATTTGACACATAAAGTTGGTTGCATAATCGGTTGCTAAAGGAGTAGTAGATAAACATGCAATGTATCGAATATCATGAGCTAAAATTTCACAAAATTTATCAGACGTGCCTTCAACAAATACCTCCAATCTTCTACACATGGTTGTAATAACATCATAGCTATAATTGAATGCAAGAATTGGCATAGATGCAACATCTTCAGCTTGGAAATCAGCAATCTGATCTTGCAATGCTAAGTCCAAAACCTGAAAATTGTTTTCACTCATTGCTTTGATCCCTTCCTTAGGAAACATACTCATAATTCTTCAGTTTTTCTTCTTGATGATATCAGATTCGATGTCAATATCATAAAACAACCATGGAAGTTTCAAAATTGACAAAAGTGTTTTTGTGTTCTCAAATCTTTTTTTGTTGCTTGTATTTTGAAATGTCTGAGAAAACACACTTAACATTGAGAAAATATTTAGTTGTACATTCAACAATGCATCTAGGGCATATGGCATTTAAAGTATGAAGGAAAGTACCCATGGTCAAATCATAAATAGTGGTCCATTGAGTACACAAGATTCTTGATAGGAATTATTTTTGCATCCAGTGATGATGATGCCAAATGTATAAATTCGAAACAAGGCCTTTGTAATGTACCATCTCCTTAAGCAAGTAAAATACAAGATGATGACATGAACGATGAGCTAATAAGGCCTTCTACTTGAAGCCTTATTTTGACAAGGCATCTATTCAACAATTCAACATCCAAGAGGCAAATGGTTGCTAGTGTACCTCTCCTGTAACATCAATTAGAATACCCACACTGTCTAGCGACTTGGAGAAAGTAGGAAGCTCACAGAAAGGTGTTGGAGAGTTGCAGATATAAAATTTAGTAAAGGACATGTCAAAGCATGTTATATACAAAGCAATAGAAACTGTGAAGCTCAATTCAGTTGTGTAAAATGATGCAACAGATAATAGGTATGCCATAGGAAAATTACATAAAGTCCATTTTATCGAATAGGAATTCATGACCAACCTGGATGCTAAGGAATCATGTCTAATTGCCCAGGTGTAAAATGAATCTCTCTCAAAATTGAGAAGTGTGACTCCTTCACCCAAAACATAGAATGGTCAACTAGATAAGTAATTCACTGGCCTAAATGGACTAGATAAGTAAGTTTCTGCGCGCTGTGAAAAGAGAGTTTTGGACAAATTTTGGAAATTTTCTATAGACAAAAATTACTCTCAAGCATGGCAGGAGAATATTGATGCACATCTTCTAGAACCTAATGAGTTCTGACAAAAAGAACTAAATCAAATTTCATGAAAAAATTCAAAGTAGAAAAATAAAAGCAAGACAAAGTTCATATAGGCTAAGAAATCCAAAATAACATGAAGAAGCCCCATACTACTTTGACTTCATCATATGTGGAAATTAAAATAGTGTATGAGGGTTGTTTCTAGCTAAACACATCATTGCTTACAAATCAAAAAATTTATACAACCTGTAGCAAATATTTGAGAACAGTTTGATGTTTTTTTACACACTTGAAGAGGCCAAGCCACTAGTGAATAGTTGATAATTGCCAACAAACTATAATTGAAATTTAGATAAAATAAGGTAACATGAAATATAGTAGTAGTTGCACATGCATTCAGAGTGTTGCATGATCCATTTTTCTACCTATGTGAAGAATATACAACTTTCTCTCAGATCTATTTCAGTGTGTTCAAGTCTCACTTGCATCTCTAGCGATAATTCAAACACCTTTTTCAAATCTGTTCATCAAGGAAAACAATTGATATGTTGGCCAGACATATGATTATAAGGCACTCACAATTTCAACAAATATTTTAAGGTTCATTACCCCTTTAAGGAATTTGTTAGTCAATGGGGAGGAAACCTTATATGAGAGGAAGTCACCTTGCACACGTTTCCAAGCTATTATGATGAGGATGTCCACTCATTGATAATTACTTCATCTTCTCCTTTGTAGATTGTACTTATACCATGGAATTTTCCGAATGGAGCCTTTTGCATTGAATATTGATGGAAAGTTCTACTCATGATGCCACAAGTGCTACTTTATTAGTGTTTTGCATGGTCTTTGTGCATTCATTCAAGTTTTGAACAAGGAATCCACTTTGGAGGAGGCCACACATGCTTCTAAGGAGGATTCATTCATTGTTCGTGAAGGTAGATACATGGTCAACCACTGGGAGGAGGAACCGTACTTTCTGGTGCCATTTTTGAAGGATTGTTGCAAAACCAACTCCATTATCATGCTATCGTTGACTTGTATCATGGAGATAGTTGATTGAGAGCATTATTTTAGTCTTTTTCTAAAATATTTTCATGATTTTTCTTAGAGTAGAAAGGGGATCTCAACATCCTATTGCTATCTTTAGTATAGAGTTGTTGAGGAGGTTTGAATGGTAATATTTTGTTGTATTCCTTGCACAAAATATTGAAACCAGGAAAAGGTTGCAATAATAGCTATGAGCATGCTTACGGTGCTTCAGTTACAACAAATGACACTATGGCTGATAAAAAGAAGTGATGGCCACAAAAGTTCAAGGGTTGGGAATAGCACTAGCCATTCGAAAATGCAAGAAGGAGATGCAAACATTGAAGATCATTTTCCAAAACATTCAATAGGTTAAAAGATAAATCTTCCTGGACAATACGGTTTAAAAAATTTTAATGTATTATTTGGTAGGGGTTGGCATGCATTAGATGTCTCCTTATTCGCTGCAACTGATCAATCAATGGTTGCAATCACAACCTTATTAATTGTCAAGAAGTTTTGTACTCTAAAGTTGTTATCCTTGTTACTTGGTAGAATGCCTTTCATTCACATTGTAGATGGGACCTGATAGGCTAATAAAATTTCACTGTAATCTTGTCAAGTTCAGTAAAATGCAATCAAGAAAGAGTGGATTTGGAATTTAAAAGCTCATGTGCTGTAAAAAAATATCTCAATTACTTTGTAAAACGCAATGTCGAAATGTATTACACAATCATGTTCTCTATTCAAAGTATAAACTCTGTAACCAAGCACTCATGATTTTAGTAGACGTAAACATCATAGAGTGAACTATCCCCAAGAAATTTTATGATTTATGCAATTACTTATCACTTACTATTACTATAATGACATATGGTTAGACTTACCAGGACCACATATTATTCCTGGAGGTCATAATCATGTTTAAATTTCATCTATTGTTATACAACTTTGTTCATGAATAAATTTGTCATTATGAAAAAGTCACTTCCAGGTTATATAGTACCATCATTCTGAACTCCTCTGCTAACTAGCCAAAAAAAATATTATTTCAAATCATAAGGTGTTTTTGCCTCTCATTTTATTTAAGGATCAAGAATTCTTGATTCATAGTCAATCTCGAATAAGGGTGT
Organism: Pinus albicaulis; assembly: GCA_034641835.2. Taxonomy (NCBI): domain Eukaryota; kingdom Viridiplantae; phylum Streptophyta; class Pinopsida; order Pinales; family Pinaceae; genus Pinus; species Pinus albicaulis. Next base: position 1,467,383,461 of record CM076575.1, read on the forward strand.
TTCCATTATATACTTACACAATCTTCATTCTCTTATTGTAACAGTACCCATGATGCCTGAAGGTGTTGTTATCACTACTTTGCATGTTGGCTTTTCATAATCAAATGATCTGCTTCAGATACCTTACAAATTATTAAGGAGAGGTCCTTGACTAGATCATGATGGGTTTTGAACGTTGTTCAATATCTTAGCATTTCTACCTTTTATAGTACGAATGTCCTGTAATGTGAAGAAATGTGAAACTTCTATTCTTGAAAGGATCTATGAATTGGATGTTGCTAATCTGACTTGTACCTAGCCTTACACTATCTCAATTGTTGCAATAAATTCATTCTACCATCCAATGAATAAATTGATGATAATGAAGGTTTTACTTTTATAGGTGACAACACACTTACTTCAACTAATGACAATTCCTTCAAAAAAGAAACGACAAAAATAAAACTAAGTTGATGTACCTTTGATGTCGTGAAGATGTATGTTGTCTTCCTTGTCATTATGAAGATCAAAATTTTGGAGATGTCCCAATAGGTTACTTCTCACAATTCAAGTCCTTGGAGAGATAATATTTGAGATGGTCTTACAGGGAACCGAGTCTTGATCAAGACTTCTGTTGTAAACCCTTGGACTAGAGAAGTCTTCTTGCAATTTTTAACTCATTCTACATCAAGATGTATACCTAGACAACTAGCCTTTCAAACAACAAAAGATTCATGCATGAAACTTAAGTGAGTTACTCCAATGACACTTTTGTTCTTTAGGCCCTAGTTCTAATAACAAATATTTATCATACTTATGTTCAATAGTATTTTTCAAAGAGTAGAGGAGAGGCCACAACTTTCAAACAAATACTTATGAGAACCTTAAACAACAAAAAATTATAATTTGGTTCAGAACTTCAAATCAAAATTAAGAGAATTCAGTCCAAATAAATCTCGGTCTATATTGAGGTTGTTTCAAGTGAACAATCTGCAAGACATATCATTTTGTTATAGGGCAGAAGAGAGTGATTAAATAAATCCTCAAACTCGAACAGAGGAACCTTTGTACCTAGATCTGTAATATTCCATTAAAACTCAGATAAGAATGGCTTGCAATCTTTGAAACTTGGATCAACATGAGATGAAGTCATTCTTGAAACTTTGACAGGAATGAAGTCTCATCAACGTATAGTTATGACTCATATAGCCAGGTGTCAAATAGTTGTCAAGAAATGTCTGTAGACTGAGCCCTTAGAGTCTTTAATACACCTTCATGTATCCAACGAATCCCACACCACAATAGGACTATTACTTCTCCAAAGGTCAAAATATTTCAGAGCATACCCACTTGAAGTGACAGGCATACAAAATGAACAATCCAAGATCAAACAAAACCTTTTGTCCTTAAGGAGGTCCGAATGACTGCTTCAGGACTGCAGGCAAGTTTAGAATTTCAGTCTTATAGTGGTACTACAAGAATACTCCTTGTTTTTCAGAGTATAAGAATCAAGTCAATAATAGGCCTCTTGTTTGATTAGGCCAGACTTCGATGAACTCAATTCTTGTTAAAAATTTCAAGCTGCCTCTTATTATGACATACAAATAACTGCTAGACTCCTATGCAAAATCATGTCACTATGAAACCTCAATGTTTAATAAAAAATTTCATAGTCAATGTAAGGATCTTAGAGGAAAAATATCTCTTCTGCTATCTCTCATTTTAGCTACATACCTAATGAGTCATGCCTTTAAGGTAGAATATCTCACTTCTCAGTTGTATTGCATTCTCTTCTTTCTTGGGCTTGTCCTCACCTGTGATCTGATATACATGGATTGCAATTATAGCATGCACTATGGAAATTGGTTACTAAGCCACAAGGCTTAAATGTGTCAACAGCTAAACCTTTAATGCTAAATAGTAACATTGCACTACTACCAATGCCTTGAAGGAGTTACACCTCTACTATATTTCTCCCTCAATACCTCTACTAGATGCCTCCATCATACAGAGTTCGTTGATAGATAGTTGAGCAGTGCTCAAGCATAGGCAAACATCTTCTGCATTGAATAATGATGGAAAGTTCTACTCATGATGCCACAAGAGCCACTTTATTGGAGTTTTACATGGTGTTTGTGCATTCATTCAAGGTTTGAAGAAGGAATCCACTTTGGAGGAGGCCACACATGCTTCTAAGGAGGATTCATTCATTGTTCCTGAAGGTAGATACATGGTCAACCACTTGGAGGAGGAACCTTACTTTGTGGTACAATTTTTGGAGGATTGTTGCAAAACCAACTCCATTATCATGTTATCGTTGACTTGTCTCATGGAGCTGGTTGATTGAGAGCATTGTTGTAGTCTTTTTCTAAAATATTTTCATGATTTTTCATGGAGTAGAAAGGGGATCGCAACATCCTATTGCTATCTTTAGTATAGAGTTGTTGAGGAGGCTTGAATGATAATATTTTATTGTATTCTTTGCAGAGAATACTGAAACTAGGAAAATGTTGTAGTAATAGCTGTGAGCATGCTTACAGTGCTTCAATTACAACAAATGACACTATGGCTGCTAAAAGGAAGTGGTGGGAACAAAAATTCAAGGGTTGGGAATAGCACTAGCCATTCAAAACGGCAAGAAGGAGATACAAACATTGAAGATCATTTTCCAAAACATTCAATAGGTTAAAAGATAAAGCTTCCTAGAAAATACGGTTTAAAATTTTTTGATGTATTATTTGGTAGGGGATGGCATGCATTAGATGTCCCCTTATTCGCTGCAACTAATCAATCAATGGTTGCAATCACAGCCTTAGTAATTTTCAAGAAGTTTTTTATTGTAAAGTTGTTATCCTTGTTACTTGGTAGAATGCCTTTCATTCACATTGTAGATGGGAGCCTTTTGAAGGAAAAGGAGATTCATATTTAGTGTTGTTATTGTTTTTTTTTAAACAAAAGCTTTGCAGAATTCTAGCACAAACTGTGAAGAGTATGGTATATGAATTGAGTAGAAAGTGCTATTTAATAGGGAAAATTTATGAGCTAGTGTAGTCTCAAATACTCGTATTTGAAGATGCCTCATTCATTTTGTCGAAGGAGGTAGCGACTATGGTATTTTACTAGCTGATTGACTACTCTTGTACATTTAAAAGTTTTGCATAATCACTCCAGGTTTGGTTTTCTCTTTTACTAGTTGATTGACTACCCCTACATCCCAAAGTTTTTTGAGTTAATAATTTCAGCAAATAACTAGATCTGATGTGTTTGTTTAGTAGATTTGTAATCTAATAGGTGGTAAATTGCCAAGATGGTGGCTTAAAAGAAATTTTAACACATACTATCAGATTGGACTTGGACATTTTGGACATTTTGATAACATGCATTTTCATTAGTTTTCATGACTTTCACTAATATTCCATTGCTCATTTTGTTGATTAACTAGAGGATGGCTAGACGCTGATGGCTTTAGAGAACTTAATGTCTTAATTTTTAAATTCTGTAATTTAAGTGTCAACGAAATCCAACTTAATATTTAGTATTGCCAGATGAAAGGGGCCCTAATTGGGAGTAACTGGGTATCAGAGGCGAATCCTCTCGAGGAAGGGAATGTGTCGAGCTAGTGCCCTTCTCAAAAACCATTTTGGGGGATATTTTTCCTTTCAATTCTACTGAAATTGGTGTTAGTTTCAGGAAATTCTCTCACCGAAATTGAGAAAAATAAAACAAAAACTAGGTTCAGGAAATTCTCACCCAAATTGAGAAAAACAAAAACCCTGCAATTCTGTGTCAAAATGGTTCGCTCATTGTTTGTCTTAACTCGCACAGGATGGTCTATATAATGGGCTAACTTTAAGCGCATGGGAGGGGATTCCGTTTTTAACCGCTCTTAGTGCTAAAGTTAGTTGTAATATACGTGTCGTGGGAAAGATAATTTCTCTAACTGCAGGGTGTTAGCACGCCTAAAAAATGGGGCCAATAACTTTGTTGAAGATGAATGTTTAATGGCTGTTCGAGGTTACCAGATCTCCGCATCCAAATCTAATGGCCACCATAAGAAAAATTGGCACACATGCCTAAAATTGGGCATGGTAAATTCATGAGTTCAGATCCTTTGGCATAGTTTCAATTCTTGAAACAATTATTCTACTTGGATCTTATGAATAACTACAAAATGGTAATCCCTACATCCTAGCAATATCAGTATGCGTACATGATAGTGTTTACCACGTGCCTATCATGAGTCCTTTAATGATTATCTATATATCTGAAATCGATTGAATCGTCACCATGGCCTTTGGTATTACAGCACCCCTCTTCCTGGTACAAACCACCTTAGCTCCTCCTGCTCTGTTACCCCTAATAACGTCTCCAATTATGAGCACCTAGTTCAGTGAATATTTCCGAAAAGGTAGTGCTGCCACTGCTGAGAAGCTGCATGGTGATGAAGTAGTCGAAATTGGCCATCATTGAACAAGTTAACTGCCCAGCTGCTGACCCACTTCTCCTCCACGGGAATAATTGGAAATTTTTGCAATTAAATGAGGTATTCCACACTATATTATTTTCTAAAAAATTAAAGATCCAAGAATATATATAAGGTAGTAGAGAAATAATGTTCCCAGAAATTAAAATGTCTAGTTCATTTAGAAAGGAAAAAATCATATCAGAAGTCTCAATACATTTCTGCAAATTGCAATACTGAAAGTAGTATGACCGTACCTCAGTCCCAGCTTTTAGCTCCAGTGTCTTATTTGCCACAGCCCCAGCTGCTACTCTTCCAATTGTTTCCCATGCTGAAGATCTGCCACCTCCCTGCGTTTTATATAATTGCAGTTATAACACATAAATCAATAAGTTGTATCTCCAAAATCACGAAGCATTTAAAGAGAGGCATACTACTCAGCAAATAGGCATGCTTAACCATACCTGAACTAAACTAAACGAACACCATATTTGAAGTCATATGTGGCATTCGCATGAAATGGGCGATAGGCTAATGAAATTTCACTGTAATCCCATCAAGTTCAATAAAATGCAATCAAGAAAGAGTGGATTTGGAATTTCAAAAGCTCGTGTGCTGTAAACAACTAACTCAATTAATTTGTAAAAAGCAATGTCGAAATGTATGACACAATATTGTTCTCTATTCAGAGTATAAACTCTATAACCAAGCACTCTGGTATGACATAATGCCAAAACGTATGACACAATGCACAAATATCAGGCCCCAAAGGCGTTCAGCAGGTTCAAACAGTGCATGGGGGAGAACCCATTCGGATCCCGCCCGATATGTGAATGAATAAATTTGTTTGTGCCACTTATAATCGAAGGAGGAAGCCAGGTCGTCTATGAACTCTTACCACGCTTCTGTGGCCATTCTTCCTTAGAGGAATCCAGGTCTTCTGACGAACTCTTACCACGTTTGCCCATGGCTCGGCTTAGCTCAACTGAAGGGAATCTAACTTCTACCAGGCTTGCCCATGGCTAGGCTCGGCTCAGCTACCCAGGATAGATCTCAAAATTTGTATGGAAAGCCCGAGCTCAAATTCGAAACCCTTAAACCAGCGAGGGTTTTAAAATTTGACTAATAAATAAAATGATCCTTCCGAACGCATTTGTTTTCCCTTCTCGCGAAATTTGAGAGAAGGATTCCCGCCCAGGTTTGGAAGTTCCCGCCATTTTTTGATTGGATTTGTTATATATAATTTAAAATAATTCATAATATGATGATTCATTCACAAATATAGCATAACAGTACATGCACTAAGGTATATATCGATATCTAGATATTTTAATAATAACACAATCGAACCAATTGACCATCCTAATGATTAACGAGGAAATCATTTGGTCATGATTAATGATTGATTTCAATGAGTATTTCGAACATATTACATTATAATATTATATTGACAAGTTGAGTTTGATGGATTTACATTTACTTACGAGGAGTTCAAGTGAGGGAATGAGGAGTACATTTAGTGGCAATGGTAGGTGAAATCACGTTGTAGATATCATATTTTATTATATTCATTACACTTTTATAGTATAGTGAATCATGTTGTAGATATCATATTTTTATTATATTCATTACATTTTTCTAGTATAGTGAATCTGAAAGTGGGATTTTTAGTAGATTTGCAATTTTCACAGAATTATGTTTATGCTATTATTTGACTTTTATACTCATTTTTTAGTTGATGTGTAATTTAGTTTTTATGTTTTTCCTATTTCATCTTTTAAATTTCATAAAACAATATTTTAAAATAATGAGGGTCACTAGAGAAATCCTTGTCGGTCCACTCTCGTAGGGAGAAGGTTCTCAATGAAGCAATGACCGTGGGTGTATTTGTAGCATTGTAGGTTTAAATATATATATAATTAGTTTATGTGTAGATATATTGTTGATGTATTATTAGTTTAGATATGTATATATTGTTGATATTGTTAAGTAGATTTAAAGATATATCATTATTCTTAGATGTTGAGATATTTCATCTATACAATATTATAATTATATTATTTTTTTTGTTTTAATTTTTGTCAAGTTGAATATATGTAAGTGTAGTTAATGATTTTAATGGAGGTCGTTACATGATCAGTTTGAGGAAACCGTAAAATGGAGAGGGTCATGAAATCAATACAAGGATCTTCATAGGGTTAAGGGGTGTCAAGGTGCTAGAATGTTGTATTAAGAGAATTAGATAACAATTTAGGAAATAGTGATACAAATTGCACATATGTATATGTTGTGGTGCAAATGTAACAATGTTTTTGAAATTATTTTGTAAGGCATGACAATGGTCAAGTTTGCCATGTTTTTTAAAAGTATGCATGTGCATGTAATGGTGGAGTAAATGACTTATGTTAGGAGGGATGAGGTTGAACCCTAACAAATTCAAGAAAGGAGATCAATCTAGGAACGTTGTTGGTGCGGGTCAATGAGCATTGGGCTATTTAACTTCCTTTGACAGACATTTGTTTTTTTATTGAAATTTTTTTGATGAACACAAGCAAGTGGAAATTAATTGATTTTAGACATTACAATGTGGTAGAAACATCTTCAAATTTATGAAAGCACCACTTTAACTCAACAGTGACAACTAAGTGGTATTTATTCTACTCAAGTCACTCTAGACTTTGACCTAACCCTATGTTAAATAAACAACCCCCTTAAGAAGGCAATTTGGCCCATGAGGGGTGAACATGTCACATGGCAATGTGGGGGAATAATAACAGACTATTTTCACCCACCAAGAAATAAGCAACCCCCCATCAATTTTATTCATTACTTTAAATGGGTTGAGTATCCTTTGCTGCCTCTAACAATCGTATTGAATGTATGTGATGTTAACTAAGTTAACCAAAAAAACATGCCTTCAATAATGGTAACAAGACTTACACATTATATATTGCATCGAACAATAAAATGAAGCTTTAATATGTGTAACCAACCATACATGTAATTTATCAAGTTGACCAAACTAACATGCTTCTACTAGTGATAACCAAAAGGTACATGTTGGTAATTGGGTGACCAATGTGGTATGCCTCAACATTCGTAATTGAACATAAATGTTGTTGATGGGGTTGACCAACGTAACATACCTCTCGCAATTGTAGTTAAACATGCATGTTGATAGTGTTAATCTCCAAGATAGTGCTAATAAAAAAAAGATGTTAATAACCAACCTAAAAAATCACTAACAATGACAATGGAATGTGCATGTCAGTAAATAAACTAATAGACATGACACACAACTCGCTAAGTTGACCAACTTGACAAACTATTGGTTTTTTCATTGAACTAACATGCCTTTATGAACACAACCAAATTTGCATGATGTTGAACAAGTAAACCAACCTAACATACATTTAACGATAATAACAATGTGTGAAGGTTGTGGATTGGGAAAACCAAACTAACATGCCTCTGATAATCGTAATCGACCATACATGCCTATTGTGATCAACCCTTCAGCAGTTCCCTTGCTTTCGTACAAAATTAGCATGTCATGCAACTCTTAGACTAACTTTGATACATATACAAATTAAGTTTGTATTTACTTGTTAGAATTGTGTTATAAAGTCTTTCCCATTTAAATGTCATGGGTTTGAATCCAAGGGAAATTAAGGTATAATTATACCTCCATGGATTAAATAATTAAATCATTGCATGAACTAGGGCAGCCATTGTCCCATGAACAAGGGGGTCTCACATGCCAATTTAACATCTAACTATATTATAACTTTATATTAAATACTATTATTATTTTCTTGTGTTAATATGAGTGTTTTTAATAGTTAATATACAGTTAAGTAGATTACCCCTTGAATAATTAGTGAAGTATTTAATATTGGATGAGAGAATTGTAAGGTTGAAATTTCTATACCTTGTGTTAATTTGGGTGTTTGCATCATTTCAATGCAAAATTAGGTTTCATACATATCCATGGATCAATTAAAGGCATTTCCACATGCCAACCAAATATATTCAATAGTTGGATTATAACTAGTGGGTGGGAGGATTTCATTATCATATTCATCCAGGGGCTTCCAGAATAGAGAAATTAGGGCATGTGTTTGATCTATGGGATAATGTTTAAAAGCATGATATGAGGAGATCAGGAGTTAGTGTAGTTCCTTCTTGTGGAAAGGTCTTGCACCTCTTCCTTTATTTATTAAAGGAAACTTGAAAGAAGTGAGTACAAATATATGATACAAAAAATGTGCAAACCATTCACAACATCACGACATTAAACATTTGCACGAGATGCAACTTAATTCATGTTCAATATATTTTTTCCTTTAAAAAAGAAATATATGGTACCATGATATAATATAGTGATTCACCAACATTAGCCACCAAACAAATGACCTAAACGACAAAGTTATTTATGGTGACTATCATCCACCATAAACTATGATTGTTAGCCACTCTGACACCCCTAAGTTTATGGTCACTCATTGAACATGACTCCAAGAGTTGTTTAAGCTTATTAAACTTATTATTTCCCAAAATACTGAAAAGGATGTCTCATCACCGTAGCATTTTTTCTGAGTCTTTCATCAAATGCTCTGCAACCGTTTTTTTTATGTTATATATGGACTGGCACAATTAACAATTATTGACGTAAATGACTAATTCATATACTTGTTGTACTTTTTATTTGGCCATAGTTTTATTCTTGAACTATTATAGTCATTTACATTAATCATTATTAATTTTGTCACTTATTACCTAGTCATATGTTTTTAATCCTAAACTAAATTAGTCATTTAATTTAGTCTCTTTTACTTTAGTCACTTATTATCTAGTCATATATTTTATACCTGGACTAAATTAGTCATTTAAGTTAGTCGCTTTTAGTTTAGTCACTTATTATCTAGTCTTATACTTTATTCCAAGACTAAATTAGTCATTTAAGTTAGTCATTTTTAGTTCGGTCACATAAATTTGCTCAAATTTAGTAGTAATTCACTTGAAATAATTGTGGTGACTAACATTTTTAGTCACCTAGTCATTAATTTCATCATTTTTTACTAGTGATAGTGTGCCTAAGGTAACTGTGCAATTAAACCCCCAATATACTTTAACAAAGTTTCTTGAGAATACAAATTAATACCGAAAATAAGAGCTCTTCTCCTAAATTCATGAGTATAATATTGCACACTTTTCCCTTTCAATTGTTTAATATTCTACTAGTCCATAATGGTATTTTTCAAGTAAGCTAGAGGATAAAATTTCTTTTTAATGGCAGCAATAAAACTTGACCAAGACATTGAGATCTTACCATCGTTTTTAATCTCTTATTGAGTCCTTTCTTCCCACCATACAAGTCTTGATCCTTCCATCCTAAAGGTTCAATATTTACGTCATCTTCTTGAAGGTTCTGAATTCTTCAATAAACCTACAATTGACAAATCCAATTATCTAGCCTCTCTGCATTTACCTCGCCATTATACATTGGAAGCTCAAATTTGACATCAAGTTTGAGAAAGGGAGTTTTTCCTTTTGTGGTTTTTGAGTGATTATGTGTAGTTTTGTTTATGGAAGTGGAAGATGATGATGATGGTGATGAAGAGGATGATGATGAAACTGGTGGAGATGGAGGAGGCTTTCCTACACTACCCTTTAAATCTTTCTCTTTATCCTTTTTGTCCCTATCTTTAAAGAGGATCCTAACCCTTTCAGTCAGTTCATAGAAAGCCTTCTTCTTTGCTTCCTATACTGAAAGACCTTTAGTCTCTCCAAAACCTAACATGATGGCTATGGATTCAATCTCAGCTTCTGGTGCAACTCGTACCTCATCAATCTGAGCTAGAGAAACTTGAGGTGCTTCAAGTGCAGTTATGATTTAAAATTTGGGTGGAGATGGTACCCTTGTGGGTCTCCTTCTTCTTCTCATAATCTTAGGACTAGCAACCAATAGTTTCCCTTCTCCTCTCTACTACTTTAACCTTGTAAGCATCACAAATTTGCAACAATTAAAACACTACTTGCACAAAAATCAAGCAAATAGCATTTGCAACCTTTTCTCTGATACCACCTTTATGTCAATCTGAATGTTATTTTTGTTGTGCTAATTTGATCTTGAGAATTATAAATAATTTTTTGATATCTTGCTTCATGTGCATAGGTTTCTTGAGGTGTTTGTGAGTGTTAAACATGTAAATGTAATGAGTTTTATGTTAAATTCATGAGAAATTTAAAAATTAAAACATACTGATGAAAAAAAACAATAAAATGTATAGCAAACCATCAAATGATGCATTAATAGAGTGTTTTAATGAAGGAGTTCACCCCTCCTGGGCTACATCTCCTTAGTTAAGATTCCATGGCTTGGGCCTCTATATTAGCTCAAATGTGCAAAAAGTGTTGTTTAAAATCATCTAATGCTCCTCAAACTTGCTTCAATGTGTTCAGAATGTCCAAATCATTTGTAATAGACTCTTCTTGCTACCAATTTGGTCGAATTTTGCAAAATTTATGGCCTCCTCAATTTGGCGTAGGAAATCTCCACTAAAATTGGAGAAAACTCCTATTAGGGGCATTAAATTTGGGGGCTTCGCCAAGCATGTTGCCGAATTAAACTCTAGTTTAATTAATTTAACTTTGATTAACTTTGGATAAGTGTGAGTTAGTGCTCATTGGGCATGTTAACCAAATTTGAATATATGAAATTTGATTAGTGCCTAAACAAGGGTTATGGCTTAATAAACCCATATTAATTTTAATCCAGGGCATTTACAAATAGTGTTTCTCCTCATCGTAGAGTATGGTCTTGTGAGGACGTCATGTGTGGAAGGGGTTAGCTTACAAGGCTGGCCCCCTCCTTACCCCCACCGCTCATACTATATGAACTCAAATATAAGGCATGACCCATTCTTATTAACATCTGCGATGGTGGTATGTTTGTAAGGTCGTCCTGTTGTGTGGGGGAGGTCGTGGGGTCGTGCCCCTATGTCTGCCTAACCTATCTGTAATGTTTTTCACTGCATAATATTATATCTTGAAGTTTTAACTTGTTAATAATTCGACCTTTGGGATTATGTAGTTTGCACCATATAATAAAACAAATGCACCATACATATAAAATTTGACATTTGATAATATGAATTCGAACTTATTATATATTTTGCACCATATAATAAAACAAATTCACCATACATATAAAATTCGACATTTTATAATATGAATTTAGACTTTCGAGTTATAACATAAATTTGGCATTTTACCATATAAATAAAATTCGGTCCATAGGTATAAAATTTCAAACATATAAATAAACCATAATTCATATTTTGACCCATAATTCGGCCTTCGAGGCTGGGCGGGGGAGGGGGCTCATGGCAGGCTTCAGGCTTGCCACGTGGCCTCTTTCCATTGCCTCTCTCCCATACCAATGAAATTGAAACAAATCAACCACAAACCAACCAACCCCAGATTTACACTTGGTATAGTGTCATTGGGTGAAATTTATGGAATATTCCCAAAATATCCTTCTCTTTGCTGACTAGGATACCATGTCAGCATTCTATCCTTTCTACAATTTTTTAGCTGTTTAGGAAAATGAAAAACATGCTCTATCTTCATCATCCGAAGTTCGTTCTCAATGAAATGCATTGTGCCAGATTCCTAGTGATGAGCTCTTCATTGTCGTTCATTTTAAAATCGATTATGAGAACTTCCATTTTTTATTTTTAACATTGAGCACCCAATGATTCCTCCCCACTAGAAGTCATTTGGACACCAAAATATTTTTGATTACTGAACATGTGGATGAGGGTACAGTTCCCTCACCCTTCTAGTCTCAAACCACTAAAAGTTTCCCATTTTCATCAACTTGAGCTCTTCACAAAAACTAAGCTTTTTTCTTGACTCTTGAAACCCTCTCTTGTTTTTGTAGACATCGTCATGCTGCAATTTCCATGAATTTTCATAGAAGGAAGCTATCCTTGTAGAAACACACTTGTTCCCACCTCAATCATCAATTAAAGGAAACTTAAAAGTTGTCTCACCTCACACACTATCGTTATGGAGATTCTTAGCTACTCTTTCTTTATACTTGCGTCGACTCTTTACCAAGTGTTTTTTCCATTGCGATGTACCCTTTGGAACAAAAAAAAAGCACTTATGGAACCTATGTCTTCTTTTTCATATTGGTTTGGTTCTTTCTCTTTTACCTTTGTGCTATCTTGCACCAACATCTTGTTTTCAACAATGCTCAACTCTGATGTTGACTGCTGCAAATCTATGACATGTTGTTTACCTCCTTTCAAAGGAAAATTATTAGAGTCCTGAAACATATCATTACAAGCATAAGAAACTTCAATCAAATCAGCCTCTTCATTCAATGAATCTTTTTGAACGCCTTCATTCAAAACATCTCTATGATTCAATATTAACAAAGTCAAATTTTGACTTGGATTCACTATCCTCTTCGTTTCTCCTGTGTGTATAAAAGACAAAATTGTCTTCTTCTTTTGCGCTCTAACTATGTACTCAATTCCATCATTAAAACAGTGATAATTATTCTCATGGCGATGAAATACTGCTTTCCTATCATAAAGATAAGGACTTCACCAAACAATACCTTCAATCTCAAGCAGCACCACATCAAGTTCAACTTCATCAAGAAAGTTTGAAAATATGGAAAATTTTGGTATGCACTTCCTTGTTACATGCAAGTTTGTGTTCTTTCATATCAACCATAAAGGATAAGGTCTTGGATGTATAAATTTTTTAAGGTTTAGCTTCTTAAATAACTCTTTTGAAATCAAATTAACTTGAGAACCACTATAAAACAGTGTGCCGATCTTCGTATGTTGAGAAATGACTCTAATATGGAAAAGTTCAATTCTCGTATCGTCATCTTGCATTACAATGGAACAAATTGAAGAATTAGTACTTTCTATGTTCTTACCTTTCAAACCCATTGTTCTAATATTTGTTTCTTCTCCTAAATCTGAACCTAGGTCATGTTCAATGATATCAACAATTTTCCCCTTCTCTTTGGCTTTGAGTTTGTTTGGCTTCAACTCTGGATGAAGTTTCCAACAATGATCTATATCATGGCCATTATTTGAACAATGTTTACATGTGATTTTATCTTTATCTCTTTTTATAGAGCTATTTCTCTTTCCTCTTCCATTAAACTTGCCCTTTCCTTCACACTCATTCTCAAAGAGACTATCACTTTTCTCATCTACACTTTGTTTCCCTCTTGATTATAAATGTGTATCTTGAATCCAAACCTCATATACGTTTGTGGGGTTGCACATGAGAATAGTGTCCCTAAGGTAACTGTCCAAACCCCCAATATACTTTAACAAAGTTTCTTGAAAATACAAAATAATACACAAAATAATATCTCTTCTCTTAAATTCATGAGTATAATCTTGCACACTTTTTCCTTTCAATTGTGTAAAATTCTGTTAGTCCATAATGGCCCTTTACATGTAATCTAGACGATAAAATTGAATTTTAATGGTAGCCATAAAAATTGACCAAGACATTGAGATCTTACCATGGTTTTTAATTTCTTCTTGAGTCCTTGCTTGGCACCATACAAGTGTTTATCCTTCCATACTCAAGGAATCCAATTGAATCTTTATGCCATCTTCTTGAAGGTTTTGAATTCTGCAATAAACCTCCAATTGACGAATCCAATTATCAAGCCTCTCTACATTTACCTCGCCATAATACAATGGAAGCTCAAATTTAACATCAATTTTGAGTAAGGGAGTTTTTCCTTTTGTGGTTTTTGAGTGAGTATGGGTGGTTTGGATGTGGATGTTGATGATGATGGTGATGGTGATGAAGAGGATGATGATTAAGATGGTAGAGATGGATGAGTATTTCTCCACTTCCCTTTGAATCCTTCTCTTCATCCTTTTTTCCCCTCTCTTCAAGTAAAATCCTAACCCTTTCAGTCAGTTCATAGAAAACCTTCTTGTATGCTTCCTCTTCTAAAATACCTTCAGTCTCTCCAAATCCTGACATGATGCCTATGTATTCAAGCTCAACTTTTATTACAACTTGTACCTTTTCAATATTAGCTAGAGAAACTTGAGGTGCTTCAAGTGCAGTTGTGAGTGAAAATTTAGGTGGAGATGGTGCCCTTGTGGCTCTCCATATTTTGGTCCTAATCTCAGCACTAGAAACCAATAGTTTCCCTTCTCCCCTTTGCAACCTTAACCTTGTAAGCATCAAAAATTTGCAACCATTAAAAACCAACTTGCACAAAACTCAAGCAAAGAAAGAAAATAATGTTTGAAAACTTTGTATGATACCACCTTGATATGAATCTGAATGTTAGTTTTGTTGTGCTAATCTCATCTTCAGAATTATAAATAATTTGTTGATCTCTTACTTCATGTGTATAGGCTTATTGAGGTGTTTGTGAGTGTTAAACAGGTAAATGTATTGAGTTTTATGTAAAATTCATGTGTAATATAAACATTAAAACATGATTTTGAACAACATAAATAATATTTACATCAAATTGTCTAAGGATCCATTAACATAATGTTTTGATGAAGGTGTTCACCCCCCCTGGGCTACATCTCCTTGGTCTAGCTTCCATGGCTTGGGCCTCTTTATTAGCTAAAATGTGAAAAAAGTGATGTTTCCAATCATCTACTGCCTCCAAAACCTACTTCAATGTGTTCACAATGTCCAAATCATCTAGAATAGACTCTTCATGCTCCCAATTTAGTCGAATTTTGCAAAATTTAGGGCCTCTTGAATTTGGCCTAGGAAATCTCCACTAAAACTCGAGAAAACTCTAGTTAGGGTTGCTAAATTTGGGGGCAGTGCCGAATTTAGGGGCTTCGCCAAACATGCCACCAAATTAAACTCCATTTCAATTAAAGTTAAGTGTGATTTTTTGTGTGTGGAGCCTGATTATCTTGTTTACTTTGTATCACAGCATTGGACCCCTGTACCTTAAAAGGGGCGGCAGTGCTTTTTGAAGCCCCCCCCTGGTGGGGGGTTTCGGGGGCAGCGCCCCCGAAGCTAAAAACAGATGTAAAATTTCCTTGTAAAAGTATAGTAATTTTTAGTCAATCTGGGCCATTCATAGGCAGATGATCTGACGGTAGAAGTTATGTTTAGTTTAGGTTTTTTTGCCCTAGTAGGCAACCCCCTTGTATATATGAGGGTATTATATTGCAGCTGTGTATTACGGGTGTATTCTCAGAGCCTGAAACAGATAGGGAGACTATGAGAGAGAATGGAGGATATGACAGCGGATCTGTTGTAGGTTTTATCGCTTCAATTTTTGTTGGATAATAGAAAGGAAGGACTAGCTGTTCGGGGTTGACATAGCACAAACTGGGTGAACCACGTATATTTTTCTCTCTGGTTTTATGTGTTTTGTGTGCTTGTATTTTTCACATATTTTATGTGTTTCATTGGTCAGTAATATTTAATTTTCTAACTGGTATCAGAGCTGAAGGTCTATTTGGCTGATAAATTCGCAGGAAATAAGGGTTCCTGGTTCGAGTGGGAGCAATGGCGGAAGATGGTAAATTTAGGGTCGATAAATTTAACGTCCAAAACCTCCTGTTGTGGAAGATGTAGATGGAATATTATCTATATCAGAAAGATCTGTACCTACTATTGAGTGGAAAAACAAAGAAGTCGGCGGCCATGACAAACGCGGAATGGAACATTCTCAATAGAAAGGCGCTCAGAACAGTACGGTTGTGCTTTGCGGCATCAGTCACCTTCAATATTTTGAAGGAAACAACAACAGAGGTTTTGATGCAGACGTTGGCGAAAATATATGAAAAACCCTCAGCCTCAAACAAGGTATTTCTTATGAAACGATTATTTAATATGAAGATGTCGGAAGGTGGATTTGTTGCAGACCATTTAAATGATTTTAATACAGTTACCAGTCAGTTAAGTTCTGTAGGGGTAAACTTTGATGATGAATTTAGGGCTCTTTTATTTCTGTGCTCATTGCCAGAAATCTGGAATGGTTTAGTTATGGCCATTAGTAACTCTGTCTCTGGATCTAGTAATTTAAAGTTTGATGATGTTGTCGGTGCTATCCTTAGCGAGGAAATGCGACAGAAAAGCTCTGGTGAGACATCAGGTAATGCTTTGAGTGTAGAGTCTAAGTGAAGAAGAATGGAAAGAGGAAAGAGCTCAGGTTATCGCAGTAAATCAAGGAAAGGCAGATCCAAGTCCAGATCGGGGATAGTGTGCTGGAAATGTGGAAAGAGAGGACACCTAAATAAAGATTGTAGATCTTGGAAGGGAAAAGAAGGAGATGCACAGCAAGAAAACAATCATGAAGAAAATGTGACAGGTGATGTGTTACAAGATGCTTTGATTCTTTCTTTCGAAAATGTTACTGATTCTTGGGTTGTAGATTCAGGGGCTTCATTCCATGCCACACCTGATAAGAAATATTTTCATGACTACGTTCAAGGAGATTTTGGACAAGTTCGTTTGGGTGATGATAAACCCTATAAAATTGTTGGAATGGGTAAAGTTCTTGTAAAACAACAGAATGGAAACCAATGGCTACTAAAGGAGGTAAGGCATGTTCCAGATCTGAATAAAAATCTGATTTCAACGGGGCAGTTAGGCAGTGAAGGTTGTGTGACAACTTTCACAGATAAAACTTGGAAGGTCACCAAAGGAGCGCTGGTAATAGCAAAAGGTGAAAAGGTTGGTACATTGTATTTATGCAATGGTATTTCTAACTCTGTTAATGCTTTAACTTCCAAAGGAGCAGATGCAGGATTATGGCATCATAGGCTCGAACACATGAGTGAGAAGGGAATGAAGATTCTTCACTCAATATATTTGTTGCCAGGTTTGAAGAATGTTGATTTGGATTTATGTGAAAATTGCATTTATGGAAAACAAAAGAGAGTCATATTTCTCAGAGTTGGGAAAGAAAAGAAGAGCGAAAAATTGGAGCTTGTGCATACAGATGTATGGGGACCTGCTCAGGTATCATCTCTCGGTGGCTCTCGTTATTATGTTACTTTTATTCATGATGCAACTAGAAAAACATGGATTTATTGTATTCAGAATAAATCTGATGTATTTGATACTTTCAAGAAATGGAAAGCTTTGGTTGAGATTGAGACATGAAAGAAGTTGAAGTGTCTCAGATCAGACAATGGAGGTGAATATTGCAGCAAATAGTTTGATAGGTATTGTTCAGAGCATGGAATTCGTAGAGAGAAGACAGTTCCAAGAACACCACAAGAAAATGGTGTGTCAGAAAGGATGAACAGAACAATCATGGAGCGTGCAAGGTGCATGAGATTGCATGCATGATTTCCTTTACAATTTTGGGCAGATGCTGTAGATACTGCTGTTTATCTAATAAACAGAGGGCCTTCAAGTTCCTTGGATGGTGGTATTCCAGAGGAAGCATGGACAGGTAAAAAGGTAAATTACTCTTTTTTAAAGCCTTTTGGTTGTGAGGCCTTTGTCCATATTAATAAAGAAAATAGAACAAAGCTTGAGGCAAAATCAAAGAAATGTACCTTTATTGGATATGGTGTTAATTATTTTGGTTATCGCTTATATGATTATGAAAATCACAAAATCATTAGGAGCAGAGATGTAATATTCAATGAAAAGGTCTTGTATAAGAATCAGTTGCAGGAAAAGAAACAGGAAAAAAAAAACAAGGAATACACGGTTCTTGATGAGATAACTGAAAAAGTAAAGGTGCCTGAAAATAATAATAATCAACAACCATAGCAACAACAACCACCACAACAGCAACAGACACCTCAAACACATGAAAGTGGTGTTAGAAGATCTACCAGGATAAGTAGACCCCCTGAACGATACTCTCCTTCATTATATTATTTATTGTTGACTAATTCTGGTGAACCTGAATGTTATGAAGAAGCAATGCAGGTTGAAAGCAGGAAGAAGTGGGAGCTAGCCATGGAAGAAGAGATGGACTCCTTAATGCATAACCGGACTTGGGACTTAGTCAGGTTGCCTGCAGGTAAAACTACATTGCAGAATAAATGGGTTTACAGGCTGAAGGAAGAAGATGGAGGAAAACAGAGGTACAAAGCTAGACTTGTGGTGAAGGGGTTTGCACATAAGAAAGGTATTGATTTTGATGAAATATTTTCTCCTGTTGTTAAAATGAATTCAATCAGAACTATTTTAAGTCTTGTAGCAGCGGAAGATTTACATCTTGAGCAGTTAGATGTAAAGACAACATTTCTCCATGGAGATTTGGAGGAAGAGATATACATGCAGCAACCAGAAGGATATGAGGTAAAAGGGAAAGAAAAATTGGTGTGCAGGTTAAAGAAGAGCTTGTATGGCTTAAAACATGCTCCAAGGCAGTGGTATCTAAAATTTGACAAGTTTATGTCTGAACAAGGTTATACTAGATGTCACTCTGATCATTGTGTTTATCTAAAAAGGCAAAATGATGGTAGCTATATTATATTGTTATTGTATGTAGATGACATGGTTGTTGCAGGGTCTAACATGCAGGAAATAAATGTGCTCAAAAGAAAATTGGCAAATTCATTTGCAATGAAGGATTTGGGAGCTGCAAAACAAATCCTTGGTATGGGGATAACTAGAGACAGGAAAAATCGCAAATTAACACTGTCTCAGAATGAGTACATAGAAAAGGTGTTGAAAATATTTAATATGCAGAATGCAAAACCAGTTAGTACACCTTTTGCTAGCCATTTCAAAATTAGTAAGGAGATGTGCCCCAAGACCGAAGAAGACATGGATTATATGTCTAAAGTTCCATATGCATCAGCAGTTGGAAGCTTAATGTATGCAATGGTCTGCACAAGGCCTGATATTGCACATGCAGTGGGAGTTGTAAGCAGGTACATGAATAATCCAGGAAAAGAACATTAGATGGCAGTAAAATGGATTCTCAGATATTTGAGAGGTACCACAAATCAAGCATTATGCTTTGGTGGTTCAAACATTTCTCTACAGGGATATGTTGATGCAGATATGGCAGGTGACAGAGATAACAGGAGGAGCACTACAGGATATGTATTTACTATAGGTGGAACAGTTGTTATTTGGGTTTCAAAAATCCAAAGTGTTGTTGCACTTTCAACAACAGAAGCAGAGTATGTTGCTGTTACAGAGGCTAGTAAAGAAATAATTTGGTTACAAAGGTTTATGGATGAATTGGGTAAGAAGCATGATATGGGCACATTATAGAGTGATAGGAAAAGTGCCATTCATCTTGCAAAGAACTCAGCATTTCATTCCCAGACTAAACACATACATTTCAAGTACCATTTCATACGGTCAGTATTGGAAGATGGAGAGTTGAAGCTGGAAAAGATACACACTAGCCAAAATCCTGCAGATATGCTAACAAAAGTTGTAACCAAGGAGAAACTGAGAATGTGCTCAATTTAAATTGGTCTTCAAGGATGATGATGAAGATGAGGAACAACCAGGTCCAAAGAGGAGTCATTGTCCAACAAATGAAGCAGTGGTGGAGTTGCTACAATCAGTCTCCAAGTGGGAGATTGTTGGGTGTGGAGCCTGATTATCTTGTTTACTTTGTATCACAGCATTGGAACCCTGTACCTTAAATGGGATGGCAACTCTGCCCGTAATTAATCACTACCGTGGGGGCTCCAGGGGGGGTGGTAGCGCTTTTCGGAGCCCCCCCTGGCGGGGGGTTTCGGGGGCAGCACCCCCGAAGCTAAAAATAGTTGTAAAATTGCCTTGTAAAATTATAGTAATTTCTAGTCAATCTAGGCCATTCATAGGCGGATGATCCGACGGTAGAAGTTATGTTTAGTTTAGGGTTTTTTGCCCTAGAAGGAAACCCCCTTGTATATATGAGGGTATTGTATTGCGGCTATGTATTACAGGTGTATTCTCAGAGCGAGAAACAGATAGGGAGACTGTGAGAGAGAACAGAGGATATTACAGTGGATCTGTTGTAGGTTTTATCTCTTCAATTTTTGTTGGATAATAGAAAGGAAGGACTAGCTATTCGGGGTGGACGTAGCCCAAACTGGGTGAACCACGTATATTTGTCTCTCTGGTTTTATGTGTTTTGTGTGCTTTTATTTTTCGCATATTTTATGTGTTTCATTGCTCCATAATATATAATTTTCTAACATGATTAAATTTGGATAAGTGTGAGTTAGCGCTAATTGGGCACGTTCACTAAATCCTAATTTATGAAATTGGATTAGTGCTTAAACAATGGTTATGGGTTAATAAGACCGTATTAATTTTAGTCTTGCGCATTTAGCAATAGCGTTGCTACTGTTCATGGAGTATAGTCCTATGGGGAGGTCATGTGGGGAGGGGGCTAGCCCCCTCCTTGCCCCTGCCGCTCATACTATATGAACTCAAATATAAGGCATGACCCATTGTTATTAAGATATGTAGCGGTGGCATGTTGATAATTTCAGCGCGTTGTGTGAGGAAGATCATGGGGTCGAGCCTCAACCTTCGTCCAGCCTGTGTGTAAATTTTTGCACCACATAATATTATATCCTGACCTTTGAACTTGTTAATAATTTGACCTTTGGTATTATATAGTTTGAACCATATAATAAAACAAATTCAGCATACATATAAAATTACACATTTTATAACATGAATTCTGACTTATTATATAGTTTTCACCATATATTAAAAAAAATGTGCCATTCATATAAAATTTGACATTTGATAATATGAATTCAGACTTCGGAGTTATAACATAAATTCAACATTTTCCATATAAATAAAATTCAATCCATAGGTATAAAATTTTGACCATATAAATAAACCATAATTCAGACATTGACCCATATTTCAGCCTTGGAGGCGGGGGGGGGTTATGTGGCAACCTCCGATCTTGCCACGTGTCCTCTTCCCATTAGCTCTCTCCCATACCAATGAAATCGAAACAAATCAAGCACATGTTGGGTATGTGTTATATTCTTTCCACGACTAAGCACGCATGGGGGGTATCGCCCCCCCTTTACGCTGGGCACAATAGGTGGGTTATAGGGGGGGGGGGGGTAGTAGCCCCCCCTGTCGGGGTCCAGAGTAGCACCCCGTCGAAAATTTGTGGTCCTTAATTTCCAGTGGGTAGTCCGCGCCCATGGTTTTGTGCATGGTTTTGGGTACGATGGTTTTTCGGCCCCTGCTATTTGAGTAGATCTGGTCAAGGGAACTACGATTATGTTCTAATCTAGGGTTAATGGATTAGGGTTTATGTATGCTTCAGCATGTATATATATGTGTTGTAACACTAAAAGGAATATAATGAAAAATCAAGTTGGTCATCTCGATTTGGGATCCAGGGAAAAATCTCTGTGTTTATCTGTTTTATGTTTTATGCTCTCGCTATTGTTTATTTTCTGTTATAAGATTCGTGTGTAGATCATTTCTTTTCAGGGTTAAAACCTACATTTGGTATCAGAGTAGTTTCTGCTTCAAGGGGATGCCTTTGCTGCTGAGGGTTTTTTGCTCAGGCCTGAGGTAGACCCTGTTCAGTCGGAGATCTGCGGGATCGATTCTTGCAGTGAAAGAAGATGGCAAGCAGCGGAAAGATAAAGATCTAGAAACTTAATGGTCAGATTTTTGAGTTGTGGATGCTCAAGATGGAGGATCTACATGTGGATAAAGACCAGTGGATCGCGGTAGATCCAGGTACTAAACCAACGGCAATGTCAGATGAAGACTGGAAGAAACTGGATCAGAAGGCTAAGAGCACAATACGGTTGTGTGTCTCAGATTCAGTATTGTTGAATGTATCTAGGGAAGCTACGACGACGACCTTGTGGGACAAGCTAGGGACTTTGTACCAATCTAAGTCTCTGGTGAATAAATTGTTCCTGTTGAAAAAGTTGTATAACCTGAGGATGAAGGATGGAGACTTAGTGACAGAGCATTTGAACGCCTTCAATACCGTCGTAAGTCAGTTGTCATCTGTTTATATTAAAATCTCACATGAAGATAAGTGCATCAGTTTGTTGTGTTCTCTACCAGATTCGTGGGACAGTCTGGTTATTGCAATACGTAGCAATACAACTACCTTGAATTTTGATGACATTGTCTCAGCCTCGCTGTCGGAGGAAATGAGACAGAGAAATATGGAGGGCCAGAATGGAGATGCCTTATCTGTACGAGGAAGGTCCCAAAACAGAAACAAGAATAAGGTTTCGAGTTGGAGATCTAAATCTAGAGGGAGATCTAAATCTCTTGGAAAGTTTGAAAAGGTGTGCTGGAAATGCGGAAAGGAAGGGCACTAGAAGAAGGACTGCAGATCTAAATCTCCCAAGAAAGGAAAGGGATTTGATGATGCTCCTTCTGCAGAGGCAAAAACCACCTTGAATGAAGGTGGGGATGTGTATTTGGCTTCTTCTTCAAATACACATGTAGATCATGAGTCATGGTTGATTGACTCCGGTGCATCCTTTCACTTCACTCCCCATAGGGAGTGGTTCTATGAGTATGAGAAATATGATGGTGGTGATGTCTTCCTAGGGGATGATAGGAAGGCCAGAATCGTCGAGCGTGGAAATTTCAAGCTGAAGCTACAAGTTGGAAGGATTAGAACACTTCCTGTTGTTTTGCATATTACTGCATTGGCCAGAAATCTAATTTCTGTAAGAAAGATGGATGATGCAGGTGTAAAAACAGTGTTCGAGAAAGATGCTTACAAGATGGTTTGGGGAGCACTGGTATTAATGCGGGGAGTTCAGATTGGAAATTTGTACAAGCTACAAGGTAGCACTGTTATTGATGGGTGTAACAGTTCTATGGTTCCTGAAAGTGCAGCAGAAATCCTAGTTGTCTTTGGAGAAAAGACCATGCTATGGCATCAAAGGCTTGGACATATTGGAGAGAAGGGCCTTCGAATACTGCATAGAAATGGTATGGTAGAAGGTATGTGTAACTTCTCTCTAGATTTCGATTTTTGTCAAAATTGTGTATATGGGAAGCAGAATCATGTAAGTTTTCCTTCTTGTGCTAAGAGGGCGAACAAGATATTAGACCTTGTGCATAGTGATGTGTTTGGACCTGTGTCAGTTCCTTCACTAGGAAAGTCTGTGTACTATGTTTCATTCATAGATGACTTCTCAAGGAATAAATGGATATATTTCTTGAGGAATAAATCTGAAGTCTTTGACAGATTTAAAGAATTTAAGGCTCTGGTGGAAGACCAGACAGAGAAAAAGATAAAGGCACTGAGGACAGATAATGGTGGGGAGTTCTGCAAGAAGGAATTTGAAGAGTTCTGTAAGAAGTGTGGTATAGCACGATAGAAGACTACTCCATACACACCTTAGAAAAATGGAGTTGCAGAAAGAATGAACAGAACACTAATGGAAAAGGCAAGAAGCATGCTCAGTCGTACCGGGTTAGGACAAGAATTCTGGGCAGAGGCAGTGGAGACTGCATGCTATCTGGTTAACACATCACCTTCATTAGTGTTGAAGGATAAGACTCCACATGAGGTATGGACTGGTAAGAAACCCTCTCTTTCACATCTAAGGGTATTTGGATGTGATGCATATGTACATGTTCCAAAGCAGAAAAGGACCAAGTTGGATAATAAATCTGAAAGGTGCATCTTTATTGGGTATAAGGATGGTTTAAAAGGTTACAAGCTTTGGAACCCGAAAACAAGGAAGGTTGTGTACAGCCAAGATGTGGTGTTTAGAGAAGTGAAAGATGTTGTGAAACATGAAGTCATACCAAAGGAACCTGAGAAGATAGAGTTTGAGCTAAAGGAGAATGAATCAGACTCTACAATAGAAGAAGACTCAGAAGGGGAAGAGCCACAAACTCCAGCTGTGAGAAGATCAGCTTGGGAAAGAAAACAATCAGAAAGGTATAGCCCATCTGCTTTCTGTTCAAATTTTGCCTTAACTATAACTGATGATGATCCCAGAACTGTTAGGGAGGAAGTAGATTCAGAGGATGGAAAACTCTGGAAGGAGGCCATGGTTGATGAAATGGCATCCTTGCACAAAAATGAGGCATGGGATCTAGTGGAGTTGCCGGCTGGAAGGAAGCCCATCGGGAGAAAATGGGTGTTTAAGAAGAAGATGAATGTAGAAGGCAAGGTGGAGAAATACAAAGCTCGGTTGGTAGCAAAAGGTTATTCCCAGGTGTCGGGAATTGATTTTGGTGATATTTTTTTCTCCTGTTGCCTAGGTTACTTCTATTAGATTACTTTTATCTGTTGCTACTGCATTTGATTTTGAGATAGAATAGGTGGATGTGAAGACAACATTTCTTCATAGGGATCTAGAAGAGGATATCTACATGAAGCAACCTAAAGGCTTTATGGTGAAGGGTAAGAAAGAACTGGTATGCAGGTTGAAGAAGTCTCTGTATGGGTTAAAACAGTCACCAAGGATGTGGTATCAGAAATTTGATACCTATATACGGGGACTTGGCTTCACCAGAAGCAAGGAGGATCACCGTGTTTATTTTAAATTAATTGGTGATCGTGTTATTTATTTGGTCTTGTATGTGGATGATATGTTGTTGATTGGAAATGACAAAGAAATTATCCAAGATTTGAAGACCCAACTGTTCTCCAAATTCGACATGAAGGATCTTGGTGCTGCAAACTATATTTTGGGCATGGAAATTAAGAGAGATCGGGCAAAGAGGAAGCTCTGGTTAAACTAGAGGAAGTATGTCGAGACTATATTGCAGAGGTTCAATATGCAGGATAGTAAACCGGTGAATGTTCCTATTCCTGTAGGTGTAAAGCTGTCTGCTAAATAGTGTCCCAAGACACAAGAAGAAGAGGAGTATATGTCCCGTGTTCCATATGCAAGTGCAGTGGGTAGCCTGATGTATGCAATGGTCTGTACTAGACCAGACATTGCACATGAAGTGGGAGTATTGAGCAGGTTTATGTCAAACCCAGGGAAGGAGCATTGGACAGCAGTGAAGCGGGTTTTCAGATATTTACGTGGCACTAGTGATTATGGCTTGTGCTACCAGGGAAGACCAGGATTGGAAAGAATGTTGGACATTCGTGGTTTTGTTGATGCAGACTGGGCTGGAGATCTGGACCAAAGAAGATCTACAAGTGGGTATATGTTTAGCCTATTTGGAGGCGCAGTCAGTTGGATGAGTAAAAGACAGTCTGTAGTGGCTCTTTCAACTACAGAGGCAGAATACATAGTAGCCACTCATGCAAGCAAGGAAGCAGTTTGGTTGCAGAGATTGTGTTCAAGTATGGGGTTGGTATAGCAAGCTATAAGGATAGACTGTGATAGCCAAAGTGAAATTTTCTTGGCTAAGAACCCTGCTTATCATTCAAAGACAAAGCACATTGATGCTCAATATCACTTTTTTAGAGATATGGTTGAGGCTAAAAGGGTGTTGCTGGTAAAGGTGGACACTTTGAAGAATGTTTCAGATGCATTGATGAAGTCTGTGAGCACTCAAAAGTTCTCTTGGTGTAGAGAAACAATGGGTGTTGAAGAATTGGGCCAATGACTAAGCTCTCCTGTGGCCCCCTGCGGAAAGAAAACAACAAGTGGGAGAATGTTGGGTATGTGTTATATTCTTTCCACGACTAAGAATGCACAGGGGGGGTAAGAGGGGGGGCAATAGCCCCACCTTTGCACTGGGCGCAACAAGGGGGTCATAGGGGGGTCGGTAGCCCCCCCCCTATCATGGTCTGGGGCAGCGCCCCGCCGAAAATGTTTGGTCCTTAATTTCCAGTGGGTAGTCCACGCCCATGGTTTTTTGCATGGTTTTGCACATGGTTTTGGGGTACGATGGTTTTTAGGCCCCTGGTATTTGAGTAGATCAGGTCAAGGGAACTACGGTTATGTTCTAATCCAGGGTTAATGGATTAGGGTTTATGTATTCTTTGGCATGTATATACATGTGTTGTAACACTAAAAGGAATATAATGAAAAATCAAGCTGGTCATCCTGATTTTGGATCTAGGGGAAAACCTTTGTGTTTATCTATTTTATGTTTTATGCTCTCGCTATTGTTTATTTTCTGTTATAAGATTCGTGTGTAGATAATTTATGTTCAGGGTTAAAACCTACAGCACACAAAAACCAACCTAGATTGACACTTGGCATAGTGTCATTGGGTGAAATTGACATAATGTTCCCAGAATAACCTTTTCTTTGCTGACTAGGCTGCCATGTCAGCATTATGTACTTTCTGCAATTTTTTTAGTTGTTTAGGAAAACAAACAATAGGCTCTATCTTCCTCACCGGGAGTCAGTTTTTAATGAAACAAATTGCGCTAGATTTCTGGCGACAAGCTCTTTGATGTTGTTGATTTTCCAATTGATTCTAAGCACTTCCATTTTGAGATTTAACATTGAGCACCTGATCATAAGTGGCCTTTTCCTGGGTGACATGTGGCACTACTCATCAAGTGGCACGTTGCTAGAAATAATGTGGCATGGCACATCAATATGTCATGCCAAGTTTTAGTTAAATAATTTGTATTTTTGGATGAATTGGCACTGTAATGAAAAGTGCTAAACATAAGTTTGTTGATAGGAAAGTCGTCATAGGTTGACAAACTACATGTTGCACAAATTTTTAATTGGTGAGGATTTTAATACTTGGTTTAATGGCCATGGAACCATAATAAAAAGCATGAGATAGAGATAGATATTTCATTGGTCAAACAAAGAATGAAATTTAATGAGAAATTCACACCCTGGGCCAATTTTAAATAACAAAGAAATTGTTGGGAAAAAATGGAATCCGGAATACTCCTCCACATTGAGAAATGTTGTTGACATTTTTCAATGACAGAACAGTAAATATGGCAGGCTCAATGGTAATAGGACACATGGAAGACAAGTGGTAGTTGAGTGATGACATGGTGTATCAGTAGTGTGACACATGGCAAGTGTTTTCATACCTATTGGGTGGCTAAGTGGTTTAAATATTAGTCAATCATGGAACCACTCAAAGAATACCATGTCCTAAATATGGTGCTAGTTGATGAAGTGGAATTTCCTCAGGATGTGTGCCATGGGTTCATGTACGTAAGCCATTTTCTATGATTACAAGTTTTTCAGAAAAACATGATCTTGTGTATGAATAGGAAAGTGGGGCCAAAATAGGGCTTTGGTCTAGATATCTAGACATCTAGATACATTAAAGGATAAAGAGGCTTTGACCTTATGCCACAATAAAGAACTCTTGAATACCAGATTTGTGTTCTAAGTGCATTTATACATTCCCCAATCTAGGAATCCAAAGGGAAATTTCAAGGAAATAATTGCATTTATATATTCAGAAAGGAAATATAATCAATGAAAAATTACATTCTCACTAAAATTTTGATTATTTCTAGAACATTTTATTGGTGTTTTGTTCAAAATTTAGGAGATGTGTAATTCCTTCCATACCTAACATGGAGTTGATACG
Source organism: Pinus albicaulis (assembly GCA_034641835.2). Lineage (NCBI taxonomy): Eukaryota > Viridiplantae > Streptophyta > Pinopsida > Pinales > Pinaceae > Pinus > Pinus albicaulis. The sequence goes on from CM076575.1 coordinate 1,467,411,332, forward strand.
TAGTACACACACACATTGTTACATATCTCAAAATGAATGATATTTCTCATTCCTTCCATGGCTAGCATGGAGTTGATACATGGCGTGTGTATTGATATTTGTGTGTGTGTGTGTGTGTGTGTGTGTGTGTGTATGGGTGTGTTTCTCAAAATGAAAAGGATGTGAATTATTTCAATGCTCGTGATGGAGTTGATATGCATTGTGTGTGTGTGTGTGTGTGTGTGTGTGTGTGTGTGTGTGTGTGTGTGTTTGTGTGTAATTTACATAAATCCTTCTTAGTTCCTAATATAAATTAGATTTATAGATATATTTATTGTGCAAGGATACATTCTATATGTGTTGGTTTTATATATTGCTTTACATAACTTTGATAATCCACTATGAGAGAGATGTGGAATTCCTTCTGTGGTAAACCTAGAGTTTAGACATATCCCTTTAAAATAGAAACAAAATATTGAATAAAGAAAAAAATGTACATTATAATCAAAATAAAAATTTAAATATAATTTTTTTATTAGTTTAAAAGAAATCGTTATAAAAAATCAATTCAATTAGTTAGTTCATTGACAAATAAATTATTTCAATTTCCATATTAAACTAAATATTCTATAACAATTTTATATATGAGATAAAGTAATTGAAAGTAAAAAATCGTATATTTTCACTTTATATAAATCTTATATTTCAATATAAGTTTTAAATCAAATAGTTGAATATGCATGTTAATTGATATATTTCAATATCAACTTCATATGTATTTATATATGGAAAGACAAAGATAATAATAATAATAATAACAACTACCATAAATAGAAAAATTCAATACCCACCTTAAATAAGATAATTTTATGTCAAATTTGATATATACAAAGAGGAAAAATAAGAGAAAGTGAAAAATTTCAATTACTTCCTAATAACTTGGAGACATTTAATTCATTCAACTCTTACATGAAGTTGATATGTGGCATTTGAAATTTATTAATCACAAAAAGGGAGTGTTCCTTCCCAATGTCACGAAAGCATATTTAAAATTATACTAATTTTACAAAAAAAAACATTTTAATATAAACAAGTGAGCAAAAAAAAATATTTTGATGCCATGTTAAATAAAATATTTCAATACTCCATGATAAATAAATTATTTCAATGTCTCTCTCTCTCCCTCTCTCAAACACTCACACACACACCATGGTAGGAGTGAGGGAGGGATTTATGGATTAGAAAGAGCCAAGACTCCAAAGGGTGAGGCTAGGGGAGGAATTTATGACTTACCAAAGCCAAAAATCCATGACTAGGGGTGGGGATAAAAAACACACACGCACACAGATAAAAAACACATAGAAGTACATATATGAATGGTTTAAACAAAACCATTATAAAACGTTAAAAATCTCAGTTTCATTGGTTTAATTATTTTATTCATATTACAACTCAATATGAAATATATGTGTAATTCCATGCTTAACATAAAGTTAACGTATAGTGTTAAAATAAAAAATTAAATAATAACACAAAAATTCATTTTTAGTCACAGATAAGATATTTCAATATTTATATTAAGCTAAATATTCTATATCAATTTTATATAGAAGATGAAACAATTGAAAGTAAAAAAAATCTTATGTTTTCTCTTAGTAATAAGAATTTTTTTAAATTATTTCATTATATGTTTTAAATCAAATATTTGGATATGCATGTTAATTAGTATATCTTAATATCAACTTTATATGTCTTTATATATAGAAAGAAGAATTTAACAATAATAATAATAATAAAAATAATGTCCACCATAAATAAAATATTTCAATATCCACCTTAAATAAAATAATTTAATGTGAGAAAAAATAATTGAAAATGAAAAGTTTCATTTACTTCCTACAAAGAGGGAAATGTGTAATTCATTCAATTCTTATATGAAATTGATATGTGTCATTTTTCTAATCCTTCAATGTGAAGGAAATCTATTTAAAAAATTATTAATGAAAAAACACATTTTAATGTAAACAAGTTAGCTATAAATAAAATATATTGATGTTATATGAAATTATATATATATATATACATACACACACTTTCAGGGTGTTTACTTAGTTAGTTTATTGATTGATATTACAACCCAATGCTAAAGATATCTATAATTCCATTAGTGTTTCTAACCTTAGAGTTGACATGTGGTGTTAACAAAATAATTATAAGAATTAAAAAAATATTTCACTCTCAATTAGAAATAAAATACTTCAATGTCAATATTTAGTTAAATATTCGATATCAATTTTGTATAGAATATGAAGGAATGAAAGGAAAAAAAAAAAAAAACTTCTATTTTCACTTTTATGTGAGGAAGATGCATAATTTTTTAATTTTTTTTGAATTATTTAATTATATGTTTTAAATAAAATATTTGGATATGCATGTTAATTGATATATTTTAATATCAACTTTATATGTGTTTATATATAGAAAGAAAAAGTTGACAATAATAATAATAAGAATAATGTCCACCATAAATAAAATATTTCAATATCCACCTTAAATAGAATAATGTTATGTGAGGAAAAATAATTGAAAACGAAATCTTTCAATTACTTCCTACGAAGAGAGAAATGTTTAATTCATTCAATTCTTATATGAAGTTGATATGTGTCATTTTAATACTCCCTCAATGTGAAGGAAAGCTGTTTAAAAATATATGAATGAAAAAAGACATTTTGATATAAGCAAGCTAGCTATAAATAAAATATTTTTATGTTATATATATATATATATATATATATATATATATATATATATATATATATATATATATATATAATTTCACTTTCACACAGTGTTTATTTACTTAGTTTATTGATTAATATTACAACCCAATACCAAAGATACCTATAATTCCTTCAATGTTTCTAACCGTAGAGTTGATATGTGGTATTAAGAAAATAATGATAAGAATTTAAAAAAATATTTCACTCTCAATCCCAAATAAAATATTTCAATTTCCATATTAAGTTAAATAGTCTATATAAATTTTGTATAGAATATGAAGGAATGAAAGGAAAAAAAACAAACTTATATTGTCACTTTGTGAGGAAGATGCATAACTTTTTTAATTTTTTTTTAAATATTTCAATATATGTTTTAAATAAAATATTTGAATATACATGTTAATTGATATATTTAAAAGTTAACAATAATAATAATAATAATAATGTTAACCATAAATAAAAAAATTCAGAACCTATGTCAAATAAATTAATTCTAGGTCAAATTTAATATATTTTAGAAATAATAATTGAAAATAATAATTTTCAATGAGTTCATAGTAATAAGGAGACTTGTAATTTATTCAAGTTGTATCCATCATTTAAAAAAACTTAATCACAAAATAAATGTGTGTTCCTTTCAAATGTGAAAATGATTCATTTTAAAATATATTAATAACACATATATATCATTTTAAAATATATTAATAACACGTATATTTTAATGTAAACAAGTGAGTCATGTTAAATAAGTGTTAGAGTGTATTTTAGTGTGTCATTCAAAATAAAAATTATGTTATGAAAAAAAATGCATAAAAAATTACAACCTACATTAGTTAATGTTGGATAAATTAATTGTGGTTAATAGGAAAATGGAATCCTATAGTCTAGTATTGGGAGGAATTGAGGAGTTGAGATGTGAAGTGGATAAATTAATTCCTTACTCAGGAACATGGACTTGCATAGATTGTGGTGGGTAGTAACTACTAGAAGTGTACACATTTACAATTTTTCTCCTTCATAAATGCTTAGGAAAACTTAAAAAATTGTCAAAAGTAACTCATGGCCTATATCTATTTACCCTTATTCCTTTCTATTTTTTATGCAAATGTTTTCTTAAATTATGGTGGGACGTAATGGATGGTAAATATGTTATTTACATCCTTCAAAGATTAAGAATAAAAAATGTCTACACAAATATCTAAAAATAATGCAGAAATATTACAACCATTTGTGAGGGAGTTATCAACATGGCATTATCTTATGTGGAGGATGCAATAAGATCGTCAAGTTATTGTTATCAATTTTCTTAGTAATATTGATTTCAAAGTTAAACATTATCATTTTCATTAGTCAATTCTAAACTAATGGTGATTACCAAGAAAAATATTTCAACCAATAAAATATTTCAATTCCCATCTTGAATAAAATATTTCAATGTTCTTTTTCAGACAAACAAGTGTGTGGATTGACAATCAAAGGACCACGTGAATGAATGCTACTTTAACCCCTCCACTTGGTTTCAAATCCCACCTAGGTGGTTTTATTATATATTATATATAAAATCACCTAGGTGGGATTTCAAACCAAGTGGAGGGGTTAGCATATAATTGTGCGAACCACTTGGTCCTTTGAGGAGGAAAGGTCAACAATCTATATATAATATTAATAATTTTAAAGTCACTACCAATAGAGACAATTTCACTAGTAAAGACTATGGAGGTGTACATTCTCTTTGCCCATCTAGATTTGAATCTATGACCAATTAGAATAAAACACATTCTGGTAAATTTTTACCATGGTAATTATTCTAGGTTTTCACCCTTTTCTATGTATGTTTTTTAGTTAGGCTTGTTCAAAATCTAGTAACTATATGGTTTGTTGAAACGGCAAGTCTAAGCTCTTTATTCTAGATAATTTGATTGCCAAGGGGATGTTATGCTCCAGTATTGCTCAAAGTGAAGGAAATGTGCAATTCCTTCCATGCTAAGCATGGATTTGATACATGGTACACACACATTGGTGCATTGCTCTAAATGAAGAAGGTGTGCAATTCCTTCCATTCTTACAGTGAAGTTGATACATGGTGTGTGTGGTTCTCAAAATAAAAAGTAAGTGTACTCCCTTGCATATTCATCATGGAGTTGATACATGGTACATGGTGAGTGTATAATATATATAGCCTACATCCATCTTAACCTTATATTTATTAATGGTTAAGAGCAATCAAATCCCTTGAGGTGCAAACCCTTTTACAAGTTTTTCTCTCTAAAAGGGGTTTGCACCTCAAACGATATATGTAGCCTACATCTATCTTAACCTTGAATTTATTAATTGTCAAGAGGGATCAAATCTCTTGAGATGCAAACCCTTTTACAAGTTTTTCTCTCTAAAAGAGATTTAAACCTTAAAAAATTTAATCCTTCTTAAAGCTTGATAAATCCAAAGTTGAAATAAATCTATACTAATATATTTATAATTAGATCTTAACCAATCTAATCCTTCTAAACTCTTAAATAAATAAATCTGTACTAGTGATCAATAACTATTTTACATAAATGTAAACATAATTCTTTCGCTTATAATTTTATTTGTTAACCTATATAGTTTTTTGAAAAATATATATATATATATATATATATATATATATTTTCTCATTTTTATTCGTAAAAATAATCAACAACAAGCTTTTGATTTGTAAAATTAATCAACCATTCTTAAGGGAAGTGTTTATTTTTTAATTTATTTTTTTAACCTTTTTGTTCTATGTTTAGCGTCAACTACAAAACATATTTTAAATTTGTTTTGTAAATGAATTTAGAAATTTGAAAAAGTATACACAATGGAATCTTATAGAGATGTTGAATTTCAGATGGAATCTTATAAAGGTGTTCGAGGGTTAGGGTTACGTGAGGCACTTGGCCCGTACGAGGAGGAGTTGACATTAAACGCTTGGTTGAGGTCGTTGCCCCGTACGAGGAGGCAATTGGTCCGGCCGAGGCGGGGTTGCCTTGGAGATTTAAGTTCGGCAATTGACACGTATGAGGCGGGTTTGACGTTAGACAATTTGGCGAGGGTTAGGGTTTGGCCCCTACGAGGAGGGGTTGAGCTTAGAGAATTCGGCGAAGGTGAGGGTTTGGCCCCTACGAGGAGGGGTTGACCTTCAAGCAGATGGGTGAGGCCATCAACCCCTACGAGGAGGCAATTGTCCGCCCTGTACGAGGAGGCAATTGCCCTGTACGAGGATGCAATTGGGCCGGACGAGGCGGGGTTGCCTGGGAGATTTAAGTTCGGCAATTGGCACGTATGAGGCGGGTTTGACGTTAGAGAATTTGGCGAGGGTTAGGGTTTGGCACCTACGAGGAGGGGTTGAGCTTAGAGAATTCGGCGAAGGTTAGGGTTTGGCCCCTACGAGGAGGGGTTGACCTTCAAGCAGCTGGGTGAGGCCATCGACCCGTACGAGGAGACGAGGAGGCAATTGCTCCCTACGAGGCGGGGTTGAGCATTTTGTTTGGAAACAACAGGAAGCGTGTGATATATATTTCACCGTCCCATCCGTAGATCTCTAAACTGCAAAACCTTGGAAATTCTCCCATCATTTCTGAAAACAAAGCCACTCCCATCATTTCTTGCTTTTGCTTGTCTTTGTAAACATGGTACGTGTTAAACACCATGCACTGTTATTCCCGTATCCTGCACAGGGTCACATAAATCCCTTCATGTAGCTCGCCAATATTTTGATCTCTAGAAATGTTCTCGTGACCTTCCTTAACACAGATTTCAACCACTGCCGCCTGAATCCCAAGTCTACCGATAACATCAGATTCGAGAGCTTTTCCGATGGCCTTCCACCTGATCACGGCCGCGTTCAGAAGCTTGTCGAACTCTGCGGGGCCCTGAAGAAACATGACGCTCCCAATGTTCAAAGAATCATTGAAAATGTGAAGCACTCAGACATCGATGTTCCTCCCATCTCTTTCATTGTTCCAGACGGTTCTTTCTCTTTTATTCACCAGATCGCCGACAAATATGGTATTCCTTGGGTTGCCTTCTGGACACCCAGTGCTTGTGGTTTCTCCACTTATTTCCATGCGCGTTTGCTCATTGATGAAGGTTACATTCCCATCAAAGGTAAGCATTTTAAGCGATTTTAAGTGTGTATAATTTCATGAACTATGAATATATGGATCGTATTTTAAAAAGTTGTTGGCAAGTCAAATAAGAATAAGAATAGGGAGCTTGTAAATGGATGTATATTTGTTTATGTACATTGAACTATGAGTATTGTGAATCTAAAGCTAAAACCAAAACAACTAGTTCATCACATATATAGGGGAAAAGAGGAAATTGAAGGGTTTTTTTTTTTTTTTTTTAAATTATATATTTGTATTTCATGTATTCACAAATTTGCAAAACTTCGATGGCATTCATTATGAACTATGTTCCATAAGGAAACCTTTGGCATGAGAATGTATTTATATTTTGTGGGCACATTCAAGGTCCGGAAGCCCATCCTATTTGTGCAAAACCACTTAATGGTGCCTAGAATACCACTTGGGGTTTGAAGGCCCCATATTAAGAGCATTTTCCATTGTTAGAGGCATTTTTAATAGTGTTGGAGGAATAGAAGGTTCATTTTCCTAAGAAAGACCATTGTTTTACTTTTTCACCATGGTCTAGGCCCCTAAACCCATGGCTAATGCCCAAAACCAATTAATTGAAACCATATCCCACTTGAAGGACACATATCTATAAAAAGATTTTGTGTGGTGTTTCAAGCCATCCTTAATGACATTTTAGCCCAAGAGTTTTACTAAATTTCGAAATTCCTTTTTATACTTGCCTAACTATTGCCATGATGAAAACATGTATCCTTGTTATTGAAAAAACCTAATGTCCCCTTGTAAACAACTACAATAGAAATACACACAAGAGATGTGACAATTTATGGATTTTACATGTCTTCTAGGGTGATTAAGTCAAAGACATGTCACTTAAGGAACAACGTCACTTTTATCATTTTTAAACCTTGGATAGGCATATATACCCATTCTTTATGTGATACTGGCCTAATCCTGGTGAAAATATCACACTTGGAAGAAATTCATAATAAGAAAATGTCTAATGTGGTGGTTCGAGGACTCATCTATGGCTCTAGAGCTTAAAAAGAGAGGTGTAGCCAAAAAGTTGCTTACTTTGCTCCCTTAACTATGTTAATGGACCTAACACCCATACTTGATACCTAAGACCTCATAATGGAACCCATATTCAACACAATTGTGAAAGACCCATTGAATATGGTTTGTGTCATTGTTTATAGCCATTAGAGATGGTTTTTGAGCTCAAGAATGTTCAATTAAGACTTAAGACTATTACTCCTCCCCAACCATGTTTATGCCTCCACACACATTTTTAGACACAAAACTTAATCATGGTGTTTTTCTCGCATACAAATACTAAAATACTCCCTACAAACTTCCTATATGTTGGTTCAAGTACTTGTTTAAGGCTCTTCCTCTTTAGAAGAGGCTTATTTTAGTCTTTAATGATGATGAAGGCCTTGTAACCCACTTATACTCGAATGTGGTGGTATGTACTATAAGTATTTGTTCATAGAAATTAAATCTAACAAGTAAGGTGTTGTTCCCAACGATACTCTTTTCGTCTCCATATGATTGTGATGAACTCGAGACATACTCATGATGCACAAAACCTCATATTGGCACCAAAATTTAGCATGAACGCCAAGGAATCCTTCAGAAAGTCTAATCCTATAGTTTTTAGGAATTACTCATGTTGCCTGAGCTTAAGAAATGTTCAAAATCAATTAGGGCCTATATTTCCCTAGAATAATGTTTTTGACTTGACACACATATCCATGTCAAAAAAGCTAGTCATGGTTCATGTATCACACTAAAAGGCCAACGAAGCCATACAAAGTTCTCGCATGTTGTTTTTAAGTACTTGTTTAATAATTTATGACCTTGAGAAGCTACAATAAGATCCTAAAGAGCTAGTTTTTAGTCTTTGATGATGGTTAAAGCCCCACAAACCATCAATCATCCCATGTGCTAGTATTTCAGAAACCAAATGCATGTTCATAATGATGACTTCTCTTAACTTGATAGTTAAATTTGAAAGGTTTTTGGCTACTTATTAAATATTATGTTCTCTTCATCAAGGAATTACCAAAACATATAGATCACAAAGAGACAAAGAACCCCAAAAATTAGGCTCCAAGCCATGGCAAAACCCCATAAGGGCGGAAACCCAAAAAAATGATCTTCTTATAGAATTAGATCAAAGTGAGATATTCAAGACCTAGGACCAGGAATTTCACAAATATCTAAGTCATCCCTCCTGAAAATCTCCTCCAACTAATTCAAAGTCAATGAAAGTCAACGTTGGTCAAATATTGTCAAATTTGGTCAAATCGTAGAATTTCGGACTTGCAATTTAAACCTTAAGTTTCAGACCTATAATTTTCGTAGAGTAACACCATAAACTTCACATGTGTGATCAGAAATAATCTATAAGCACCCTTATTTATCTCTCCTTTGACTTCACTCATTTTTCTTATCTTTTTGCATATAAATTGATGTGATGATTAAATGAGTGAATGAGGTTGAACAAACTTGTATTTATAGCTATCAATGGGGGTGAAATGGTTGCCACATAGCTTGAATTTTTGAAGGAGGGGTTGACTTCGTCTTGTGTTGACTTTTTTACACTTTGACTCAAGAAAAAAATAAAATTGGTTTTTCTTACAAAAATTCCAAATGATACTTTGACTTAATTACATTTCTTTGACTCATGATAAATTATCTTTTGACTCAATTAACCCTATATGCATGAAGAACAATGATTTAAATAGAAATAAAATAATAATGATGAATATAATAAATAAATATAATATGTACATCAATGATATATTTGTATTACATTATGAAGAACGACACTCGTTACCTTTCCAACGCTCCCTCTTAACTAGCAAGGTATTCATATTGATAAAACATGATATTCTCAAATTGAAATATTCATATAAGAAGGATTCAAATTAATAAGCATTATCATAACCAACATTGTCAAAAATACCAATGCCTTGACTAACAAGGTCTATTTCTCGACTAGAACAAAACACAATGCTGGGAGGCATAAATTTGGACACCATCGCCTCTCTAGGCACATACCCCATATGAATGTTCACCAGGTATGTCCTCATAGGAATATTCTTATCTTGGATACACCTCCTCAAATAGTATAAGTCCTCAGGAATATTCTTATCTTGGATACAATTCATTAAAGAATATCGGTCCCAAAGGCTTATCGAATCCACCATTCCCCTTCATGCCTTTACTAGGTTTATGGCTATTAGTCTTTTCCATAGTACATGGCACAAGGAGAATACAGTGTCCATCCTCACTCCCTCTCAACTAGGGAGGATATATCCACTAGCCCAAACTTAGCTCTCAAATACTCAAGCTTCCTATTAGGAAAAGACTTTATCAATATATTTGATACTTGTTCATTAGTGGAGATGTATTATAGTTTCACGACGCGATCCTACACCAAGATTTGAATGTAGTGACACTTAATATTAATTTACATTATCGTTACATGGAAACCTGGGTCCTCTGTCAAACTTATTAAACTCTGGTTATAATAGCATGTTATGATAAAATACAAAGGTCCTTCAAATAGATCTGCTAGCAACTTCCAGAGATAAACTGCTTCTCAAAAAAATTCATTGATTGTTATAAGTTCATCTTCAATGCTACTTAACATAACTAAGTATTTCTTTATTTTATTCCATGAAACCATACACGATCCCAAACAAAAACATCCACTTGTAGTACTTTTTCCATCTGCATCATTGCTTGCCCTATATGAATTTCTGTAGCCTAATAACTTAATCTTATTTCCTTCGACATATTTCAGAAAATGATGTATATTCCCATAAAGATATCTCTAAATGTGTTTGCTTGCTATCGAATGACCATTCCTTGTATCTATCTGAAATTGTCTAAAAGTGTTTATTGCAAACCATATATATGGCAGGGTGTTCATGAGGTACATCAAGAAACCAATCAACTGTGGGTAGGATGTTGGAGAAACAAAAATTGATTCTAAACTCTTTAACTTCTTTAAACTTGTAATTTTTGAGTTTCCATTAGTTTACTATCCATCTTACCAAATTTCCATAAAATATTGATCACATATTTTCCTTGACCAAGATAAATCTTTTGAGGTTTCTACCACACTTCGAGTCCTATGTAATAGTACATTAGTCCAAAATATTTCATATCAAATTTGGTTCCTAGTTCTTTCTCGTATTTATGAATAAAATGTTCCACACCTTTTATTAGTTAGTCATCCACATAAATTACTATGATCATGCGTTATTCTTTACCACCTTGATGTAGAGATTTGGATCTACATTACTTTTGATGAAAGCAAGTCTCAGTAGATAAGCATCCATTCTGGCGTACCATGCCTTATGAGCTTGTTTCAAGCCACATCGATCATTCTTTAACCTCAAAACATGTCTTTCCCTATTATGTACTTTGAATCCTTGAGGTTTTGCAATGTGGACTTCTTCATCAAATGTCCCATTCAAAAACATTGTCTTTATGTCCATTTGATGAATGTTACATTTCATAGTAGCTGCAATAGAAATGAGGGGTCTAATGGTTATGTATCTGGCTGTTGCAGAAAATTTTTTTTGTAATCAATTCCTTCTTGTTGAGAGAATTCTCTTACCAAAAATATTTCCTTATATTTTTTAATACTTCAATCAAATGCATGCTTGATTTTGTACACCCACTTCGAAGCCACAATTGATTTTTATTTCGATCTAGGAACAATTCCCAAACATCATTCTTCATTGGAGGTTGGTATTCTTCAAAAATTACATTTTTCCATACTTGATGTTTAGCTGCTTTTTCTTAAGAGGTAGGCTTTTCTTTAATGAGTTTAGTCATGTATGCTACATAGCCTAAATATCCCTTGGGTTTATTTCTTTCTCTAAATTTCCCTTTTTTGTATTGCATGTCCTTCAGATTCTTGGAGAGTTGATCTTAACCAAGCTAGTGTTCTATGAGTTTCTATAATGATGACTAGTTGTACTCGTTCACATGGTACTCCTGGTTGTTCATGATGATTAGTTGTAGATTCTAGAGGATTGTCTTGCCTTGAATTCTCTTCATTGGGAAATATAAGTTCTTCTCCTTCATCAAAGTGAATGGGGATATCCTTAGACTTCTTGTATACAACACCTTGATGTAGACTCTATATGCTTTGGATGATGTGCTATATCCAAAAAATATACCATTCATACCTATAAGGAACAACTTCTTCCCTTTTTCCTTGGGAATATGAATGTAAATGTGACATCCAAAAATTCTGAGGTGATCAACATTCAACTTCTTTCTTGTAAATGCTTCTTCTTGGGTCGTGTTTTCAATAATTTTGTGAGGACATCTATTTTTTATGTAGATTGATATCACATAGGTTTCTCATCATAAGAATTTGGGAAGGTCTTGGTAATGTAGCATGGCTCTTACACATTCTTTAATCGATCAATTCTTTCTTTTGACAACACCATTACATTAACTCCCTCTTAATTCATACTTCTTTGCAAAAGCCCATAAGTTCTTTAGAAGTATATTCCCCACCATTATCTGATATTAGATATTTTATCTTCTTTTCTATCATATTTTCCACCTCTACATTGAACTCTTGGAACTGCTCCAATACTTCATATTTCGAATTTAAGAGATATATTGAAGTCTTCTTGGACTGATCATCAATAAATGTTACATAGTATTGATGATCACCAAGTAACGTTTCTGACATGGTTCCACAAACATAGAAGTGTATTAGGTCAAATATTTCCTTGGATATATGTGACTACTAGTGAATGGTTTCTTCACATTCTTACCAAGGGCACATCCCTTATAGACTCCTTCAAGCTCTTCTTTTAATTGGGGTATACTGGTAACCATTTGATTCAATGATGGAGATACTTTGTAATGGATATGACCATAATTTTTGTTCCATAATTCACAAGGATTGATGTCTAAATGTACTAGATCTTGAGGAGGAGGAGTTATAAGTCTATACAACCTCCCCTCAAGAATACTAATATCCCTTGCATTTTATATACTAGATCCATTTTACCAAATAATAAATCTTCCATCAATAAATCATACCTTATCTACTTTATCTTTTAAGAAAGAAATAGAAAGATTTTTTTTTTCAAACCTAGAACATAAAGGATGTTATTGAGATGAATTTTCACACTAGATTCAAGCTCTAAGGAGGTAGATCCAATCCCTTTTACTGAGTAGTTATTATTGTCTCCAAGTTCAATTGTGTGAGAATAGTTTCCTTTTGATAGAATGTTGAGTAGACCACATTTTCGTGTAATCTCCATTATCAATTATCCATCTATTATCATATTTGACCACATAGAGCTAAAAACTTGGAAAAAATTTGTGTACAAATTTTAGAGCTTGGTTCTCCATATTATCAGAGATATGATTCAAGTAGATTAGGGTTTTGTATGCTCTCGAATTCTATCTTAAATATGTGTCTCGAGGAAAATCACCATAACTTTCATTTTGGCCTTCGAAATTTAATTTTGTAAAAAACAGTGGAAAGCGCATAGAATTTAGTTTTTTGGGGTAGTTGTTTTAGTGTTGAAAGCTAAAATAATGACACATGTATTTTAATACAAATGATATCTACCGAATCATTCTATAAGCAGGTCATATTGGGAGAAGTTGTCTAAATTTATCTTGAAGAATCCAATCTTATTCTAACTAGTGGTGTTGGAAAGAGGAAATAGAGGGCTACAATATAAGAAAATTTCAGATCCTCAGAGGCCAAAATTATGGATAAATAATAGTTTCAAGATCGATATCCTACAAGAAAGAACTAGTTGTGTATTTTTTAAAATTTTGCATAACTTTTGTCTGAAAAATCATTTTGAAGTGATTCAAAGGGTATAGTGAAGAACATTAATTGTTATTTGACCCGAAAATACCTTGAAAAAAATGTATACATCTAGTAATAAAATAAAAATCTCTACTATGACACATGAATAAGAGGAAGAAATGCAACAAGATATATCAAAATTACGAGACCAACTGCAACGAATTTCACTCTCGAAAAGAGTAGCAAAAAATGAATTGAAAAATAAGATGGATATCTTATAAGAATAAATAAAAGGAAACATGGAAGGTTCGAGGGATGGTTTAAAGGAAGACATGGGATTTTTTAAAGTAGGCATGGACGCGATGAATGTCAAGTTAGAAGTGTTGACCAAGTTGTTGCAAGAAAGGCTTCCCAGTCATGACAAGGTAATCAAGGAAAATCATGATGAGGACAAAGGCAATATGAATTGTGATTTTAGAGACTCCAAAGTTGGGTTTAAGACCCACCACATCACAAATATCGATATGAGGTAGTTTGATGGAAAGGATCCAGTAACATGGATATTTCATATGGAACAGGTCTTTGATCTACATGATGTGCCACACACACAAAAGGTATTCATTGCATATTTATATTTAAAAAAAAATAATTTTGTGTGTTATCAATGACTTTGTTATCATAAATTCATTTCACTTGGAATTTTTTTACGAAGTATTGATAGCACATTATGAGGAAACAAAAAGAAATACATTATTTATCCAATTGATAAATCTTAAACAAAAGGTTTTAATGGTAGAATCAATTGAAGACTTCCAAATATTGAATATCAAGTTACTTAATATTCTAGAGGATCATATGATTTTTTTCTTCATAGGGACTTTAAACCATAAAATCCAACATGAGGTTATCCTTTGGGAAACTAAGTCATTCGAGAATGCATTTAGGGTGGCAAGAAAAGTTGAAATCAAATTTATGGAAACAAGGAAGTCTATTATTCACCACTATAAAGATGGAAGTGTTTTTTCTCTGAGTCTGCCACAACCTATAAGGTTGAAACCACAAAAATTGGAGGAAAAGGGAGTAAAGGGGCTTTGTTACATTTGCAATAGTGAAAACACTAAAAGTCATAACTGTGCTAAGAAAAAAATATTTTACATATATTGTAAAAAGGAGGGAGAAAAGGAGAAAGAAACATAAAAAGAAGATGATATACACCTAGAACCAACCCCATATAAAGGATAAATGAATCCGACTATAGCTTGTAATGCATTGGCATGAATTATCACTCCTTAAACGATCAATATAGAAGGATATATCAAGAATAAAAAAGAATTAGTGTTGATTGATTCGGGTAGTACCTATAATTTTATTCATTATAATATAGCCAAGGAACTGAATTATTTTCTATAGTCAACATGAGAGTGTCAAGTGATCGTTGCAAATGGAGGATCTATAAATTTCTTAGGGAACTTTCTTAATATCAAGCTAACCATCAAGGAATATGTATCGAATAGTACAATTATTTCCATTCGAATGGGCATTGGTGATGGTGTATTATGAGTCAAATGGTTACAATCTTTATGGTTGATAACTTTTAATTTTCAAGAACGTTTTTTGAAATTTTCCTGGGAAGGAAAGGTAATTGAAATAAGGGGTATCACATGGAAACCATGGAAGATAATAAGATCTAATGGAATGAAAAATATTTTCAAGAAAGGGAAACAAGATTTAATTACAAAATTATGCTTGCTATATATCTAGACATCGAAATCATCTATTTATCTGGATATCCAAAGATTCTTAGACAATCATTCCAACGTATTAGAGAATCTGAAAGGTATCTCACCTATTCATAATCATGTTCATGATATTCACTTGATTCTAAGATGTGTTCCTCCAAAAATCACACGCTACAGATATCCCTATGCCCAAAAGGGTGAAATTAAACTTATGGTTGCAGAAATTCTAGAATGAGGTATAATTTATCCTAGCAAAAGTTCCTTCTCTTCGCTAGTAGTATTGGTGCACAATATGGATGGATCATGGTGCATGTGTCTAAATTATGGAGAGCTCAATAAGCTAGCTATTAAAGAAAAATTTCCCATTCCTATCATTGATGAATTGTTGGATGAATTACATGGAGAAATTTACTTCACCAAGTTGGATGTTCATTTCAGATATCATCAAATTAGAAAGAATACTGAAGAAATTCCAGAAAAAACATTGAGAGCTCATGAAGGTAATTATAAATGTTTGGTCAATAATTTTGGTCTTACTAATGCACCTTATACATTTCATGGTTTGATTAATTACACTTTCAATCCCTTTCTTATAAAATTTGTGTTAGTATTTTTTCTATGATATACTAATTTACACGAAGTCTTGGAAAGATCATGTTCAACATATTGATAAGGTGCTTAAATTATTGGAGGAGAAACAATTGTATGCAAAAAAATCCAAATGTTCCTTTGGGGTACAAGAGGTGGAACATCTGGGTCATAATGTATCTCATAAGGGTGTTAACGTAGACCCTAAAAAAATTAAAGATAACAAGGAATGGAAAAACCCACAACCTTAAAGCATATTCGAGGATTTCTAGGGTTGATAGGGTATTAAATAAAAATTTGTTAAGAATTATGGAAGCATAACAAAACCTATAATAACATTACTAAAGAAGATGTTTTTTCTGGACTCGAGAATAAACTACGACCTTTGAATATATTAAAGAGGTAATGTGCCAGAATTAAGTCTTAGATATACCAGACTTCATAAAAATATTTAATGCAAGAAGGAAGACCCATTTATTTTTAAATTCATTCAATAAAGAGGAAGTATTTACATAAACCTATTTTGAGAAGGAAATATTGGAAATGCTACATGCCTTGAAGCAACGATGCCTTTACCTAATTAGAAGACGCTTCCTGGTAAAAATAGATCATGATAGTCATAAATACTTTTTGAAACAAAGATTATCTTTGAAAAAGTGTAAAAAATGTTGTTGCAGATGCACTCTTAATAAGTGATGAGGATGGGGAAGAATTACTTTGTTCTATTTGTATTATCCAGCCTGATTGGAAAGCTGCAGCAAGGGATGAATGGAAAAATGATGAAGAGGTTTGGAAACTCGTTTGAAACTTGCAACATGATCCAAATACATCTGATACATTTACCTAGAAACATGATTTAATATGGTACATAGATCATTAATATCTATGTAAGAACTCTCAAGTCAAACAAAATTTTCTTTTGTAATTGCACATGTATCCTTTAGGAGGGCACTCAATATTTATAAAAACTTATCATAGGGTCAAGAAGAATTTTTTTTGGAATGGAATTGAATCCAATACTCATAAGCTTTTGGAAAAATGTTTTTCTTTACAACAAAATGAAATTCAAACAATTAAGACCCAAGGTTTGTTACAACCTTTAGCCATTCCAGGTCAACGTTGGGAGGAGGTTTCTATGGCTTTTATCACAGGTTTACCCAAGTGTGAAGGAAATAGTTAAATCATGGTGGAAGTTGATAGAATTACCAACTATGCACACTTTTTTACAATATCTCATCCTTTCAAATCTACTACAGTTTCTACTACATTTATGGTAACAATTCAAAAGATACATGGAAAGCCAAAGATTATTGTAAGTGATAGAGATCCCATTTTCACTGAAATTTTTTGGGTAGAACTATTTTTTTTTGTCTTGGTACTCAATTAGCTCTATCTCATCTTATCATCCTCAATCTGATGGGAAATATGAGATAGTGAACAAATTTTTGGAAGGATATATTTGTTTCTTTATATATGATAAACAAACACAATGGGTCAAGTGGTTACCTATAGCAGAATGGTGGTATAACACCTCATTCCATACAACAACAAAAATGACCCATTTATGGAACTTTATGGATATCATCCACCATCCATCACATCATGCTTAAGAGAAAACTATAAGTTTCAATTAATGGAATACCAGATCGAGCATTGGTAACAAGTTATCCAACCAATAAAGGATAACCTGATTCTAGCATAGAATCAAATGAAACAACAAGCATGTCAATATCATAGTGAAATCATTATTGATATATGTGATTGGGTATTTTTACGGCTACAACCTTACAAAAAAAATGTCCCTCAAGCAAGCTAAAAAGGATAATAAATTATCATCCCAGTACTATGGTCCTTACAAGGTGTTACAAAGTATTAATACTACGACATACAACTTTGAGCTTCCTGCATCTTCCCGAGTACACCCAGTGTTCCATGTTTCACGTTTAAAGAAGGTCATATGTGACAGGCTCCCAGTTCAAAAAAAATTGCTTAAAATTGACGAGGAAGAAAAATTCATATTAGAGCCTAAAGAAATGAATAAAACAAGAAATATGTAGCTACGAAATTGATCAATTTTAGAGTATCTCCTGAAGTGGAAGAAATTATCGGTTGAAGATTCCACATGGGAGAACTAGAATTTTATATAGAAGAATCTAGAACCACTCAAGCATTGAGGAAAACACTTTTTTGAAGGAAAGGGTCATGTTACGTCCCGGTAATACTAGTGTAGCCCCCATATTGTTATTGTTGTGCCCCATGTAGCCCACATATTGTTATTGTAGTGCCCCATGTAGCCCCCGTATTGTTATTTTTATGCCCCATAGAAGCCCACTATTATTACTGTTGAGCCCTTCCATTATTATTGTTACGTAGGCCTTAATTATATTGTGACCCTTTAGACTCCTATATATACCAAGGAGGTCTTGTCATTTATATAATCCAATAATTGTTAATTTATGTGATTTAAAAGGAAATTTTCCCCTCGAAGAAGCTTATTTTCATGTTCTTGATCTAATATTTCTTTTGTTTTTGTGATCTCATTGTATAAAAAAAATAACTTGTAAGAGAGGAGTAGATACTTGACTTCTATAGATAACTCAGAAAAGAACTTGATGATGCATCCTTTAATGGACTCAAAGGGACTCGTAAGAGGCTTCATACCTTCCTTCATGTATATTTCCATTAGAGATGGAGAGAGATGATAGTTGCTACAAGAAATTCTTCAAACAATAGTTCCAACAAGGTGTGATATTTAGGCTTCCTTCCTTCACCTTATCTTTGATACCATGTTGAGAAACCAAATGCAAGTAGATAATGACGATTTCTCTTAACTTGATAATTACTTGTGAATGTCTGTTGGACATTTTCAAAATATTATGTTCCCTCCATCAATCATTTACCAAAGCATAAATATCACAAAGAGACGAAGAACATAAAAAATTATGTTCCAAGCTAAGGAAAACCCCCAAAAGGGTGACAGACCCAAAAAAATCATCTTCTTATTGAATTAGATCAAGGTGAGATGTCAAAGATCCACGAACAAAAATTTCAAAAAGATCCAAATCATCCCTCCTAAAAATCTCCTTCAACCAAGTAAAAGTAAAAAAAATTCAACACTCGTTAAATCTTATCAAATTCGGTCAAATCTTAGAATTTCAGACTTGAACCTTCAAACCTGTAATTTTCACAAAGTAACCGTGGAACTTTCGCATGTGTGAGTAAAAATAAGCTCTAGACACGTGAAATTATCTCTTCTTTGACTTCTATCTCTCCTTTAACTTCGCTCATTTTTCTTATATTTTCACACGAGAATCGATGTGTAATTATGACCTAAAAAATGCTCAGATGCACCTAAAATTGTATCCACAGACTCCTTTCCTATAACCTAGTAATATCCAAAATCAAACCCACAATGTGATGAAAAATGCTTAGTTAACGAGCTATAACTCCTACTAAAATAATTTACAATTGACTCGAATACTATCCAGAAAATTATGTGAAATTGGTTATATGTTCCTCACACCCCAACCAAAAAAACCCAAAAATCATTTGGGCTAATTCCAGTTGACCCGTAATGACCAAAATAGAGTGAATCTCCTAGCTACATAGTTTTGGACCCAACAAAAGAGAAACTACTGAGAAATGCTAAAGCTCTCATTCAAATGGATGAAAATTTGTTCACAAATTTCATTTGACAAACAACTATCACTCCCAACTAAAAAATCCTGGAAAATATCAACAACAAACACTACGAAAACTTTGTTCTCCAACCCTTGCACATGCTCTATAGGAGAAAATTCGGCCCGACTAAAAGAGACAAGAACATCTCTGTAAAATGGTGCCAAATGCCTCCTCTAACCTATAGAAAATCACATTTAAATACCCAAAACCTGGAATAAGAAAATGATGCGCCAAATAATCTCTGTGGTTTGTCTTATATGGCCATAAATGACGAATTTTTGATGAATACTCTACAATAAAATCCAATGTGAGTCCTGAAATAGACTCCCCCAATGCCTCACTAGGGTGGCACTCAAATTTCTACGAAATGAGGGAGATTTCACTTGGAACTTTTGAGCTAAACTAATTTTTTTCTCTTGCATTAAAAAACCTAAAAGAAAGAGACTGATCTTCTTAAAATAATGAGCAAACGATGTCCAACAAATGAGTCCATCCTCCTTGTATAATTTCTCCCCATGCTTCTAGACTCCATTTTTAATTATTATTTTATTTGTGGGGGTCATTTTCCACTAAGTGACTTTTTCCTGCATTAAAAAAAAATGAAAATAATTTTCCACCAATCTTCAATAATACTTGTGAGACTTCTCCAAAATAATATTTTCCCCTTTTATTAATATTACCAAAATTGAATCCTCGATCAGGGTGCCAAGTGGGAGATGGTAGAGGAGAGGTGGCATGCAGCTGTGCGTATGACACAACCACTTGATGAGGGCACGTGGTCTTAGGGGGAGGTACTACCGCTCGCACAACATAATAATGGGCAGAAATGATGGTGGAGGACAACTAACCATATCAAAGTTGTATGGGAAACAACGTCGGCTTGTTAAGAGAGTTATGAAGGACGATGAGGGGAATGGTGGTATCTTATCTCGACAATTTATGGAGGAAGGTAGAGCAGATAAAGCTTCCATGTGGGAATAGGTTGGAACCTCGTATTTGAATCCATTCACCTCGTATATGCTTCATCTCTTCACTATGTATGTCGCTATGAATTATGACGGTTCCATAATTTAAAGCCTCGCTACATGTACTATGTTTTATACCTCTTGTATCTTCAGGGAGAAGTTTTATGTTCCATTTGGGTTCTACATTTTGTTTTTTAATGACAATTGTTTGGTTTGGGGTTTTGATGCTGGGTGCATGGGCACTCCGGGTTTGCATGTTCCATCAGGTTGTCTGTTGGTAAAAGTTAGAAGGTACAGTTTTTGCTCAAATTCTACATGTCTCGTTCTTTTTTGGGCTCGGTCTCATGTGGACTCTGATTGTTTTGCTTTCGATTCTCTCTGCATCATGCATTATATCCCCCGCTCTGTATGCAACACCAGTATTTCGTCTTCCCAAACGTATGAATTATTCTGCATGGATTTGAATGACCATCTTGTCAACATCGCTCGGTTTAATTGTCTATCCAGAATTATAACCACTTGGTCCTTGTGTAATGTGGGGGGCTCCAACTCTTTTTATAGTAATACCTTTCCTTCTATCTGGGGTTATGTGGGGTGTTCTACTGGTATCTTGCCATGGTTGTGGGTTGTCAATTCTGTCTCCAGGAGTAACATTTTTGTTTCAGGGAGGTTCATCCCGATCCCTATTATTAGAGGGCTCATTCCTTCTTTTAAGGGTTTCATTTCTGTTACAAGGGGTCTCTATTCTACTTTGTCAAAGTTCTCGATCGTTGGGTGTTTTATTGTTCGTGGGTCTTTTATATTTTGATGTTGAGGAATTTTAATCTTCGTAGTGGAATTCTTTCGCCTCAGACTGTTAATATGTAGAAGGAGAATGGAATACTTCTCTCCATGCATTTTCGATCGTGCCAGAACAAGAAAATTCTAAATAGATCGATGATGAGAAGGAGGAATGATGACATGTATTGTTGTGCTACTTACAAGGATGTCACTCCTTCTAGTCCACATCTTTTTCACTGTTGTTTCATTAAAACAATTATTGACATTTTGTTGCAATATACATGTATCTCTAATTTCAATACAGGTGTTTCTATAGCACTGGTCATGGACCTGAGACAATATTGTCAGTTAATCCAACAGTCTGTACTGCAAGCCAATATGGTTAAAGGATAGGAAGCAAAAATGGCGGAGGTAATGGAAATTTTTTTTGATGCCTATTCCACTCATATTCCACCGCAAGTTAGAGCACTTATCTCAGGAAGCGAAAATACAAGAAGAAGTAATGGAATTTTTAGAGGACCCCGGTAACACAAGAAGGAGACTGTCCCTATTCCAATAGTCTATGGACATATTTATTGGACACTAAAATGTGTAGTGGCTAAGGAAATTATCACTATCGAGGAAATTGGTGGGGACCCAAAAGTTACCTCCATTTTAAATGAGATGAGGAAAGACATTCAAGAAATCTGCCTTTCACAACACCATAGCAACGTTTGTCTCGGCCGCATAGATCAGCAACTGCAAAGCATGCATCAGGTGGACATGCCCGAATCTAATGTTAAGGACTTGGCACCAATTGAGTCTTCGGATGATTGAGATTCTCTTTTTCTATTTTTTGACCATGCGTATTTCGGATAACATCTAGTTTTTAAAGTTATTGCATGTAAGAAATAGTAAACCGGACATAGTTGATGGTATATTGTTTAAACTTTCTCAGTATTGGTTGACCTACAACTCTTTAAGGTGGCCAACAGACCTTGTTTCCCATCAAGTTTTATTTTATGTAACATGTTCTCATTTTGATTAATAGAAAATAAGAAGACTGCTAAACTTACAAAAAAAATATTACCAAAATTGAGCGAAAATTCTATCCTCAAAAAATACAAAATTGGAAATATTACAATTGTAAGTCCCCAATGCCAAAATGTCTCTTGTTTCCATAATTGTCTCTAATGTCGAAAATCAAAATGGAGACTTGACAATTTATTAATATTCTCTCAGCCTAATCTGATATTCAAATATATCAGATAATCTCGGATATAGAAATAGACAATAGCAGAAACAATGTTGTCTAAATAAAGTGGCTAAATAAATACAATATGACTGTAGTGTTCCTAAGCCCATTGTTTATGTTTTTGAATTCATCTAAACACTAATTAATTTCTATCAATGAGTCATGTGTGGGATTAAACTTTGGGTTTGGATCAAATTTTTATTCCTTAATGATAGTATAGAAATTGCAACAAGTTTCTCTTGGGAAGTGTTAATGATGTCAATGTTATAAAAAATGCATTCAAATTGGGAAGAACAATAAATGTGGGTCATGTTTGCAGTAGTGTGGGTAACGTTCAAATTGTCTATCAATCACCTTCTGGGAGGCCGACAAATACATAGATTGGCATTGTTTATTCAAGTTTGTAACCATAATCGTGGGTGCTTAACTGTTTGAACAGAGGAGAAAGAGATCCGCGATGAATCCAATGGCCAACTCATCTCTTGTATTCCGGGGATGACAGAACTGCGACCGAAAGATCTGCCCAGCTTCCTCACAGTCACAGACTCATCAGATTTCATGTGTCAATACGTTAAAAACGAGGGAGAGAAGACGCTCAAGGCTTCTCTTGTTTCGCTTAACACATTCGACGATTTAGAAGGGCCGGTGTTGAGGGGCCTCAACAATAAATTCTGTGGAAAAGTACTGTCCATCGGTCCTCTTTTACTCTCTGCAGGGGAGACAATAGTGAACATCAACATATGGAAAGAGGAAACTCAGTGCCTTGATTGGTTGGACAAACAGAGAGCATCGTCTGTGATATATGTGTGCTTTGGGAGCATTACAGTTCTCACAAATGAGGAGTTGATAGAGTTTGCATGGGGTTTGGAGGCCAGCAACCAACCCTTCTTGTGGGCTATCCGACCGGACCTTGTCCAGGGGCAGTCTGCTATTCTGCCTCGGGATTTCTTGGAGAGAAGCAAGGACCGTGGCTTCTTTGTGAGTTGGGCACCGCAAATTAAAGTCCTTTCCCACCACTCGGTTGGGGGATTTCTGACACACAGTGGATGGAATTCTACACTAGAGAGCATATGTGCGGGCGTTCCCATGATGTGTTGGCCCTTCTTTGCGGAGCAGCAGACAAACAGCAGATTTGTTGATCATGTGTGGAAGATAGGGTTCGAGATGAAGGAGGAGGTGTCCAGAGAAAACGTGGAGAGATTGGTGAGGAAACTCATGAATCCGGATGATGAGGAAGTAAAGGTAATGAGGAAAAATATATCGGAGCTTAGGGATAGCGCAATTTTAGCAAGTCAGGTTGGAGGATCTTCATACAATAATATGGAGAAGTTTCTTGACCAGATGTTGAATGGAGGAAACATATCTTAGTGGGTTGTTTTGCTTTTGCTTTTTTTTCTTTTTTTCATTTTTACCAACGGTGTTGACTTTGTTTTGTTTCTGAATTACAATTATGTTTGTCACGTTCACCACGATGTTGAATGGGCAACGTATATTAATAAGTTGCTTTGTTTTGTTTGTGAATTATAATTGTGTTTGTCACATTCTCCATGATGTTGAATGGGCAACATATATATTAATAATATGTTGATTTGTTTTATTTGTGAATTACAATTATGTAAGTTCAGAAATACGTGTCATGTTCGCCCTGCTTAAAAACTATATGTCATAGGAATGTGAAAAGTAATTGTCACACAATTTCTGTAATGCACAGCTCGAAGCTATGAATACCAAACACTAATTTTGTCATTTGCACTACTATGAATACCAAACACTAATTTTGTCATTTGCGCTACTATGAATACCAAACACTAATTTTGTAACTGCACATTTATTGCTATAAATTTGGAGGATCCAAATATGATTCAATAAGCATAGTTATAACTGCACATTTATTGCTATAAATTTGGAGGATTCAAATATGTATCCTTATGTATATAAAATTTCATTATTATATTTTTTTTCAACTTTATTTCCTCTTTGCAATATTTAGTTTTTAGGCAGGCATGATTTGGGTTTGTGTCCAAACTATAAGGGTTTCAGCTTAGCTTAGCTTTACTGTCACTTTGCCTGACCTGATTTTGAATGTCTTATTTCTCTCTGTAGCTTTAGGTACAATTGAATATTCTTGCCGTTGCCGCTTTCGTGGGCGAAGAAATTGGATTTTTGAACGGGAACAGTGGATAATTTATCAATGAATTATATTTAAAATATAAGAGCTGAACTAAATTGTACAATTCAATCCCTGTACAAAGTGTATTACCTAATCATTTATATGAATTAATGATAAATTTATTTAAGCCCAAAATATTAAACCAACAATTCTATCAATTTTATACCTATTATATTCTTCAATTCTATACCTATTCCATTCTACCGGCTAAATTTATATCTCCATGTCAAACATATTATCAAATGAAAAATACGATTCTGCAGATTTCAAATTCCAAATCTGGATGAGATATTTTCTTTATATGATTAGAAATCTTAAATTTTATTTTTCAGAGAGAAAAAAACGCTGTCTATTAATAAATAAACCGTACATTCCACAACATAATATTCCAAGCTGGATAGATCATAGAATCCCAGCACAGATAAAACTCAGCATATTGTGACATTCAGAGAACTTTATCCTCATAATGTGTGATTGAACACTGTACACGGCTTGTCGTTCCTCTGGATGTCGGACCCACTTTCATGTAACGAACTATTATTAAATTCCTCCATTTTCTATCCTGGTAACGAAATTAACATGACACTGGCTAGAAGTTTAATGAAGTTGACGTGCGACTAAGTTGATTGATTTAAATATTTTTTGATAAAACGGGCTAAAATATATGGATTTAATTTAAAATTTTGAAAACAATCAAATAATAAAAAATTATTAAATAAATCTTAAAATTTAGATATTAAAAATTTAATTTCAGAAGTAAAATACTATAAATATATCTCTAATTTGATTGTAATGAGTTTTTATTTTTATGAAACACTTTCGAATTCATGGAAGTGTACATATAAAATATAATAAATATATATTTAATTTAATTTAATGACTAATTATTCATGAAAATATATTCTCACATAAAAAGATTAAATTAATTTAATTCATAATTTTAGATGTAATAGATTATAATAATATTAAGAATGCCTAAGGCATTTTCCTTAAGGTGTGTGTATATCTATGTATATTACTAAGACTAAATAATCTATTTTTAATGGTAGTGATGAATTTATTATCTATCTCCTAAAGTGATTTGGAAAACATTTGGAAACGTAAGCATGGATTACTATGAAGATATATTGTACTGTAAAGTGATGATAAATATATTGATAAATCTATTTCTAATGGTATTGATGAATCTATTGTCTATCTCCCAATATGATTTGGAAAACATTTGGAATTGTAAGCATGAACTACTATGAAGATATGTTGGAGATTTTATTAAAACTTTAATAGCGATCTATGAATAGTTAGTTGCATATGTACACTATATCAATAGATGATTCTTGCATAGTAAGCTACTTAATTTTGTTAGTGTCATACCGGATCTTCTAAATTGAACTTGCATCTGCCTTCTTACACTCAATATTGAATATGACATTCCAATGTCTGGAATGATAAAGTATATTTTATGCAGCTTTGATTTTAATATTTTCCATTGAATGATGATTCTATGAGTGATATGTTTTTTTTCAATTGATGAGAGAAGTTTTTTTAATACAGTTATGGATTTCAGTGTGTATGTATTTATCATTCTTGCATTATGTTCTTTTTGTGTTATTGCATGGCTTTGTGTTTAATGCTTTTGTATTTAGTAGACTATGCATTCAATATATGCGTCTTTGTCTCTGCTCATTCATATTTCGACCTTATAATGGCTTCCCTTGGAACTTGTTCTATTTTGTCTAGAAGTGAACTCACTTGAAGCCTTTTTCTGTAGGTTTTTGTTTTCTTAAAAAATCTTTATGTTCATGCTCCTTTAACTCTATATATTAATCTTTTGTTAATTCGGAAGCTCATATTTATAAATTTCTTTGACATTGTAGCATTCTTAATGATGATTTTTTCGTTGCTGCATATCGTTCCATTGAGTTGTTGGTTTGTGACTACCTATTATTTTATTTGGCATGCTAAAGACTAGAGTATTATCATTGCAGGTTCATACTTTCTCACATAATATAGGAATATGCCCCAATAATCTAGGAATATGTTACAATTTGACAGAACTTGAGATTATAGCACTTCAACTCACATCATTGGCTCTAAAAGGATGTGGTGTTCTATCTTAGGATTATTTTCCACAACTATACTCGCTTGATGCCTCTTTTTGTAGCTATTTTAAAAATAAATTATGGTCATGCTCCTTTAACTACATATATTAGTTTTTGTTTATTATGAAGGACATATTTATAAATTTTGTTGACATTGTAGTGTGCTTAATGATCATTTCTTGGTTGCTGCAACTGTTGCATGTCCTTCCATTGACTTGTTGGCTTTCATGCCATGCACCTCAATTGGGCTAGAGGGGTTGTTGGCTCTATAGAGACTCTCCAATTTAGCACTTTTAGACTTTTCTTACACATTCTTGAAAATTTTATAGCCAATCATTGATTCTTGTCCTGAATTAAAGGTTACATCAGAGACTTAAAATTAATGCTCCTATATTTTTTGCATACATTCTTTGCAGTTTCCCAACCTATCATTGAATACCTTTTTGTCACAAAATTTAACATCCTTTTTCTCCCTTGCATATTCATTAGGTTTTGAACCTTCAGGCTTGCAAATATCTTGAGGATTCAACATTGACTCCACTCCATAGGAGAAGGGAACTTCTGAAGCTTTGTGAGTTGGATTTATCTTATGCTTCTCTTAGCCGAAAAGGAAAGCTAATAGAGAAAATAAAAACCATCTTTCTTTCTATTGGTCCAAGTCTTGGAGCTAATTTGAACTCAATGGAATTGACCGATTCAAATTTTGATTCAAGCTAAGAAGGAGGATATCATAATAAAAATGATTAGTATAGGCTGAAAGAAAGAGGACATAGATCAAAATCAATCAAACTTCTTCCTTTCCCGACCTTGTAGAAGACCTGTGTTGGACCTCAAGGGAATGAAATTAAGTGAAATATTTTAGAAAATTATAAAGTCATAAATATTTTCTTATTATTCATAATTACTTGTTATGTTTATTTTTATTATGATTATTTATATCTTCTTTATTTTAGTTCATCAAGAAATTACCAAATCAAAAACAAAAAACAATAGACATTAGATGTAGGCACTATGCCAGGGAAAAATCTCCTTGAGGTGAAAACCTGGTTAAGATAATTCTTCCTTTGAATAGTATTCTCTGAGACAATTCACCCTAGACATATACAAGAGCTTCCCTCCACACAAATTCATCCTCCCAGACCTTCGACCCCTTTCCAACAACATCTAACAGTAGACAACTTGCAATTATCTTGAGGATTCAACATTGACTCCACTCCATAGGAGAAGGGAACTTATGAAGCTCTGTGAGTTGGATTTATCTTATGCTACTCTTAGCCGAAAAGGAAAGCTCATATAGAAAATAAAAAACATCTTTCTTTCTATCGATCCAAGTCTTGGAGCTAACTCTGAACTCGGTGGAATAGACTAATTCAAATTTCGATTCAATCCAAGAAGGAGGCTATCATAATAAAAATGATAATTATAGGTTGAAAGAAGGAGGAGTGTTAGAAATCAAAATCATTCAAACGTCTTCCATTCCTGTCATTGTAGAAGACCTGTGTTGGAGCTTGAGGGAAGGAAATGAAGTGAAAGATGTTATAAAAGCATAAAGGCAGAAATATTTTCTTATTCTTGATAATTACTTGTTATTTTTCTTTTTATTACGATTATTTATATCTTCTTTATTTTAGTTCATCAAGAAATTGCCAAAACAACAACATAAAACAATAGACATTAAATGTAGGCATTATGCCAGGGAAAAATCTCCTTGAGGGGAAAACACGATCAATATAATTATTCCTTTGAATAGTATTCTTTGAGACAATTCACCATAGACATATACAAGAGCTTCCCTCCACACCAAGTCATCCTCCTAGACCTTCGACCCCTTTCCAGAAACATCCAACCTTGGAAAGCATTTGGAACTGTAAGCATGGACTAATATGAAGATATTTTGTACCGTAAAGTGATGATAAATCTCTAATGGTATTGACAAATCTATTATCTATCTCCCAATATGATTTGGAAGCATTTGGCATTGTAAGCATGAACTACTATGAAGATATGTTGGAGATTTTAATGAAACTTTATTAGCATTCTATGAATAGCTAGTTGCATATGTACAATGTATCAACAGATGATTCTTATAGACTAAGCTAATTAATTTTATTACTAAGCTACTTAATTTTATCACTGTCATACCGGATCTTCTAAATTGAACTTGCATGTCCCTTATTACACTCAATATTGAATATGACATTATAATGTCTGGAATGATAAATTATCTTTTATGCAACTTTGATTTTAATATTTTCCATTGAATGACGATTATATGAGTGATATGTTTTTTTTCAATTTAGGAAAGAATTTTTTTTTAATACATTTATGGATTTCAATGTGTATGTATTTATCATTACTACATTATGTTCTTTTTGTGTTATCGTATGACTTTGTGTTCAGTTATTTTGTATTTAGTAGACTCTGCATTCAATATATGCTTCTTTGTCTCTGCTCATTCATATTTCCTCCTTATAATGGCTTCCCTTGGAAGTTGTTATGTCTTGTCTACTAGTGCACTCACTTGAAGCCTCTTTCTGTAGGTTTTCTTAAAAATTCTTGATGGTCATTCTCCTTTAACTCTATATATTACTCTTTTGTTAATTTGGGAGATCATATTTATAAAAAAAATTGATATTGTAGCATGCTTAGTGATGATTTCTTCACCGCTTCATATATTTCCATTGATTTTTTGGTTTGTGTTTGCCTCTTATTTTATTTGGTATGTTAAAGACTAGAGTATTATCATTTCTGTATGGGATTTTCTCACCTAATATAGGAATATGTCCCAATTTGAATGAACTTGAGATTATAGCACGTCAAATGAAATCATTGCTTCTAAAAGGATGTGGTGTTCTATCTCAGGTAAATATTGATTGTCCACAACTACACTTGCTTGATGCCTCTTTCTACAGGTTTTCTTAAAAATTATTTATTGTCATGATCCTTGAACTACATATAGTCTTTTGTTAATTACAAAGGCCATATTTATAATTTTTTTTGACATTGTAGCTTTCTTAATGATGATTGCTTGATTGTGCAACTTTTGCATGTCCTTCCATTAACTTGTTGGTTTTCATGCCATGTACCTCAATTGGGATAGAGGGGTTGTTGGATCTATGGAGACTCTCCAATTGGCACTTTTCTATTTTTCTTACACATTCTTGACAAATTTACAACCAAACATTTTTTCTTTCGCCTAATTAGAGGTTACTTTAGAGACTTAAATTTAACACTCCTAGGTTTTCTGCATACATTCTTTGCAGTTTCCCAACCTATCATTGTGTACCTTTCTGTGACAAAATTTAATATCCTTTTGCTCCCTTGCATATTCATCAAGTTTTGAACCTTCAAGCTTGAAAATATATTGAGAATTAAACATTGATTCCAATCCATAGGAGAAGGGAATTTCTTTAGCTCCATGATTTGGATTTATCCTATGCTACCCTTAGCTGAAAAGGAAATCTCAAAGAGGAAAGAGAAATCATCTTGCTTTCTATCGATCCAAGTCTTGGAGCTAGCTCTGAAATTGGTATATTAGACAAATTAAAATTCTAATTCAAGACAATAAATAGGTTATCATAATAAAAATGATCAGCACATACTGAAATAAAGAGGAGAGTCAAATGTTTAAATCAGTCAAACTTCTTCCTTTCACGTCCTTGTTGAAGACCCATGCTTGAGCTCGTGGGAAGGAAATGAAGTGAAAGATGTTATAAAATCATAAAGGAAGAAAGATTTCTTATTATTGATAATAACTTGTTATTTTTATTGTTATTACGGTTCTTTATATCGTCTTTATTTTAGTTCATCAAGCAATTACCAAAGCAGCAACACATAAAAGAATAGACACTAGACGTAGGCACTATGCCAGCACAAAACCCCCCTCGAGGGGAAAACCTGGTCAAGATATTTCTTCCTTTCAATAGTGTTTTTTGAGTCTCTTCACCCTAGATATATACCATACCTTCCCTCCATACCAAGTCAACCTCCCATATCTTCTACCCCTTTCCAGCAACTTCGAATAGGCAGCAACATCTGGCAGCAGACTACTTCCGGCAACAACAAAACTTGAAATACTTCGATATCCCAACACACGACACGAAATAAAGAGAGAGAGGCACCCAAATTTCATTTTTCTTCTTCTCCTTAGACTTCCCCAAACTCACACTTCTTTCGGCTTCCCGGAAACAGACTTCGAACTTTTCCCAACTACAAGAGATATCGAACTTGTTATAAAAGAGTGTTCTCCAAATGAATTCAATTTTCTTGTATTTATAGGCTCCATGTTAGGTCGAGTAGGTGTCTCTTAGGCTGACATGATCCCTTTTAGGATGACTTTATGTGGAGGTCACATAAGTCATATTTGACTCAATATTAAGCCTTTTTACATTATTCAAAAGCCTAAGAAGGATCTCTCTAAATGTACAATGACTATATTAACTTAGAATAAATCCTAGAAGTCATAAATGAGGACTTTGGCCTAAAACATGGTGACCCAAGCATGAAACCCACTCATTAATAAGTCACAATAATAATAATAATAATTTTTTTCTTTATTATTTTGACAAGTACATCACAAGATGACTCAAGTGCATTAAATTAAGACCAAACCTAGTTACGTTTTCCAACAATCCCTCTTAACTAGGGAGGTATTCATCATCTAAAAATACAATGTAAGATCTCATACTATATGAACAATGAAGAGCTTTAGGCACCACAATTCCATTGACTCGATTCCTGACCAGAGAAATCTATCCATTGGTCTCTCAACAATCTAGGCACCATAATGCCACAGACTAGATTCGTGACCCGGCAAATCTATCCATGTGAGACTAATATGGACTCAATATTTCAACCCCTTTAGGTACCATTACTCTTCTTACTAACCATCAACCTAGGGACCTAGGTGTGTATCCATCGTCAGAGCTCTATGACCCATGCCACCCTCCTTACTTTGGGACCTAGAAATCAACACAAGTGTCGACCTGGTGTCCTCCTAGGAAATTCTTCACTCACAACTCCTCTCCTTGATCCAACAGATCAAGGAAAACAAATATCTCTTAATCAAACTCATCGATAACCAACATGCTATAAAAACCTTCAAGAGACTCACCTCTATAAACAAAGTCCCAATCAATAATAATTTCATATGTTTGACAGAAGATTCCTTCATCATAAACTTTACTTCTCTTACTTCTCATGTAGCAACATATGCTCTAAAATTCATTCGTCAATAAAAAAACAAGTTGTGCCCTCCCTCTCAATCAAGGAGCATCTTTATCTAGACTCCCTCTTAATCTCAGGGAGATGTATTTTCTTAGGCTTCCTCTAGGAAATCAACTTCTTCTTTTCATCATCAGAGAATCATTCGAGACTCCTCACCATTTCATGAAAGTTATCCTCGTCATGTTTATTACATCAATGATCATCTTCACCATATTGAAGATTGTGTACATGCACAACTTCAATATAAAGTACAACCAAATATATAGAAGCAGGAAGTTAGCCATATCAGAATCACATAAACATTTCAACTTTATACATATCATAAATGATCAGGGATTAGTATTTTGGCTGAAAATTCAAAGTGCTCAAAATTATTTCAGGCCTAAACGATCGGATAGAGGTCATCGCCAGGATTCTGGTGTAACTAGTTTTATCAAAATCCGAGTTCGTATGAGTAAGTTATGGTCTGTTGTTCGCTTTCCAAAACAGGTAAAAAATGGGCAGAAAAGGTACAAGGATGATGTGGCAGCCCACTCAGCAAAAAGAATCTTTTGGGAATATTCTTCAAATTTATGTCAATGAGGCTGTAATAGGTGGCACTATCTAATTTGCTAATTTGGCCTATGTGGGGGTAAATTTTAAAATTTAAGGTAAAATTGTATTTTTCTTATTTATTTAATTATGATTTAATATTATATATATATATATATATATATATATATATATATATATATATATATATTAAAACCTATTATATATATTATATAATATAATATATATTATATATATTAAATATTAAATTAAATATGAATTAAACTTTAATAAACACAAATGTCACATTCCGATAACCAAAGTCCACGTATAATGCATTTCAAATAGTGCTTGAAGGTCTGTGTATTATGGTTCGATTGAATCAAATTCGGGGCATTTAAATGTTTAGCATATGGTTCAATAGAAATGTATGCCAATGGTCCGAGTTAAATCTATTACACAAAAGGTGAAGTGATTTCAAATAGTGCTTGAAGCTTGGTATATTATGGTTCGATTGAATCAAATTCAGGGCATTTAAATGTTTAACATATGGTTCAATACAAATGTATGCTAATGTTCCGTCTGAAGTCTATTACGCAAAAGGTGAAATCGGGGTTTGAACTCCAAACCTCTGTCCCACCAGCACCATGCCCTACCAATAGGCCATGGTCCTTATTAGTAAAACATTGTTGCATTAAATTACATTTAAATCGATACAGGTGGGGACCGTTGGAGCACATTAAACCTCCATTAGCGCTAATTGATTTTAATTTAAAACCCGTACTTATCTTATATGCTAAATGTGATTATCCTCTATTTAATGCGCGATTAGTTTGGTGAAAATTTAGGAGGAGCATGCGAAAAATAGCAGCATTTCTATTTTTGGAAATTTCACTCACAGTCTTCCAGAAATAGTAGAGAGAAATTGGGGGAAAAACTTGAATGAGGCATAACTTTTGCCCAAAAACTCCAAATTCAACTCAATCAGAACCAAAACAAGGGTATTGGGTGTATTTTGGATCCATTGAAGAAGGTTTCATAGGTATAAAAGACCATCTACATGTGTTTTTGTGCATTTCAATATTTTTGAAGGCTAGGGCCACCAGGTGTTGGAGGCATTACCAAAGTATCAAGAATCCAAATTGAGCAAACAAATAGTCATTTCTAGAATATTTTAATGTTTTAAACTCATTGGAATAGGTTCCAATAATATTTTAAGCTTGTAACAGTAATTTGAGCACACTTGAAGCTAATACAAAGGCCCACACTATGAAGCTGGACCAAGGATATTAAGCCCAGGATGGGTGAACTCCTTCAACAAAAATTTGTATATTGAGCTTTGTTATGTGTGTTTGTTGTGTTTATATTTTCTGTTGTTCAGTCATTTAAAATTATTCTTTTAAGTTTATGATAAACACTAAATTTCACCAAGTAAATTGAATTCAGAATCACATGCTGATGGGCAAACTCTTGATGAATAAGCAAACCAAATCAAAGAGAATTTTATATCTAGAAATGATACTAGCACATCAATAACTAGCATTAATTTCAGATCAAGTTGGTATCAGAGTACAAGGTTGCTTGCTTGTTTTTCTTGAAGGGTTTTAATAGTTTCATTTTTTATGATGCTTACAAAGTTGAGATTGTAGAAAGGAGAAGGGAAGTTGTTTGTAGCTAGTCCTGAGATTAGGACAAGAAGGAAGAAGGATGAGAAAGCTTCATCCACACCCAAAGGACCACTCATAGAAAAACTTGAAGCACCTCAAATTGGATCTCCATCAGTTAATATTGAAGAGGTACAAGTTGTACAAGAGGTTGAAGTGATTGAAGATGTACAAGATGCAAATATTGAGCTTGAATCCAAAGCCAAAATCTTAGGCTATGAAGAGACTCATGAACATTATGGAGAATAGGATGTTAAGAGAGAGTTAAAAGAGATGAAAAGAATGGTTAAAGTCATGTATGAATCATTCGTTGTAGAAAAAGATGGAGAAGCTTCAAAGCATCCTGATGGAGAAGGATATTCAAATAGTAAGAAGGATGAAGAGAAGAGCTCAAAAGGTAGTGGAGGAAAGCGACCTCCATCTCCACCATCCCCATCCTCATTATCTTCATCATCATATTCATCTTCTAAATCCACCACAAAAAACTCATACCCACACTCATTCCAAGATCCCAAAAGGAAAGGTTCCATTACTCAAGTTGGACATCAAGTTTGAACTTCCCACATACAATGGAAAAGTTAATGCATAGTACATAGACAATTGGGTTCATCCATTGGAAGTATCTGCAGAATTCAGAATCTACAAGAGGACAATAACAAGATCCAGTTGGTTTCATTAAGGCTAGAAGGAGCAACACTAGTTTGGTGGGAGGCAAAGAAAGAAGAGGAAATTTGAATCCATGGTAAGATTTCCATTTCTTTGGCTGAAATCATTTCTTCCATTAAAATACATTTTTATCCATTATCATATATGTAAAAATAAATTATGAGTTGGAGAAACTTTAGGCAGCTCAAAGGTCAAACTATTAAAGAGTACACACATGAATTTAGAAAGAGGGCTTTGTTGCTAGGGGTAAACTTGAATTCAAAAGATACACTCTTGAGATATATAGGAGGTTTAAAATTCTATTTGAAGCATACTATCCTTATTCTTAACCCAAGAAATTTAGATGAATTTTGTGTACAAACCACACACTTGGAGGCAAGGGGAAAAGAAAACATAGAGGAGAAAGATGAAAGTGAGGGTAAGGAAAAGAGAGGCGATGAAAATGGAAGGGAAAGAAGAATGCAAGTATCAATAAAGAGAAGGAAAAACTCATTTGCAAAAAATGTTCAAAGACTGGCCATGATGAAGACAATTGTTAGCAACTTCATGAAGAATTGAAACCAGATAGATTGAAAGCCAAAGAGAAAGGAAAAATTGTTTCGATAGCTGAAAAAGACTTAGGGTCAGATTCAGGAGATGAGAAAAAAATCACTGCTATGGGTTTGAAAGGGAAACATGTTGAATGTACTAGTCCCTAAAATAGTCAGATCAACACTCAAAATGAAGACATAAGAGAAGAATTCTTCCATGCTAAAGTGATTTCTAATCATATAAATATTGATGCGTTATTTGATACGGGATCACAAGAAAACTTGATTTCAGAAGATTTAGTCAAAATATTAACCTTGAAACTGTGGTAGATCATAACCATACCCTTTGGGATGGATAGTTAAGAATGCCAATTTACAAGTTACAAGGAAATGCATTTTTAGATTTTCTATTTCTACAAAAATTGTTGATGAAGTCGAGTTAGATGTAATTCCACCTGAAATTTCTGAGATTATCTTGGGAAGTCCATATTTGTATGACAGGAAAGCAGTGTTTTATCTCCATGAGAAAAAATATCGTTTTCTTAAGGATGGAGTGGAGTATATTGTGAGATCTCATCGCAATAAATTGAATACTTCTTTAGTTAATGCAGGGAAAATGAAGAGGCTAGTCAATGAAAGCCAAAACTTGACATTGATGATGATAAAACAAAGATTTTTTTTACATCATACTTTTCAAACAATAATTGTAATGAGTTCTTTCAGATTGATAACATGTTGTCTTTGAAAGAAGGTGAAAAACATTTGCAGTAGTCAACATTGGTGTTTAGCGATGTTGAAAGCAAGGTGTCAGTGCAAGAGGTTGCAAAGGTAAAAGAGAGGACAAAGCAGCTTGGCAAAGAAGGCATAGGTTTCAAAAATGTTCATTGCTGGTTACCAAAAGGCACATTACAATGGATAAGATACTTGGTCAAGAGTCAACACAAGTTCAAGGCAAAAGTAGCTAAAAATCACCATAGAGACAAAGTGCAAGGTGAGAAAGATTCCAAGTTTTCTTTGATTGTTTACCAAGGTAGAAACAAGACGTTTTTTGCAAAATTAGCTTGTTGTTCTACAAATTCAGAAATATTTCAGCATGACAGTGTCAAAGACAACAATAGATGGTCGTTAGAATAAAGGAAAAATTTGTCTTTTATGAAAAGCTCCAAATGATGAAATTAGGAAAATTTCAATGGATAAATACTGGAAGAGTGAGGAAATAGTCCCCTGATCTTCATAATTAGTAATCAAGAGAGATTTTGGGGTCCAAAAGGCTTCTAGTGGGGAGGAATGATTAGGGATCAACATTTTAGCTAAAAATTCAAAGTGCTCAAGATTGTTTCACACCTGAATGATCGGATAGAGTTCATGGCCAGGATTTTGGTGCAACTCATTTCATCAAAATCTGAGTTCGTATGAGTAAGTTATGGTCTGCTATTCGCTTTCCAAAACAGGTAAAAAATGGGCAGAACAGGTACAGGGATGATGTCACAGCCCAGTCAGCAAAAAATAATATTTTGGGAATATTCTTTAGATTTCTACCAATGAGGTTGTGACAAGTGGCACTTTCTAATTCGCCAGTTTGGTCTATGTGGGGGTAAATTTTCTAATGTTTTTTAAAGTGGAATTGTATTTTTCTTTATTTATTTAATTATTATTTAATATATATATATATATATATATATATAT
Organism: Pinus albicaulis; assembly: GCA_034641835.2. Lineage (NCBI taxonomy): Eukaryota > Viridiplantae > Streptophyta > Pinopsida > Pinales > Pinaceae > Pinus > Pinus albicaulis. Next base: position 1,467,448,585 of record CM076575.1, read on the forward strand.
ATATATATATATATATATATATATATATATATATATTTATATATATTATATAATATAATATATATTATATAATATAATATAATATATATTATATATATTAAAATATTAAATTGAATATCAATTAAACTTTAATTAAACACAAATATGGTTCGATCGAATCAAATTCCAAGGGGCATTTAAATGTTTAACATATGGTTCGATGCAAATATATGAAAATGGTCAGTGTTAAATCTATTACACAAAAGGCTTATGTAAATGGAAGCAGGGCCTGGTTTTGAACCCTAGACCTCTACCTCCGGAGCCCCACGACTTGCCAATGGGCCGCGGGCCTTATTTTTTAAACATGGCTTTATTTAATTTAATTTTATTTTATACTAGTGGGACCAACGAAGCACATTAAACCTCCATTAACGGTAACTACATTTATTTTAAAACTTGTGCTTATATAATCTGTTAAACATGCTTATCATCTAATTAACGCGTGATTAGTTTGGTGGAAATTTAGGAGTAGCGTGCCAAAAATGGAGGGATATCTATTTTTGGAAATTTAACTGGCAGTCTTCTAGAAATAGTGGAGAAATTGGGGAAAAAACTTGAATGAGGCATAAATTTTTCCCAGAAACTCCAAATTCGACTCAGTCAGAACCAAGACAAGGGTATTGCAGGTATTTTGGAGCCATTGAAGTAGGTTGGAGAGGCAGAAAAAGGTAATATATAGGATTTTTTTTTCATTTTAATATTTTTGAAGGCTAGGTCCTCTAGGTATTGGAGGCATTGCGAGAGCATCCATAATCCACATTGAGAAAAAAAAGTCATTTATGGTATATTTTGATGTTTTAAACTCATTGGAATAGGTTGAAATAGCATTTGAATCTTGTAACAAGAATTTTAATACACTTGAAGCTAATACAAAGACCCACACTATGAAGATGGACCAAGGAGATGTAGCCCAAGAGGGTGAACTCCTTCAACAAATTTTTTTGTATTGAGCTTTGTTATGTGTGTTTGATGTGTTTATATTTTATGTTGTTTAGTAATTTAAAATTATGTTTTTAATTTTATCACAAACACTAAATTTCACCAAGTAAATTGAATTGACAATCACATGCTCATGGAAAAACTGTTGATGAATAAGCAAACCAAAGCAAAGAGAAATTTATATCTAGAAATGATACTATCACACAAATAAATAGAAATCATTTCAGATCAATATACCAAAACTTAATTACAAAAAAGAGACACGTACTCTTTATCATTTTTCTATGGAATTTGTCATAAACCCTAGACTACATCATAACAACTTTCATTTTATCTAGGGTTTCAATGTTTCATTCAAAGGTGTAATACACCCTGCTACAACATATAGAAAACCCTAGAAACAATTTTAAATATAAATCTACAAGATCATATCTAACAAATTTCAGAATTGATATGTTAGACTTTCCACTAGAGATTTATACAAATCGTAGATCTCATAGAAGAGAATCAATCAAAGTCAATCAAAACTTAGTCATTAATCTGATAAGTTTCCACTAGAGTTAGTGTCAAACCCTATATTTTAAATCAACCTTCAAATCCAATCAATACTCAGATACAAATCTCAAATCATCATATTTTCATTATTCATAACATATTTTCACTTTTACTAAGGTCCAACTTCAAAATCCTATAATTTCATTCTCACGACATCAAAAATAATTATAGAAATAGATCTCAGATTGTTATATCACACATAATAGAGAACTGAACTACTACTAGCGTTTATATGCAAAACCCTATATTTCCAAATATCATCCTAGAATCTTAGACAACGACTTATATTAACTATAAATAACTACATCAACAAATGTGTCTAGGAATTCATCATCATGAAAAGGAATATCATATGTATGACAACATTAATACATACACTGACCTAGATCAAGCTAGGGTTTCGACCAAAAAGTACATATATTGACATACCAAGGGATTCATCATCAACAAAAGGTATTTCATATCATAGTCAAACCCACCTTCACAACATATTAATAAAAAAATTGATTAGACTGGGGTTTGATTCGACATACACACACATACGAAGGAAAAAAATTCTAAGAAATTATAAGGGGCTTTCTTACACATTCCACCAAAACCTAATGAGTTAGAGTTTCAATATAGGAACAGAATCAACCCAAAATTACCAATATTTCAAAGGTTCGGGATTCTAGACCTTATCATTCAATCGTAATAAGTTAGGTTTTCCTGATCATACCAAAATCCAAAATATGACATCATAAATAAAACTTCAAATAGTATTAAACAATACCCCTAATAATTTTAGGGTTTCAAACATTCACAATAGCATACCCTTCAGTTAGAGTTTTCCAGAAGCTATATAGGGTTCTACAAAATCAGTTAATAATATGAGTGGGGTGGGTAGATTTATCATGTGATGAATCAACCAAAATAAGAATCAATGTTATTCACTATAGATGGACTCACCAATGTTATTAATAGATTTTCAAATGAAAATTTATCATAAAGAATTTAATGTATTAAATCATACCTTTGTTCCCTGAAAAACCTTGTCTTGAGAGGCCCTCCTTCATACTCCTTGAGAATATAGTAGATGTTTTCCTAATAAAGACAATAGAGGGTGAAAGGTGATTATTATCAATATAATAAACACTTAAATAAGTACATGAAACCAAAAACTGAAAGGAAATGAGATACTTATCTTTTGGATTTGTTGAGGGTTCCCTCCAAAGCTTGAGGGATACCTATAAACTCAATAATTTTTTTTTCCAAAAATATGTGAAAAACCTATAAATTCTAAAATACATGAAATAAGGTATCTAAGGTTACATGCTAAGGACTTAGTAGTGTAAGTACCTAATTTTAATTTTTTTGGGCTTTAATTTCTTTATGTATGCTTCTTCAGCAATGTTGGATTAATCTCTTTCTTTCTTCTTGGTTTTCAGATTGTCGGGACAATCACTCCTATAGTCACCTTATTTATGGCATTGATAACATTCTACCATAGAAATTTCAAATTTATTTCTCAGTCCTTTTGATTTATTTCCTTTATGTTGAGAAATTTAGGCATTTGATACTCATTCAAAATTGGAAACTAATGATATCCTTAATTCTTCCTGACTGCAGGCAGTACATAGTTCTTCAAAGGCGAGAGCTACCTTCCAACAGTTAAGTCCTGCAAAAAATGCAATCCAAGTAGGTGGAAATCCTAATAGGGAAGTGATCATGAGATATTTTTCTGGAACAATTTCATGAATGGCCAAAAGCTCATACCTGACTTTTTCTATCTTCACAAAGAAGGCGGCCATTGTGTCTTCTTTATTCATCTTCATATTTCTTAGCTCATTTTTCAAAGTAGCTACTTGACCATTCTTACTAGTGAATAACTTCGATAATGATTCACATATTCCTTGAGCATGGTCGATGTTTGATATGAATGGGAAAATTTTGTCCTTTATTCCTTCTACCATTAGATTCATGGCCACCAATTCTAATTCCATGTATTTCACTTTCTCACCATCACTGAAATCCTTTGTAGGCTTCTTTACTTTTCCTTTGACCAAATCCAATACCTTATTCTTTTCATGGATGAGGTTAATCCTCTTCTTCTAGGATCTATAGTTTGAGTATCCCTTCATGTTTGTTTTCTCACTTGATTTTGTTATATATCTTCCTAGAATGTAGTAGATTCCTTCCCTGAGATGATCCTTTGAATGGTTTCTTGATCAAGTGTTGAAGACTTCCTTTTCTTCCTTCTTCACCAAAGCTCTGAAACTATGTTAGAAAATCCTAAAGGGAGAAATATTTTCTTATTCTTGATAATTACTTGTGATGTTTTTTGTTATTATGATTCTTATATCTTCTTTATTTTAGGTCATCAAAAAATTACCAAATAAATATCACATAAAACAATAAACACTCGATATAGGCACTATGCGAGGGAGAAACACCCATCGAGGGAAAAAATAGCTAAGATAATTATTCCTTTCAATAGTATTATTTGAGACTCTTCACCCTAGACATATACTAGGCCTTCCCTCCATACCAAGTTAGCCTCCCAGATCTTCAACCTCTTTCCATTAACTTCGACTGGGCAACAACATCTAGCATTAGATAGTTTTCGGCAACAACAAAACTTGGAAGACTTTGATCTCTTAATATAGGGCACAAAATAAAGAGAGAGAGGAACCAATTTTTTTTTCTTATTCTCCTTAAACATCCCCAAACTCGCACTTATTTCATCTTCTCGGCAAAAAACTTCGAACTTTTCCCAGCTACAAGAGATATCGAACTTACTATGAGAGAGTGTGCTCCAAACGAATTTGATTTGATTACATTTATAGTATCCATGTGAGGTCGAATTGGTGTCTCTTAGGTCGACATGATCCCCTTTAGGCCGAATTGGGGTGGAGGTCACATAATTCATATTTCACTCAATATTGAAATTCTTTTACATGATTCAAAAGCCCAGGAAGGTTCTCTTTAACTGTAAAATGACTTTATTAACTTGGAATAAATCTTGGAAGTATTCAATGGGGACTTTGACCTAAAATATGGCGACCCAAGTGTGAAACCTACTCTTTAATAAGAAATAATAATAATAATAATAATTCTTTTCTTTATTCATTTGAAAATTACATTAAATGAAGACCAAACTTTGTTACATTTTCCAACAAAATATCAACTTGTTTCTCACTGTCTTATCTTTGGCTAGGAGAATCTTGTTTTTTCATATATACATGTTTAAAGAATTGTTAATTTCATCTCACCATGTCGTGACCATTGTTTCATATATTGAATGCATTAAGAAATCCAGAGTTGTACAAAACCACTTTTTTTTAACATGCCAATCAGTATAGATGATATTTAAAATAGCAACCATACACTTTGTAAATAAATAATCACCCTAGCCATGAGGTATCATCTCATAGAAAAATATTAATATGAAGCCAAGGGAAACTTCTAATAATTTAAAATCCAAAGTGTTTGATTACATAATAAATACCACTGAATACTACATATTTGTAAGGTAGAATTTCAATCCTTAAAAATAAGGATGAAAACATAGGAAAATTAATCCATATGGAACTTCCCTTCGATGGCAGGGAGGTAGGAAACAAGTGGTTTTAAAAAGAAACTGAATATTTAGTCTTAGGAGTGAAGACCAATGATGTATAAATATTTTCTGAAGGTGATCACTAATTTGTATCATAATGGAGAACTCACATAAGTTTGTGGATGAATCACAACACAAAAAAAATTGTGATCAGCTTCCATGATGATTAACTAATTATGAAAATATTGTACTTGTAGTTGCACCTTCTAAACCTTCTTCACTTACGACACTATCCCTCTTAATAGTACTATCACCCAAATTCTCTTCTTCAGAAAAGTGTAAGGGAATATTTGAAAAGTGATTAACATTGTTTTCATTTGGATCATCCAACATGGAAGTTTCCCGAAGTTGAATGGTATATTATAATTTATACAACACATCACCCATAGTGGGTCTATCAATACCCTAGTCATCCATACACTTTTAAGTCGTATCACCAAACTTTCTCAAGGATTTAGGGTTGATTATATTTAAAATATGATGATCAACAATTTGGCCAAGCACGCCTCTCCTTTGCCAATGCATTGCCCACTCTTCCTTATTGACTTTGTATCTGGGAAGAGAAGGATCTATGGCTGACCTTCCACATAGAACCTCCATCAGCACTACTCCAAAGGAGGAAAAACAAAATTTTTCTATCAATTGTTGCCTTCTAAAGTATTCAGGTTCAAGATATCCAAAGCTACCTTTGGTTGCAGTAGTCACATGGGTTTCATCCATAACAAGTCCGATATTTGAAAACATGAGGTGTGGCACCTTGGCTACAAAATTCCCATCCTACAGAATTTTCGTTGTCTTTATTTCAAGGTGAATGATTCCATGCTCTGTTCTTGTGTGAAGGTAGTGAAAACCTATTGCAACCCTTATGCATATATCAAGCCTCCTCTTCCATGTCATATGAGGAATATATGATCCATGCAAATTGCTCCTAATAGGCCAATTGTCCATGTGATCATAAACCAAAATCATCTCACAATTCTCCTCAAAATAACCAATAAGAGAAACTAGATGACAATGGCAAAGCTTAGTCAACATTTCAATTTTAGTATGAAATTATTTCATAACTTGTTCCAAACTTTTATTTCAACGTTTTACAACCACTTTGGTACCATCTTCAACAATACCCTTGAATACTTTACCAAACCCACCTACAAACAGAATCAAACTCTCATAAAAATTTTTGGTAGCTTCTACTATCTCTGTGAATGTGAAGTGTCGGCCTAGATTTGAAGGTCTATAAGAAGCATGACTCCCCATAGATACCTTGCTTCACTTGGTTCCTATAATTTCAAAATTTCCTCTATGTAGTGGAAGAGTTAATAAACACTAAGTTATAGTAGAGAGTTTTGCATAAGATCTACTCAAACAACAGAAAAAGTAGATCATTGTTAATATCCCAATAGAAAAAAATACTATGATAGAACAGGATCATTGATAGTGTTATCATTATTGATGTATACATTGAAGTATAAATAATTTATTATGGTACTTGAAATATCGCAGAAATGCATCTGAATGAAGTATTGGTACTGTGGATCCACTGTAAAGCACCACCAAATATTGAAATTTCGGTTTGTTACATTGGATATATCCATCTCCTCAGCAGTAGCATATGCAAGATTGGGAGAAATCTCATTGTTAAATAGCCCTGCATACACAACATTGTTTGTAGAAGTGTTGAATTTTTTGGAAAATAATTTTGGGAACTAGCAAGATTGTATGAGGATACAAAAATCTACCAAGGGCGTCATTGTTAGGGGTAATCAAGGGTCCTACATATTTTGATTGATATAATGACAATAAAACCAAAAAATAAATACACACAATGGCTTCTCTTTCTTTCACTTCTTTCTCTCAACCTCAATTATATGATTTTATTTTATTTCTATAATTCACTATTGTCCATATTTTTTTTATCCTTTGCACCTCCAGACAATACCAAAAGTCTAGAAAATTATCTAGAGTTCCACTTCCACCCTAACCAATGAGTTGATACCACCTATAGGGATAGGGTCTTATCTCTCTTTAGAGCATATAGAGGTGGAATATAGAGTAATGCAATTTTACCCTTCACCATTATCCTTTGAGTGATGGATCCTTTTGCAAGGGTGATTTGGAGTGTAAACTAGGTCACCTGGACAACTACGAGACAACTATGAAAGAAATTGGAAATTAAAAGGAACATACCTTGACAATTGAAAAATTATAATCAACTAGTGTAACCCTTCATAGTCAAGGGAGACAAAGGGTAGTCTAGTATAGATAGAGTTAAGCTAACTTAAAATTGAAATCAAGATTGGACCATATTTTCATACTTTTCTTGCATTCTTATGTAGAAACCCTTCCAATGACAATTACCTCTTCTCTAGCCACATTGAGGGTTCCTGGTCTCTACTCAAATAAAAAACAAAACCAGCTTTCAAATTTATTTAATTCACCCGCATAAGTTACATCCTTCCAAAGAACCGATAAATCTTATCCTTAGTAACCAACGTGTTATGGAGAGTGAGTTTTAAAAGTTCAAGCCACTTTTTTTTTCTATGAATTACAAGAAATCAATTATTTTCTAGGGAAATATATTGTGTTTGTTCAAAAATTGATTCTGAATGTTTAATTTTTATGATTTATTTATTGAATCTGGAAATGAGACCATTTCCGTAACTGGGAACTCATTTTTGTTTTTTTTTTAAAATGAATTTTATTGTAATCTAAACTTTTGGGGACTTTCTGATACACAATTTTTGTGGTCGAGCAGTAATTTTATAATTTTTTTCCTTCGAAGAAATGTTCCACACTTCTAACTTGGACCTTTTTGTAGATGATAATATGCAGGGTTCGATAAAATGAAAACTCCTAAAGTAAATTTTGGTGCATGCACAAAATTTTTGTCACAAAATTCAACATCCTTATGCTCCCTTATTTTGACGCTTGATGCTTACAAATATCTTGATAAATTGAAATTAATTCCACTCCGTAGGGGAAGACAACTTCCTAAGCTATGTGAGTTGGATTTATCCTATGGTATTTTTTGTACCTTAGAAGAGAACCTATGTCTGAGAAGAGGTCAGTGCCAAGGACATTTATACAGAACTGTGAAAAGATAAATTTGATGTCCCATTTTTTGAAACCATAGAAATATTAATTTTACAGAAAATTATTTTAAATATTCAATGGGAAAAATAATCTTCCAAAGTGGCCTTCTAATGATGAATGTGATTTTTAAGTGTATTATCGTGAGAAAGAGATGGTGAAAAATATTTAAACAACAAGCTACTTGAAGCAAAATCTTTCATCTTAATATTTTAGCAGAAATGTGGAATTATGATGAAATGGAATACAAAAAAGAGGAACACATATTAAAGGTTTTTAACTTTAACTTAAACATATCAAAGTTTGTGAAAATATAATGCTAAAGGCAAGAAACTTCATTACTCTCTTCTATAGTAGAAAAACATTAAAATGAAGGATTACAAGAAACACATATCATACTCAACATATGTCTGGAATCACCTCAAAATATTTATTTAAATCACCAGGATGATTCAAAATTACAAATGAATTTTGTGCTTATGAGTTCCAAAACTCATAACCCTCACTTCTCCTTGAAAAATTTCTTTTATAATAAAATTACAAAAGGGATAGTTATTAAACTGTCAACTGTCAAGAAATGTGAACTACCTAAGCTACTTGCAAACTATTTATTCTAAACATTACATTCTTAATGAGGGTACAAACAAAAATACATCTTTTCCCAAAAATAAAATAAAAAATTTTGCTGCAATGACATGTGGCATTAATTTATCGAGTTGGATGAGGTTCTGGTGCAATCGAACGTCCAGATTTTGCACCTGTTGCTGTAGGTGACACATACTATCTGTGTTTTTTCTAGATTGTCATATCTAAAATTGGACACTTGACAAACTAGGTGTGTGCCATTCTGAATTTGGTGATCCTGTTGTACATTGGCTTGTTAACAAAGAGAGTTCTCATTAACCACAATAGCTGCAAATCTCTATGCAAGTAATTTACAATCAGCCCCCCTTAGGAAATGTTGTCTTCTCATGTGAAGAGTCAATTTTCCTCTTAGATTCCACCAGAAAAAGTCTCATAAATCTCTGAGGGATGTAGATTTCCCTGTTGATTTGAGCATGAAGGTAGACATGCTCTAGTCTCTTATCAAAATAAATAGTGAATTTCGTGACAACTTCTTTTACCTTTGTTAGCTTTGTCTCAGATCTTTTCCTGCACAAATTCTTCACAATAGTTTTATTAATATCCAAAAGTTGTTTTGTTCTATATTTAATTTTTAATTCTCTTAAATACTATGATGGTTTTGAGTTAAGGAAAGCAATAATGTTTTTAGAAAATTAGGCACGTTTCTAGAGCCTCTATTTCCTGGTAGCAATTATACTTTCCAGGTCTCTTACAATGCACTTTTCTTCAGTAATTATAGACAAATACTCCAAAAAATTCCTGACTGTACGGATGATATCATTCCATATGATTTCTCAGACTTGAATAAGGGACATGTTTCCCTTCACTTTATCCTTCAGTTCCAGGATCTCTTGAGAAGCAGTCTGAAAATAATTTCTATACTTTGAAGCTTTTTCCTGGGCCATGGCCAATTCTCTTTCAGTCACATGTATAATATTTTGTGCATAGTAAAAATTCCTCAAGATCTTCTTCATTTCATTTTCTGATATCTGAAGCTTGGTCATCACATTGGTTAAATTTCTTACAGAGTCTTTAGAATCTAGTTGTACTAATATAGTACAAACATGAGAAGCAATTTGTTGTTGTAGAAAAAAATTCATATCTTTAACCTTTTCAATTTGATCATTTTTGTGCAGGAGCTCATTAGTCAAAATCTCTTTTTCCTTTTCCGCCTGAGCTACTTCTGGGGCCCTAACATATTCCACAGAAGGAAATTCCATCTTCTTTCTGAGCACCTAAATCTATGTTTCAATTCCCTGCAATAATTTCTGAACAACACTCCTTTCCTTAGGGTTCACACCGACCTTCACAATAACCTTCTTTAACTCTTAATTTTGAGTGGTCAAGGTTGTGGAATTTTCCTTTTCTAGATTTAATTGCTTGACCACTTTCCCTAACAAATATTCGGCTTTTCTAGAAGCCAAGGAAGTCTTATTTAAATAACTGTGTATTAATTCTCCAGTCTACCTATGCAAATCGATCTTGTTAGCCAGTGGGATTTCTCTAGCATCTACTGTGAAATTGACAGCCTTAAAACCTAATGATGATGACACAGTCAACATAGAAAGCTAAGAGTAAGATAATATTAATTGACATCTCTGAATGTCCATGGCATATAACAACCTAGTTTGATATTGAGAGATGGATTGAGCTGCCATTGAGACTCCATGTTTTCCTTCACCTTTCTATTCCTTTCCTCTATTTGAGTGTAAAACTTATTTATGATAGGAACATAACATTGAGCAGTTTCTTATGGAATATTAGAAGAAGATGTAAAAATAAAAGCTCCCAATTGCAATTGAAAAGTTCCCATTGATGTTGAGGAATTACTAGCACGAGATCTAAGCTATGTCTCCCTTTCAGACAATTTTTCACTAATTGATCCTTTACCTGCTTCCTCTTCCAAATCAATTATATATTCACTTCCTCTTTTCAAAATCTTCTCACTTGGATGAGGATTCTTAACGTCCATTCCTCTTGTCATATTTTTCTAACCTCCATTTGCTAGTTTTGATACTTTTGGTTGAGGCTTATGCATATAAGGAGCATAGGAATTTTCCACTCTTATGCTTTAAATAATATGGTGAGGGTCATATGACCATTTTTCACCCATCTGTAGCTTCATACCTTCGAGAAATGTTTTCATGTATCCCATGGCTTTCTTGTTATTCACAATAAAAGGCCCAACTGTTGTTGGCAACTTGAAAAAATGTCCCTTCTTTGCTGGGACAAAATGCACCTAATCAACATTTAGACTCTGCCTAATAAAATCTAAAGAAAGAAATGTCATAGGCAGAAAAGTGGGGAGTATTTAATGGGAAACCTATGCTACATATAAGATAATTTTAGCATCGTCTTAAAATAGGATCTGATCAACCACTTTAATATCTTTCCTAATTTGGAGGAGAGACTCAGTATTTGGTAAAATAAAAGTTGAAGGATAATTGTTTATAACAGAGTAAGAAAAAAACATGAAAGAAGTGGTGAAATACATAAATCCCTCATAATTAGCATTTCTTGTTATGGTATCTTCCAAAATACCATGTATTTCTTGATTTTATAAGCATCCATAATATTCAGTCTCAGGTGGTATATAAAAAGAGGTATGTTACCAAAGAGGGAAATATAAAACATCGAGTGAGGGAAAGATCTCTTAACTCTCAATTGACCATTTTTTCCCAGAAAGCAGGTATATTAAAAATTGTCTCAGGTCTCATCACTAAGTTAAACATTCCTAGAATAGCTTAGTCAATCACACTTGTGTACTCCCTTCCCATAACACTGGGAATGACTTGAATAATTGGTATTACCTGTTCAACAAAGGTATTGAGGGAGAAATGAGTGGGTTACAGAGGAAAATAATTTGTAGTGGGAATTAAGAAGAATCAATTGAGCATAGTTTTAGCCATATAGGTTTTGGAAAGAAGACAACAAAATTTACTTTGAGAATGAAGTGTAGGAGGGGGAAGAAGGAAAAATCATGGCTTGATGAGTTAAAAGAGATGAAACTTGGAAGCTATTTTCACACAATTTTTTCATGACAAAGCACTTCTGCAAGTATAGGGTAGAGAGTAGTCAATAGATGAATTCTAGGAAAATGTAGTGTTATACAGTAAAATAACCTCCTCATTATCTTAGAGGAGGACACTTTGGTTGAAGGAAAGACCCAAGTTAAAAGGCCATTTTCCAGGGTAACGCACCTTAGAAACAATCAACAAGAGATATAATTCTACTCAGCTCCCAATAAAGTGGGTTAGTTCCTAAGTTAACACATCATTTTTACTAAAGGGAAGCATTACTAAGTTTTCATAAGGTCTGAAGGTCAAAACATGAGTTGACTAACTGACATCATGACTTTCATTCAACTAGTGAGCTAAAAAATTAGGAAACCCATAGATCAATCTTCACTTTGGACATTGCTAAACCTATCAAAGTCATATGGAAGAGGCAAAAGGAAAAAATCAAGGCAAGTTCCTAGCATTTTCCTTATTGGAAATAATGGAAGAAATGGCAAGGAGGAGTCTCTCAAAGATCGAATGATTATTCAATGGTGTGAGATTATAATTCTTGTATGATTCATTGAGAATTAAGATCTTAAGCATTGTCATGTCAAGGTGTTGAAAGAGATAATGGAGATGAGCGACTAGAGGAGGCTTGGTCAAGACGATATGGTTGTAATCCTCCTCCTTTGATTTAATAATATAGAAATATATTTGTTATGTCCATTTGGTAGCCTTAATATTGTATTCATTCATATAATTTTTCAATGGAACATGTGATAAATGGATTAGATGCACGCTTTTTTAATTTTAGTTATATGTTAATGTTTTGATTTTTAAGATTTATATATTGTGAAGATTACACATTTTGTTGATTTTATGCAACATATCATCTAAGAGCTAGTGGGGAGGCCTTCTACTTTGCTACATTGATATCTCCAACAGGGTTGCACAATGGGTTGAGGTTACTCTTCTCTCTTTGGCTTTTTCAATCATTAGCTAACATGAATGTATGCATGTTTTCTCTGTGACAGTTGCAGCTAATCTTACAGTCTGGCTTGGTTCCCGGGAAGACCAAGAGAGAATTTAACTCACACCACCTATGAAATTTTCCTTATTACAGAATTGGTGACTCTGTTGGGGACTACTACTTAGTTCCTAGTGGTGTTATTTCAGTCCATAAACCTTTATTTCTCTCTATGACTTTCTATATTCCTTGCCTCCCATTTTTACCACTCAGTGTGCTTACTCACCGTCTTTGATGTTAAAAACTATAGATAGGACCTTGAATTACCCTTTTCTATAGCATGTACCTCTCTAACGCTCCCTGATTGCAAAAAATAGAGAATTATAATGCTACCTGTGTTTTTGACTAGAGAGTTAGTCCAGCTACTAACACTCTGCTTGCTCTCCTGAGAAGCGTTATTCAACCAAAATATTGGCATTCACCCAATCCTATGAATTCATGAGCTGACAAAGTTTCCTGTAGTATGTTCTAGTTTTTTGCAACTGTATGTTCTGAATGGTTGGATATTTGCATACCCATTTTTATTTTTTACGAAAATTAATTAAGTGCATTTTTTTTACAAACGAGAAACGAAAAATTTGTTTATCTTTCTATTGTAGCTGATTAGATTCTGTATATATTGGGTTAAGTTGTTAAAGAGTATTGTATATCTACATTGTTTGAGCTTAATTTTGGATGTGTTACTGCATGTATGTATAGATAACCTCTCCTTGTAGGAAGCTCTTTCATCGAATGAAAAGTTAAAGCATATTTCTTGCATGGATTGTGTCAGAGTCATGTAAGAATCCATACGTCCACTCCCCCTCTAAAGACTTTAATACAAGTACACATAAAATTAACCGCTTGATAAAAATAATCAAAAAGGATTTTTTGATCATACACACAGATTATTTCAGGCTAGGATCTTGGGCTAGGCAGTTGTGAGTAAATTTTCCAGGATCACAAAAATGAAAACTAGTGTCATTAAAGAGAGAAAAATCTTGTTGCACTCATATCATTTGGGATTTCTCCCATAACAAAGGAGTTAAGTGCGAGACACAATTTTAGTATGAGAGAAGGTAGCCCACCTTCGATTGCATTTCTAGTTGGTATTCTGTATATTGGGGTTCCCCTTGGGGATGTCAGAACTGGGTCAGGGACCTAGGTGTCTTGTACATATAGTGTACTGTCCAGGACCATGACCCCCACTATGGTGTCTTTCATTTGAGGTATCTTAGCGTTGAAATATTTTAAGGATGAACATAAGGTGATTGGGGTAGACTTCCCTAGTACCTAAAAAAGACAAACCTAATCTGTCTTCACTTTTTGGGAGGGTTCTCATCTCCATAAGAGTACCTAGCCCCTTAATCTAAGGTTCAAGTGAGGCTCATTAGTAATCGTAATTATACATATGGACAAGTCTCTCTATTAGCCACTGTGATACTAGGTTTCATCTTTAGTGAGTGGTGGTTATATGACAAAGCCATATCACCTGGATGCTTGATGAATCTTTTGGAGTGTTTTTTTATTTTTTATGTGTTGGTTTGCTATCACTGAGAGTTTATTAAAATATAACATTGAAAATTTCTTTCGATAAAATATATCAGTCATCATGGCTAAATTTTACCTTTTTCATTTATATAAATGACAAATATTTCTTCCTCCACTGACCTTGGAGGGTCTGTCAAGCCTTGGTGATCCAGATTCTCCCTCTTTGGGAAATTAGTCTCCAATTTCTAATCGTGAATCACATAGCAACAATATTTCTTGAGGAATTTTTCAAAGAGGGAGATGTACCTCCTTATAATCATTCTCTCACTGATCCTCTTGGTCTGATGTTGATTCAGGTACCGCCCATACCTGTAATGTCTTTGTTGACTATTCCCACTTCCAATATCTACATGGCAACTAGTGGGTTGTGGTCCTTTGTGGAAAATTTTCTCCACCACCACTTCCCCTGCCTATTTCCAGTTCTACATCACTAATTGGTCACCATGTTAGTCAGATTATTCCTAGTCCAGGAAAATTGATTACACCCACTATGATTGGATTCCAGTACCTCCCGGACCCTACCCATTTTATGTCTGCTCCTGGACCTCTGGCTATCGATTCCAGTAGCGCTGTTAGGTCGACCCATTTCAAAAGACATTTTGGTTGGAACCCTTTGTTGATTTCGAACCCCATGGCTCAAATGTTTGGGGGCACTGTTCCCAACACACATATACCAGTAGGGGGGATTTTTGTACCCTTACCATATATAAGATAACATGGTTCATCAGATATTGATTTTCTTCCTTCTAGTTGTCAATACCTTGGTGTCAGGCATGCACCAATTGTTAATTATGTGGTCAGCAACATCCTCCAACCCATTCCTGCTGCATCCATTTGGGCACCCCCTCAACCCCAGTTGGTCCAAGGGGGAAATTATGGTACTGGAGGCAACAAAAAAAATTTCGTGCAACCTAAGAACCCTTATGGAAAACCACATTACATGCCTATAAAACCACAACAAGGAAATTATTTTCAGATGATTCCCTCATATCCTACTAGAAACACCTTGATGGGAGGACCCTAGGTCCTTCTGGTCACCCACCTCCACCTTGGTTAGGTTCAGGGGCACCCACACCACTGCAATTTTTGGAAACTTTAGATATCCTAGATCTTTATAAGCTATTGAATGAGCCCATCAAACACAACCTACATTAGCATCCAATACCACACAAAATCCTTGTAGATATTCCAAATTTTGAAGGGAAACAAAGGGATGATCCAGCCACGCATGTCACCACCTACCATTTGTGGTCTATATCGAATTCGATGGTTGATGATAGCATCCAGCTCTGACTCTTCCATCACACCCTCACAGGAAATGCTGCCAAGTGGTACATTGAGTTACCACATCCGTCAATAAACACCTTTGGAGCCCTAGTAATGGAATTTTAAAAACACTTCCAACTTCCTATCCGCTACGATACCATAACGGAATTGTTTACCATTTTGGGCAAAGACACCACCACCCACATCTCTGATCATATCCATGAATGGAGACGTTGTCAGAGGCTCGTATCAATGCAAATAGTTTCTTTCCTTCCTTTGCTATCCATTCCTATTTTTTACTCCAAAATAGGCTATGATTCAATAACGTTCTCAATGGAATTTAGCTACACAGATTTTGGTTATCTATATAATCACTAATTGTTCCTATTGCAAGTGTGAAATCTATTATATAGGACATTCGTGATAAATAGGAATTGAAGATACCAAAGCTAGTATTTACATAAAGGATTTGAGATAAATATTGAAACTCCAAAACCATCTCATCCATTTACTCCACACTTTGATGCTCCTTTAATGTCCTCAATATATGTGAACTTAGTGAAAAAAGTTTACAATGTAAAATAAATATGAATTATTTGTGATGATAGCAGTTAGCTTATAGGTTTTGAATAATAACTATAGGTCAAAAAGTGTGTAATAATAGTTGCAAATAAAAATTTTGCAAAGACGTTGTTAGTTACCTCTACTGCGAAGTGACTTAATTTTTGGGCATGTCCCACTACTATGTCCTTGTAAATTTTAATTTATGAATAACCTGACACACTGTTTTGAAAAAACATCAGAGATGCATGCAACACTTTTTAATCTTTGTAAATTTCCTTGTTGTCTTATTTGTCAACCATATTTCATCTTTGTTTAGAAATATGTAATACATTATTGATTTTATCAACACCAGTTACCCATAAATAAAGCTTAATTAAAAATTTAATCACATTAAAAAGGAATTCATGAACGTACTAAATATGTTTTTTTTGAGATGGAAGTGTGCAAAATAAATGTGAAAAGTGACGAATATGTACAGAGGAAGGAAGATTCAAAAAAGACACTTGCACTTTTGCACCTTGCACATAGCACTTGTGAATCTTTTACATCTCTTACCGAGTGCTCCAAATTCAATAAACTGTAACTAGAAACTTTCTTATGTCACAACATCACAATCAAGAAACCTAAATTATCAAACACTAAAAATAGGTGAAAAAAAGGAAAAAAAAATATCAAAGATTTAAGGAGACTCACAACATAAGAAAGCAATAATCAGGACTGTTGAAGTGTTGGATATTTTTCACATTTATGATTTCATGGAGATTCCATCCTTAGTTTGTAATTGAGATTGAATGGCATCTCCAACATGTCTTAGTTGTCGGTAACAACGGACATCATATGCAAGGAACCCAAAGACCCAAAATTTTTATCATATATAATAATTGACATTGATCAAAATAGGAAATATTGAACAAAAAACTACCACAAAAGAATGAAGTATTTCTTGACTACATTTCTTATTGAAAATCATAAACCCTAGTTTGTATATGCATGTTGACACCTACATAATGATTTTCCATTGAGCCCCTTATCGGGGTGCTAACTAGAGGGCACTGGAATCATTGTGAATTAATGGGGGTCTTCTCGAGGTACAACCTCGGCGTCCTCCACATGCTCGAGGCATATGGAGCAGTGACTCCATGCATGGACATGATTAAGGCAGTCGCAGAAGGTGGCAACAACCCAAAAATTTCTATGTTCTTTTGGATGTGAGGTTTGCAATCGCTTTGTGTCTGAGAGTGTTCTGTGAACGTGTATTGGTGATGAGTTCAGTGGGTTGGAGAAGGTGTTGGGCTCTGTATGTTGGATCAGGCTCTAGTCTCAGCTCATCCTTGTGCTGGTATGTGGGTATGTGGCCCGCATTATTTTTTACTCCAATATGCATTGGTCGTCTCAATTTTAGGGCTTGTCTAGTTCAAATATTCCATGATTTTAGAGGAGGATGGGCTCGATGCAGTTGTATGTGCATGAATGGGACTCGAAGCAAACCCTTAGGTCATACATTTGATGTGTCTATAATTTTGAGGTTTTTTTATATTTAGGATAGGGTTATATGG
This sequence comes from Pinus albicaulis, assembly GCA_034641835.2. Classification (NCBI taxonomy): domain Eukaryota; kingdom Viridiplantae; phylum Streptophyta; class Pinopsida; order Pinales; family Pinaceae; genus Pinus; species Pinus albicaulis. The sequence goes on from CM076575.1 coordinate 1,467,466,372, forward strand.
TCAGGAATTTAATTCTAGGGTATGGCTATGTGATTACGTCCTATCATGGCCTCGAACCGATAGGAATATGGGTGTTTTCTGTCTCGACCATGTTTTTGGGTTTTTTTTATTTGTATTTTTTAGGCTATGGACTGGGTTTTCCTGCTGGAAGTATTATAGCATGTTAAGTCTCTGTGGGGTCTATGGTATCCATCTCTATGGGCTCTATCTTTGGAATGGGATTGCATTTACTTTTTGGTGTTTCTATGGGTTACATCTTTGTGGGTTATTCCTCGACGATTTCTCTATGCCTTGGCTGTGGAGAGGGGACATGTTTCTAAGTGACCCAATTACTGAACCCTTAGAGTCGATCCAAGCGGTTGTGACTGTCAACGAATTTTTTTGCCAAATCTTGAAGAGAATGAGGGTTATGGTGGGACTTTTGGGGGTCTTCTCTATGCTTTGGATGGTCTATAATGCAAGTTTGGAATGGAAAAGGAGGGGGTCTCTCCCTCACATTTTACCCTAGAAATCATCGGCTCATATTTCTTTTGTAGTTGGTGTGTGGTGTGGTAGTGCTTCTGGGCTCGGGCTACCACCTACGCAAGTTTTTAGTCTAGTTTCAGATTCTCCCACAATGTGTAGGTATAATCAATGGCTTGGACATTGACATCAAAGGGAGGAGGTGGCACACATTCACGGGACTGAGGAAAAAGAACCAGGGGGTCTCCATTGTCCTGTCAACCCAGCTCCTCTGGGGGCATAACTCAAGGCCATATGCTAGTCTCCAGCATCATAAATGATGTGACTACAACCTATCATGAAGGAATATCCTCAGAAATTAGTCAACTGATGGAAGAGTGGGAAGAAGATGTGAACATGCACGCAGGAACAATGGAAACTCACAAGGAGGAATGGCGAGTTCTGGTACCATATCCAAAGCACACCCGAGGAAAAACCACACAATTCAAAAAAATAATTCTTCTATTAGTCCATGAAGATTATCCTGGTGAAATCCCTGGAACAAATTTCGGTGGGTATGGCAGAAACAGTGCAGGATTTTCCTTACTATAAGAAGGCATTTCAGAAGCTTCAGTTCCAGCTGCAAAAGTGGGATGGCATGCTTCAATGCATTGAATAGAATCTTCCTTATATTATCTCATAGATGGAGATTTTGGGTTCTTCTACTAAAGGCCCAGCTCCGGTGGAATAAGTCTTTGCTGATGGTGCTGAGAAGTATTCTTCTTGGGCTCTTAATCTTTCATTTTCTGTACATGGATAGATTTTAATCTTCACTACACTAATAGTAATGTTCTCATATACTTATAATATAGATAGTTTAAATAAAACCACACTTATATAGCTTGGTTATATAGTCTTATTATTTTTTTCTACTGGATGGCATATCACATTGCTAGGTGGTCAATAGAATTGGTTTCCCTCTTAGCAAGTTGAGGCCACCTAATGATATGTATGTGGATGTAACTTGATTTTATATATTAACGAAAAATGAAGGACCTACCAAGCTTATAGAAAAAAATTAATTTCCATAAAATATCAATTCATAGCTTATGCAGGAAGCATTATGTTCATTATTTTGTACATGGTAACAACAATGCTAAAATCATACATACTAGAAACTTGGGAAATGTCGATGTAAAGAGAAAGCTTAGGGATAAATATAGTGTTCATGAATCACTACAAATTTCTTGATTCTCTTATCTCTAAAGAGAAATAAAATTTATCAACATATGAAATTCCAAAAAAAAAAAATTCCATACACTTAATAACTCCCTGATTACGTTTATTATTGAAATTCCTTAACCCAAATTTATCTCTACCTCCCTGCACCAGAATAATGATTTTCCATCAACAAATAATAAATAGTTTATCTCAGAAGCTTTATGTTCATAATTTTGTATGCTAATGTTATGAAACCAACTCACAATATAGAAGAAAAGAGAGATCAACGACTTATAAATCATCCACTTCGAGGGCGTAGCCTCATTTACATTACATAAATGAAAAATTCTTGGATGATTCAAATGAAAAAACCTCTTTTCTATCTATAGCAGTCTATGGGATCACAATATAATCCTAGCCGACCTAAGAATAATAATGTAAGGGCATAACAATAACAATAGTGGGCTTTTATGGGGAAAAATAATAACAATATGGGGACTATGGGGTTACAACAATAGGAATAATGGGGATATAGTAACAACAATAAGGGACTACACTAGTAATATCGGGACCTAATATGCCCCTCTTCTTAAAAAAAGTGTTGTCCTCAACGCTTGAGTAGCTCTTGATGCTTCTGTATAAAATTCTCATCCTCCCATGTGGAATCTTCAATGGGTAAGTTCTTCCACTTGATTAGATAATTTGAAATTGATCGATTTCATAGCTATCGAGTTCTTATTTCCATGAATGCTTCAGGTTCCAATATGATATTTCCTTCCTCATCAAGTTTTGGAAATATTGTTTGAAATGGAAGTTTGTCACCTATAACCTTATTTAAGAATGAAACATGGAAAACTGAGTGCAATCGAGAAGAGGCAGCAAGCTCCAATTTGTATGCCATAGTACCAATCTTTTGCAACACCTTGTAAGGACAATATTACTTTGGCGATAATTTATTATCCTTCTTAGCTTGATTGAGGGAAATTTGTTTGTATGTTTGTAGCCATAAAAATACCCAGTCTCCTACATCAAACCATCTCTCACTGTGATGTTGATTTGCATGTTGTTTCATTTGATTTTGTGCCAAATTTGGGTTATACTTTAAGAGTTGGAGAACTTGTTGTTGATGCTCGATGTGATCTTCCACTCCTTGAAACTTCGAATTTTCTCTTAAGGATGATGTGATGGAAGGTGGATGATATCCATAAAGTGCCATAAATGGGGTCATTTTTGTTACACCAATTTTTGGTCATCTAACCTGTTACTATTAGATGGACCAAAGTACACCATGTAAAACCAATTTTACCCTAGTCAAATTTCTTTCACTATGAAAAGTAACTTAGTAATCCATAATCTATTAAGTTGTTTATGGTCTAAACAGGAAACCCCATCAGGAAATATTGAATAAATCCCTACTTTTTTTTGTTTTCGTCAAGGGATAATTAATTTAACCACATTTTAATTAATATTCCTGGTTATATTTAACCCAAAGCATGAAAATTAATTAGATAACTCACTATTTATCTTATTATTTTCTAGGAATAATTATTTAAAACATTATTTAAATAATATTTCTTGTTAAATTTGACTAAATCATTTATAAATAATTGAATAAATCATAATTAATTTAATTATTACTTAACCATTTCTTAAAATAATAAATAAATCATTTATTTATTTATTATTTACAAATAAAGGGATTTGACCAAATTCAAATTCCTTTCCCCTCCAACAAAAAGAATAAAATATTCCATAAAAGTTGGATTTATATTTCATTATTAATATTTTAATTATGCACCAATATGTAGACTAACTCAATATTTTGTTATAAAAAGAAAGTTTTTTCCATTCATTCGCTACCTTTTGTTACCTAAAGATAGCTCTGGATCTATACTTTTGGTCAGAATTTGATCCTCCACCATTGTCATATTTTTCTACCTTTTTTGCTTGTGAGCTCCCTTTGAGTTCCATTTTTGTCTGGGTTTTCTACACCATCAAGAGAGAGAGATCTTAGATCTGAAGCGCTGAGGACATACAAAAACCCATCCCATTGAGGGGGACTGGTAACATCTTTCTATGTTCCCTTCGGAGGTGTCATAAATACAAATTTCTTTAAAAATATTCGTGTATTTTCTATTGGATGCATGGAGCAACTCTTACTTTTACTTGTTGTTTAATGCCTTTAAATTCATAGATCTGGATTTCTATAGCATTTATTCTGATCAACGAACTGTAGATCTAAGGAAATTGACAACCATATTTGATGTTAGGGCTGTTTGTTCTGCATAGCTAAAGTGTGATTTTTTTCTACGCTTGTGATTATAATTCACACTAACAACTAGAAATTTCACAAGGGTTTATCATTACGACCACTGTCGTTTTTCAGATCCCTACATGAACAGCTGCTTCAATCCCTAGAGTTTTTTTTCACTTTATTATTTTTCATTTCTTGATGTTTTTTTTAACCTTTAAAACCATAAAATAGTAAAAATTCTAACTTATGTGTGTTTTTGGGCCTATTTCACAGGCGACAGGTATCAGCCGAAGCTGAGACGACACTTTTTTTCTGAAACCTACTCCCGATGTGGTTGGTTGTCAGTCACAATTTTTGGGCCAAAACCTGCAACCTCAACCTTCAAGGCATAGAAAAAAGCCGGAAAACTATGACCTCAGTGGAAAACAGGTCAGAAACTGCGGCCTGAACTTTTTGCGGGAATTTTTCTGTGATTTTTCTAGGTTTTTCTAGGCTATTGTTCAATGTTTTCTAACCTCCCTCTCCACCCATCTTAGAACTGTACTTGCTCTATTTTACTCATCAAAGTAGGAACGAAGCCCTTTATGGCTTCAGTATGCTTCCACCTTTTCAGGAGGAGTTTAGCTGAAGCAGGTCGTCTGAGATTTCAGTGTGTTCAACCATTTTTTAGATCTGAACCTATACTTTCAGATCCATTTCAGATCGGTTATGCATCGATCCAAAACACCTCTTTTAAGTTTTGTTTGGTCCTCCTTTAGGGTCCCCTCCTTTTCCCTCCAGGTGGTAGCCTTTTTCCAGCTTTTTTGCACTACAAGAAAAAAGAACATTGGTGAGGGGCGAAAATGGTCACCATAAGCTCATTGGTGAGGGTCAAAAGAGTCTTCATCACCAGAAACTGGAAATCACCAAAGGTGGCATCGCTGAAAGTATAGACATTGTGGTGACATTCAAGTTCCGTCACTAATAATGATTTATAGTGACGGATAGTGACCGTCACCATTTCATATGAGCAATGGTGACGGACAATAGCCTCCGTCACCAAAAAATTGAACGTCACCAAAGGTGGTGTCACCGAGAGTATGTGTTGTGGTGACATTCAAGGTCCGTCATGAATATTAATTAAAATGACAGATAATGACCGTCACCATTTCATATGAACAACAACATTTTTTTGTGATGGACCTTTCATGACCGTCACTATTGGTGTATATATATGATGATGTTCATTGACTGTCACCATAAACTCATTGGTGACATCAAGGTCTATCACGAATAATGAATATAATTACAAACAATGACCCTCACCATTTCATATCAGCAACAACGATTTATGGTGACGGACCTTTAATGGTCGTCATTATTGATGTGTATATATGGTGGCGTTCGTTGACCGTCACCATTTCATATTTTGGTGAGGGTTGAAAAATGTCACCATAAGCTCATTGGTGATGGTCAAAAGAGCATCCGTCACCAAAAACTGATCTTCATCATTCCCTATGAATATCAGGGCACGATGGAATTGAACCACCAACCTCCTTCTTGTAAAGCAGGTGCTCTTCCATTGAGCTAGCACCCTTCAAATAATTATACTTTAAACTAGCAATTGCCCCTAAAGGTGAAAAGATACACCAAATGAATAAGAACCAGGAAAAATGAAATAATTCATTGTCCTTGCTCCTATTTTTATTCTACGACACTCTACAATGTATGATCTTGATATTTGACGTATTTGTGCCAAGTGGTTATAATTTAATAGTAAATGTTATATTTAGATAAAATAAATGAATAACTGAGAAGGCCTTATGGGCTAATTTTTAACCCTTACACCAAAATATCTTTATTCAAGTGTATGGAAAAACTCGTTCAAAGTTCAAACTGAAGTAGATTTTAAATGGAAAGCCTAAAACCAGCTAAGTAGTTTACAAGTTAACATTTTGGATATAACTTTTGTTCAATTTATATGACAAGTTATGCCATAACCTTGAAACTAGCTTCTTAGCTAAAAGACTTTCTTAAGTCAACAATGACAAAGAAAGATAGTCATGGCAAGCAAAATTCTATTTTTTTTTCTAATGAGGGTGCATGTAACATGATAAAGTTTGTATGAGAGTATCAAACCATAAACAATTTCACTAAAACATGGAAATGATAATTTTGTTAGGAAAGAAAAGTTTAGTTGAATATATGAAAAGCATCGAGCTAAATGATATAATTAAACTAAAAGTAACTGTAAAAAATGAAATTTCCATCATATACCATCTGGTTTGGTTAGTTCTTCAGAAAGATAAAGTGCAATTGCATGATCCAGCTCCTCATCTTGATTATGTAATGGACCATCCTGAACAAAAATTTCCACATACAACAATCAATGTTATCGTATTGGTAATACTTTTGATATAATCTATCAAATCATGCACTATGTAGGAGAATAACTGGAAAGCACAACTAGAAATTTGAATAACAACATAACAATATAAAGGAACATGAAATAGGAAAGGAAAAACTCCACAGTTTGAGAAATATGAACAATCCATGAATCTGTTATTATATATTGATATAGATAACGAAATAGAAATATATATTTATGAAATTCAAGTATCACACAACAATGTTTTGAACAAATATCAATATGTAAAATAGTATTTTTTACATTTAGATTTACCTTGCAGAACCTCAGGAAAAAGTTTCCACAGAAATAGCGAATAAGCATAAAAACATGGACCTCAAGAGAAATTGTGCAGGGGATACAATATGAAGGTAAAGCACTAGAGAAGTATTCAAAGAAAATTATGAAAAGCGTATCTAGAAAGAACTGAGAACCCTCTGAAGTAAACCACACATTTATCATCCTAACTAGTACACTTGCAAAAAAAGATCAGAATAAATTATGAGCTATTCCACCAAAAAACAATGAATTTTTCCACTAAAATACAGTTTCAAATTAAACACTAGCATGGCGCTAAATTTGTTAGAGCTAACAGATAGAATATTGAAGTTTAAAATACAATACACTCTAATGAATTACGGATTACCGTGGCATTAGAGGGCACATGCCAAATTACATTGTCATCTCCAAATGCACCCCTATGTAGTGTCCATCTGACACTTTGTGACTTGAACCTTTAAAAGGCTTGATCAACCACTTCATCATTCAAGATTTATTGTGAGTATGATGGTACAATGTGACCTGCATGTCCCAAATAACATGAGCCAACAATGAAAACCATAATTAAATTATTAATGCCTTACTAATTTAATCCTTGAAAAGACGAAAAACATGAATCTAAGAAAGAAAATGATAAGTTTCTCATTAACCAACTATTATATTTACAGATATGGCATAATTTTTGATTGGTTGTTTCAGAATTTAAATAATTTTACTTATTCTCTCAAACATATGAAAAGACACTAAAATTACCAAGGTCATATTTCAACATAAATCTTGCAGAAAATCAGATTGCAACTATGAAGATATTATTACAAAAATCTTACAGAAAATCTGATTGCAACTATGAAAATATGATAACAAAACCTTGCAAAAAATTAGATTGCAACTATGAAGATATTATTGCAAAAATCTTGTAGAAAATCAAATTGCAACTATGAAGATATGGTTCTAAATTTTAAAAATTATAGTAATAATTCCATCTTCAACATGACTTAACATTTTATATCATATTAGACAAATTTTGAGTTAGGGAACAAGTACAAGGTTCGAAGTTAAATAATTGCGTCAAGGACAAGGAGATATCATATACAACTTTCTGAGTTGAGGTTTATCACTAGAGAACATAGTCTTGAGTCTTAAACTAGTACTTAATGAGGGAATTCTAGAAATAAATTGGTACAAAATGTGAATTCATCCCTCATGAGTCATGGCAACCCACAGACGACTCCTGAGGCTTTACAACCATTGCAGTTGCACCCATCACACTACGTTTTTAGGTTGAATTGTCCACACCTGAGGCTTTGCAAGTTGCATCCACTGCAACTGCACCCATCACACCACCTTTTTAGGTTGAATTGTCCACGTGTCCTAATCCACAGAAGATGTAGTTGAATAGTTTGTTGTGCTGAATTGCACAGCTTTTGCCCACAACTGACCATAAGTTCTTGTGTGTGATGAGTGCACAAGATATGTATCATGGGAGCCACAAAACCTGCAAACAAAATTATCCATGAAGTACATAACAGGGTGGATGTAACTGGCAAGAACAAAGCTAGGACAAATTCTCCATTGCAATGAAATTCTAGATGTGACTCCTCATGAACAGAGAGCCATTATTATCAAAATATTCTAGGAGAAACATGTTTTAAAGCTAAATGAATACAATTTATTAACCACCCTGCCATCCTACCATGTAATATCACCTTGAGCACCCCACAACACAGTGACTCCCTTGGTAGAAAAGGCCAAATAGCTAAATAAGTTTGCTCAAAAATGTAAAAACAACATCTAGATATTGGAAGAATACACCAATGCCCAACAGGCTTGGGACTAGCAGTTGCCAGCGAGGAGTTTCACACCTTTGGTCAAGATTTTTTTCTCACAGTTTTCACCCATGGGGGATAGGAAGGGATTGAAATTATGGCATTGGGAGGTGATGAATCATGTGCATATATTGCCACTTATGATGTGATTTCTCTTCGTGAGACAATTTTTGATCAGTAAAAAAAATGTATATATTCTTGGAATATGATCCAACTATGAATATGGAAGTTTTCAACTATCTTATTGAGGACATTGTATTTGTGAAAATCTGGAATTCAAATCTTTACAATAACGTAATTTACAGGAGTGAAAAGGTATGCAAGGGAGTGGTAAGCTGGAAGTCAAATCTGAAATAACATAATTCCAAAATAACTTAGGGTTTACAGTGGATCCACCAAAGATACTCTGACATTGGAGGTTTTTCTCATGGTTATTTTAGATTGTTGGAGAATCTTTGGTGGAGCTAGGGTTTCTCTTGGTTTTCCCTATCTAGGGTTTTCGAAAGCATGGAGAATTATATGATAGGTTGTTATTGTGTTCATGGGTTTCATTTATTCTTTATATATATGAATTTTTCGAGTGAATGTTCCAAAAAATCCTAACACCTTAAGACAAAAACACATAAAGTAAAAAGAAGATTGAATGAGAGAGAGAGAGAGAGAGAGAGAGAGAGAGAGAGTAGCACTGCTCTTACATCCCTAACCAAAGTATGAAAAGGAATATGCACAAGTGCATGATCAACTATAATAACAACTCACTCCTTCCTCTATTTCTATGAGAGGTAAAGGGGCTTTACAATAACAAGTGGACTTAGTCAACTACAAGAAAAATTGAAAGACACATTTAGGTCCACCCATGCGAAGCACTCTACTCTATGTGACATGTGTTAGCATCAAAGGTGACAGTGATTAACAAGCAAGACCTCCATGGCATGAGCACTACTCCCCAAGGTCCAACAATCCTCCAAGGGTCCTAAGCTCCAATACATCTCCTAGGTCATGTGTCTCCTTAAGGAAAATGCATATCCAAGGTAATGTGTCACCTTAAGGACTCCCACACCTACATATCCACTCCCTCAACCCAAGAGTTCACATGTCAAGGGATTTTGTGTGCTCATGGTGATTTTGGGATGTTTTTATCATGGTGAAATACCCAACTCTACTCCAAGCACACAAACTCCCTTCATGCATCAATAACATGAAGTCACCAAGCTCCATACTAATCCAACACTTCAAGGAAGAACGTATTTCAAACATCCAAACAAGGTCTAGCAGCAAACGGTAAACCACCGCCAATGTCCAAGTCCATAAATGTAAAATTCATGCTATTATTATTTCAAGAATATTTATATTTTATCCAACATGATGACCCACTATGTGCACTATTTGTAGGGAATCTTCTGGATTTTTCCGATTCAACGTGTTGATCCACTATGTGCATTGGTCAACAACTCTATTTATTCAAGGAAATCTTCTAAAGTTCTTTCCAAGTTTCATTTCTCTTTCCTGTCATCAAGTAAATTGGAGCAACTAACTAGGATTCCATTAAATGTCGTCCATCCAGTTCTTCCCTAAACAAGTGCTTATTACTTAAAGAAAGTAGGAAACCATCATGAAACATGACTATAGACACATAGTTTCAGTAGCTATAATCTGACAATGTTATTGAAAACACTGTTAGATTTGTTTCATAAAAGAGCACCTAGTCCCAAACAATAGAAAATGTTCGTGGAGAATGGCTTGTTTCACTATCGTTGAGCTTGACTGTAAACACTGATAGGTTTTTGACCCAATAAAGTCCCTGGAGAAAAATGGTGATGGTTTCTCTCTAAAACATATGCAGATAAAGATACAACATTCGAGTGGAGGAATTAAGTAGTTTCATGACTACCGCTCGACTTGTAACTGTTTCGTTTTTTGGTCTGCTTTATTTTTTATATTTCAGATCTAGTTCCAGAATTTTTGGATTTCAAATTTCAGTTATAATAGCAGACTTCTGGGTTGGCTCACATCATTAGTATTAGAACATCAATTAATAGAAGATTCATATCAGATTTTTCCCTACAGTTCAGATTATTTACTTATTCTCACCAATCTGTTTATCTTTCAAGGAATCCTTGTAAGGAAGATAGAGCAAAGCACAAGTCAGATATATTGTCACCAACATATACATCAACTCAGATATATTGTCACCGAGAGAGAGAGAGTAGCAATGCTCTTACATCCCAAACCCAAGCTTGAAAGGAATATGCATAAGTGCATGATCGACTATAATAACAACTCACTCCTTCCTCTTTTTATATGAGAGGTAAAGGGGCTTTAGTGGACCTAGTTCACTACAAGAAAACTCGCAAGACACAAGTAGGTCCACCCATGTAAAGAACTCTACTCTACATGACATGTGTTAGCATCAAAGGTGACAGTGATTAAAAAGCAAGCCCTCCATGGCATGAGCACTGCTCCCCAAGGTCCAACAATCCTCCAAAGGTCCTAAGCTCCAATGCACCTCGAAGGTCATGTGTCTCCTTGAGGACAATGCATATCCAAGGTAATGTGTCACCTTAAGGACTCCCACACCTACATATCCACTCCCTCAACCCAAGAGTTTACATGTCATGAGATTTTGTGTGCTCATGTTGATTTTGGAATGTTTTTTTCATGGTGAAATACCCAACTCTACTCCAAGCACACAAAATCCCTTCATGCATCAACAACATGAAGTCACCAAGCTCCATACTAATCCAACACTTTGAGGAAGAATATCTTTAAAACATCCAAACAAGGTCTAGTAGCAAATGGTAAACCACCTCCAATGTCCAAGTCCATCAATGTAAAATAAATGTTATTATTATTTCAATAATATTCATATTTTATCCAACATGATGACCTAATTGAATATCCATATCAATGTCGCTCAACTGAATAAATCAGGATAACATGTTTGATCTTCCTAACTACATGACCTATATATATATCGTTCACTCTTTAACTATTCCTTCTACCCCTCCTGTCTATGCCTTTGCTTTTTAGCCTACTCGGTCTCGATCTGAAGATGGTTCAATTAGTGCAAATGGTTTTGTTTTTCCACCTCTACCTCTCTGGGGTTTTGGTTTTCCCTTGCTACTGATGTTGGTGACGAAGCTGAACCTCCTGTTGTTAGGGACTCCGTAACTAAAGGAGCTTAAACCAATGTTTCCTCTGCTGTGGTGTTGGCCGGATAAATCGTTCTTGCGGACAAGACCGATCTCCCTAGTGTCAGAAGACAATCTAGCAACAAACGAACAACTAAGTTTGTCTTTCTCTAAATATATTCGTTTTACAAATAAATGTTATGAAGGTATCGATCCTACCTTAGATCCAAATGCTTATTTGCTGTCGTAGTGCTTCCATCGCATCAATAATCCTTCGTCGCAACAAGAGCTCTTTTGTCACAAGAAAGTATCATCTTTCGTTGATCTACAATCACAAATAAGAAAATATCAATAGCACCTGTATAAAAAATAATTATAAAACATACCTATCATAGTGATCAAGGAATCTATGAAATAAATGATCAAACAATAGCTTATCGAAATAAACAATCGAACGACAATTTATTGAGAAAAATAGAACTTGATTGTATTAATCTTAAAATAACAGAAGAACCTTAAAACCTTAGCCTTGATGTTCGAAAGGCCTTCCCGAGGTCCGAAGCAGGAATCTCCTCTACTTTGATAAGTCTTGCACTCTTCCTCCAGGAGTACAAAGAGGTATGTGATCTTTCCTCCCAAAAGCTCAGTAGAAAGAATTCTAAATCTCAACAGCACTTCAACTCAAAATTCTTCACCCAAAAATCTTCTTAACTTCACTTCTTCAATCCTCCATTAGTTTTCTTCTTAACTTTTCTTAACCCTTTGAGGCTACCCAATGCCTCCTTTTTATAGAGCAGATGAGGAGGTTAGGATTCCACCTTTAAAGGGATAGAACCCTCCTTCAAAGGGATAGGCTCCTCACATCAAGGGATTAGTTCCTTAAGGTGTGGGATACATGCACCTTACTAAAGCGTACTCATCCCCAAAAAATCTCATCTAGAACCTTCCAGAATTGACCAAAATTCAACTTTTTCAGTTTAATTTCGCGCTTTTTTGACTTTACAGGAAGTCTGCAGGCATAAAACTGGAAAATTGCATTCTAGAACGCAGTTCCTCTTCACATTACCTGCGTACCCTAGCTAAGAATGCAGGTAAGTCTCATATTAACTGCATACCCAAGGCTTTTTTTAGTTTTAAGGGTTTTTCCTCTATTTTTAGGGCTTGGAATGAGGAACAAAGGTTGTAAGACTTGCAGAGGAGGTAAGTATGAGTGCCAATGAGCTCATACAGTCAGCAGAATGTTAGGGTGACATTTTTTAGTGTAACATGTGGGTGATACCTTTGGTAAAGAGCGCTCTCTGACCATTCTCATAAGTAAAGCCTATTAGTATTAGGCACATGGTATTTTCCTGTAGCTCGCCCTCGGGGTTCATCCGCGAACACGCAAAGGGGATGTGTGGTCTGAACCTAAGTGCATGGATCTCTCTCCTTGTCCCATGCCTAGTTAAACTCTGACTGGGTAAACTACTTATGCAATTGGTGCTAAAGGACAGTGCTGACAGAGCTGTGTTAGTTAAACTCTTACTGGGTAAACTGCTTATTACAACAGGTGGAAAGGACAGTGTTGACAGAGCTCTGTTAGTTGATCTAGTTCTCTGGACTTCACAATACCCTCCACCTGCACATTTATTCCTGATATCTGGAGATGGAGATTTCTCTAGCGTTGTACACCGCTTACGGATGATGAACTACAATATTCTAGTTGCAAACAGAGAAACTTCTTCAACTGCACTTTGTAATGCTGCAAGCATTATGTGGTAGTGGAATTCGCTTGTTAGAGGAATAGGGCTTCGAGGCAAGCAATTCAGTCATCCTCCTGATGGTATTTCGGGTTCCTGGTATGGTGAACCTATTGGCCCTATTGGAGATGCCTTTCGAGATATAAAGTTTGAAGCCAATAGTAGTATAGTACCTCGACGTTCTGAAGGATTTGAAACTGAATCTAATCAAGAATCAGTTTGTAGGCCTCGTCAAATTCCCAAAAGAGTGATGGAACAGATATAAAATATCTTGTATTCATATCCAAAGGGTATCAACATTGCAGAACTGCAGTAAGAAATTGTAAGAAATGATATTGAAGTTGACAAGGATTTTTTTGGGTACAAAAAATTCTCACGTTTTTTGCTTGCAATGCCAAGCATTTTATAATTGGACTGGCGTATTTCAACTGATGGTAAAACTTGGATATATTATGCATATCCAAAATTCACAAAGACTTCCAAAACTAAAACAAAGTCGGTACCAATTGAGTCAGCTGATGGACTCAAAGAGAAGGATAAAAGAGATGAACAGGTGGAGGCTACAGGGAAATCCTCAAGTTCATTTCCTAAATTAAACTTAGGATTATGTTATTGGTGAAGAATCAACCCATTTTTCACAGGAGAAAGTGACAAATGCAGCTACCAGCGGGGGACAGTCTGATGACATTCATGACCAAACATCCATATGAGAAACTAATGCACTTGATTTGGGCATTAGGAAGACATGTAGCCTCTTTCCAACATATAAACTATCACAAAGAAATCAATCGAAGTTATAGATAAATCCAAATAAAATGTTGAGTCAACTTATATGAAGAAAACCATCGAATTGGTTCTATGTTCAGAAAGCGAGCAATTGATCTAACCATGTTGTTGCATTGAAATCAAAACCTATGCAAGAAATACGTATCAACAAAAAGGAGTAAGAATTTTATTGTATATATATTCAAAGAATTTCAATGCATCACTAGGATTCCTCTAATCCTTAAGCTTTGTTATTATGATTACAAAGAATTGAATGCTATATGATGCTATATTTATGATCTAAACTCATGTATACAAATGATGAATGTATAAAGTTTTGAAGTGTATTTTTCATCAAATGAGGAAAGAACTTGAAGCTCTTCAATAATATGGTTGGACATAATCATATTTATCAATAATATGTTGATCAAAATAATATCCACAGTCTCATTATGATATCAGTGTAGCATCAATTCATCGTGATCTAATCGTGAGAAAACCCTTGATTTTATAACTTTAATGATAAACCCCTGTTTCCCAAATAGATATATTCCCTAGAGTGACGAGTCTAGCTGACTTGGGCCCTGTCATGACTACACCACAAATGGCATCCAGCCTAACAGGTGTTTTAAACAAAACAACACCTACATTGTCTATTGACACATAGGAATATGCACAGAAGACAATACACAGGAACAATTGCTTACCCTTAAGCTGCCCTTCTTCTTTGCAGATCTATTGACATCAGCAAGGTGGTATTCATGCATAATCCAATTAGTCTTGTTTCCTTTAGGTGCTTTTCCAACATAGAAAACCAGAGCCTTCTTGATTCCAACATGCATGTTGTAGACCTTAACAGTGATGGGTTTATCTGCACCTATGGCTTTCCAGTATCCTGAGCCAGCAGCCTTGTTGGGGCGAGAACCATTTGGATACTTCCTGTCCCTGGGAGTGAATAAATACCACTCCTTTTCTCCAAACAGTGCCTTTTCTGCAAGAATTGGAAACATGTATCAGAGCAGAGAAAATACAATTTACAATAACTAAAAGAAAATAGGAATGAAAAACAAGCATTTCGCATTGCAGGAACATGACATGGGCATAAATATGAAAGAACACTATGGAAATATGACATAAGAAAACCCCTTTCCATATGACAGTCCATACGCACAAATAAAAATGAGATGATTCATTTTGAGATTGAAGGTTGCCATATCAAGCAAAGAGACATATCCAAGTATTAGTCCTAAGACATGGAAGGGCATTCATTTGCAGATTTGGGACATTAAAAAATTCATTTTTGAGAGGTATAGAAAACTCGCACACATTTATGTAATGCCCATCTTACACTGGAAAAACCCCAAATTTAACAGATTAGCCTTTATAGGTAGTGTAACCTAAAAAAGGCATGTTCAGTAAGAACCAAACTCAACCAAAGTTGTATGTTTAAAAAGGAACAACATCAAGATCACAGCTCAAATAACCTCAATGACAAACTCTAATCCCCATGGAAAGCAGTGAATTTACAGTGCAAAATCCTATTGCTCTGGAATTAATAGTGGATTGAAACAGAAGGGTCCTAGCTTGAGCTGAATAGTCACATCCAAACCTCAATGGAACAACAATCGGGCAAACTACATAACCAATATACAGTTAAACAGAAAGAACATCCACCGCTCCACTGTCCTATATATAAGGATCTAAGCTTGGACTAACGAGCTTCTACCCTCCACTTTTATTCCCTTGATATTTCTACCCACTTGGATCCCATTATGGAAGTGTATTTATAGCGAGTGAAAGCATGGATCTAAACAAAATGGATTGAAGATTTGAATTGGTCATTCCAGATGTTCAAAGCTATGGAAAGAACAAGGATTCCTAATAAGCATATAGAGCTTGCAAGCTCAAATTATAAAAGAAAAAAGCTGCAAGTAACAAGATCAATAGCAACTACTCTCAACAGACACCATCTACAAATTAGAACCTTTTGTAACAGAGGAAAATCCAAATAAACAACAAACCCAATGAGAAACACAAAAGCCCAATTAGAAACACAAAGTCCAATCACAAACAGAAAAGCCCAGTCCCTTCTATTCTTTTAGCTTGATGGTTGTTCTAAATATGTTGTGACATTCTATTCTCTGCATTCTTCTTATATGAGAAACTAATGCACTTGATTTGGGCATTAGGAGCTATCTAGACCCAAAATAAAAATTGTGAAGGGATAAATAGAAGATACCTAAAGCTCGTTTTATTACTGCGTTCTACCAAAGAGCAAAATTAAAAAATGGGGATACTTGTCTATGAGACATTCCCCTTTCATGAAAGTTATAAAAAAATAGATCATTAAGACAGTCCCTAGGCAATCCTTCCAGTCCATCAGGATAATCCTGAATCTGTGAGCCACTGCTCTTTCGGAATACCCTTCAAACAATACACCAAGCATAAGAGAGGCCCAAGGAAAATTGTCATGATAAATACTAGAGTTTCTACTTCATGGTACTCCAAGGTCTGTGAAATATTATACCAACCAAGAGGCTGACCACAAGAAAACCTGGGTAAGCTGTCAAGGAGGATAAAATTTGATGACATTGAAAATATACATCTTTATTCATTAGAAGTTACATGGTTGCCACTCAAGATTGCACAGGAATCACAATACAAATAGCTACAACTTTTGCAAAACTATGAAAATTTTGGAAGATAATTTTGGACTTGGTATGAAAATGTGCAACAGGGTATATTATAAATTATAATGTGGCTAAGAGGATTAAAAAAGGTGCAACAGGGTTCGATAGCATATTTTTGTAGACCTTTTAATATTATGCCTCCTAAAGTTGAGTCTATTAAGTGTTAATTATTATTGTACTTGTTGGATAATTATACATGGGTAAGTCACCTGTAGCTTCATCACATTTCTATACATGTGTTAATAGAGATAGAGGGAAGCTTTTGTAATCATTCAATCTTTAAAAGACTTGGCATGATTCAATCTGGGGAATTGAAGCTAGTATGAACCCCCCTCTTCTAAAACCGGAGAAAAAATTATGGAGGTCAAGGGTGATGGTAAGAAGAGAAAGCTGGGCGAGGAAGGCAATGGCGCTGCTCTGCAACTCCTGAAGGATGATCTACACTCGCTGTTGGAGCCACTAAGCAAAGAGCAGTTGATCTCTTTGATGGTCAATGCAGGTTCTTCATACCCTGCAATTGCAGAAGAAATTAAAGATGTTGCAAGAAAGGACCCTGCTCATCAGAAGCTGTTTTTGTGTGGATTGGCTTGGGAGACTTCTTCACAAACCCTATGTGATGCATTTTAATAGTATGGGGAGATTGAAGAAGGCACTGTTATTATGGATAGGACATCAGGAAAATCATGAGGATTTGGCTTTGTCACATTTAAGCATATGGATTCTGCTCAAAGGGAACTGAAAGAGCCTAGCAAGACTATTGATGGGAGGATTACTGTAAGCAATCTGGCAGTGGCAAGCGCAGGTCCTGGTCAAAGTACAGATCAGGCTCAAAGGAAACTTTACATTGGTTGTCTTTCATATGACATGGCCAATGATAAGCTTTTAGAAGTTTTTTCCAAATATGAAGAGATAGAAGAAGCTTCGGTTGCATATGATAAGAATACCAACAAATATAGGGGATTTGAATTTATGACTTTCAAGACTGTGGAGGCTACAAAGCAGGCTCTTAAAGAACCAAACAAAACCATTGATGGAAGGATTGTTACTGTGAAACTTGTAGCTGATGGCCAGAAGGAGAAGCTATCATCACAACCTGCAGTATCTCCACAAATGTAGTCAATTCCAAAGATGCAGACAGTTTATGGAACAGACTATCCAAGCCTGAACTCATATCATAGGCCAGGGCCACAGGTACCACCGTCTGCACCACCACCAATTGGTTACTCGGCATATCCGTCGGGCCTTACAGCATATGGATCTCATCCTCTTCCATATGCAACATAACCTACATACAGAGGAATTTCATCTGCTTCTCAATATGGTGTTCTAGGCTCCACAACACCATACAGCTCAAACTAGTATGCAAAATATGCAACATCACTCCAAAATCCACGACTGGTTCCATCAGGATTGCACACAACAGGTGCTGGAGTAGGTCCCGGTCCAGGCTACCCATACTATGGTTCATCTGGGACTGGCTTTTGATCAATCAATTTTTTTATCGAGAAATATGTTCAACAAATCAATGGTAGTTAGTTTGGGATTCTACATGCATTAAAAATTTAACTAGAATGTGAAGCTATACTACTAGAGTCCACTTGATAGCAGTCTACTCACTATTTTAAATGTCCAGTGGGTTGTTGCGACTTTTGATGAATGTCAAGAAAACCAAATTTGCACACTGTTTGAGCTCAATTTTCTAAAATTATGTTTCAGTAAGAAGAAATTCATTATCATATATGTTATCAGTGGAGTTTTCCAACCAATGTACTCTCACTGAGCAGTTTTGGTTTTATTTCAATTTAAGTTGGTGGCATGCTATTATCTGAAAAAATGAACCCCACCTCCCCCTTTTGTAGAGAGGTATACCTTACCAACTATGTGAATATGGGGGTACACATGGCCATGAACAATTCACAGGCATTCAATATTCATTTAAAAGGTTTTCCAGCCCAAGTTTGATGTGGGAGCAAAGTCCTGCATGATAGCACCATGACTCACCAAACTGAAGTCTATGGCTCGCTCACAGTCCGAGTTTAGAAGGTACAAAGTTCAAACCAGTCAAGTGGCATGTGTCAGCATCAAAGGTGATAGTGATTAACAAGCAAGCCCTACATGGAATGAGCACTGCTCCCCAAGGTCCAACAATCCTCCAAAGGCCCTAAGCTCCAATGCATCTCCAAGGTCATGTGTCTCCTTATTACTACTATGCTTTCTATCTATTATTTTCAGTGCCAAAATGTCCACTTGCATTAAAAACTGCATGCCATGTACATAAATAGAAAACTTGATGGATGATAAGGAAAAGGGGATATCCTATATGCCATGGAACATCATATTCCATACTTTGAATGCACCTCAAGGTGTCAAAATTTCATTCCAAGTGGAAAATTTCCATTTCTCAAGTTAAAATTTGTGTTACAACTTATAGCCTGACCTGATTGCACATAGCCTCTTGCAGATGTACCTATGGAAAAGTCATAAAATACAGTGCTACAGTACTTCTCCCTGTGCATCTTCCTACACTTCCATAATTCTAATGTACAAATTCAAGTGAGAGTACCAAGTCTACCAAAACAGTTTCACTGATTTACCTGTCTCTTGCTAAGTGAAAGTAGTCTTTAATAGCATGCATGTCCAAGGCTCACTAAAAATCAAAATTGTGATTTTCAAATTTATGTACGGTTATTATAACATTATTGATATTTTTACATTGTTATAGTTTCACTTCCAATCCAGGAAGCCACTACTGTGCAAAAATATTATGAAACTGCCAAATTTCACAACATGACAAATTAGGCTATGGTGCCTTCAGAATTTAATATTCCAGAACATAGAGCACATATGGTGAAATATAGAGGTTTATAGCTAGAATATATTATGGTCTACAACCCTACACAATCAAATTCCCAAGAACAATCTCCAAGAGATAGTTATTAAGCATCAACCATGCAATTTGTTTGGTCTCTAGAAACACACACAACCTTCAAATAAATTGCATACCCTGTTCTCATTATAAATCATAATGCCAATTCTTGAAGTCTATGGTCTGTTCAAGCAACCAAACAAAAACAAAAGAGGAAGCTTTACATATAATGAAAGGTCTTTGCAACCATCACATTACCTCAACAACAAAGCGATCCGAGATCTTGTCACTGTGAGCTACCATGAATCCCTTTAAAATCATAAACCCCAAGCCTCAAATGATGTCAGCGATTTCAAGGAAGAGCCCCCGCTCCTCATAAAGCATCTACAAAATTGGTGAAAACCAACAAAAGATAACATGACAACTTTAAACCATGTCTCAAAATAACAAAATTGAATTATTAAGTGCATATAAAAACATTGTTAATCTAACAATTTAACTGACCTCTATAAGCGATTCTTGAGGATGACTCATATTCTCCACTATGATAGGGCACCCCATAGTTTGACGACCCAATTCCACTGACCAGCTTGCACCACTTTCTAGGTTACCTTTTGAAAGAAAGCTACCATCCTTATCAAGCACCTACATAGTTTCCAAGGAAATAAAAAATTATACTTGAATGACAAGTTTACAGTCATATTTTCTTTTTTTTAACTGTTGGAAGAAGAAATTTATCGCTTGGAGAAAAACAATCATTGCACAGATGGAAAATACATAAATAAGCACAAGAAGATCTAAATTACAATTGTAAATCCCTAGTATATCATAATGTTAATGTAATATTTTAAAGAACCAGCAAACACCAAGAATGGAGATGGAATACTAGTCAGTATTCTCTCAAGGACTAGGAGGAAAACACAGAATTATTAGCTTATACAGTCTCTTAAATCTAGAACCTTTAGGAAATAAAATAATAAATATTAAGATTAAAGGCAAATATTATCCTACAACATTGTTGGCAAAGAAACTGAGATGTGAGAATGAGACTTATGTTTTTGTAAATGTTCATCCTGGTTTTTGCTGACCTACATGGAGGAAAATGCAGAATGATTAGCTTAACCGTGCTTAAGCTAAGGAATCCTCCAATTGACCGTCCAGTAATATGCTCAAATTCTTTATGCTCCTTTTTTTCCCTCCCAATAATTACACTCCTCCATCTCCATAGTTTGTTTTGCAACCCAAAGCTGAATAGTTCGTTTTGCAACCAACAGTAGCAGAAGAAGGTTAAAAAATGTCATGTGCCCAAGAAATTTGTATTTTCTAGATTCTTTTAAATGAGTAATTTATAGGGCTATAATCCAATAATAATATATAAAATTCTCATTTCAATCTTAAAAAATATAAAAATTGCAGAAACTTCACACACATCAAATTTTTATGTGTTCAATTTTTTGTATGGACAAGATTAATGGTGCAATCCAAAAACAATAGTCACTGTTGTAGGCAGGGACAAAAAATATATCTACTAAATGGGCCTAAAACTTTTTATAGACAATAAACAAAGGAATCCCTCTTCATAACCAAATATCAATTTTGGAGTTCTCAAAACAAAAGGTTTAAAAACTTACAGAAAAGTTCCAAGAGAATTTTCCAACCCTGTGAAATTTACCTTCGTCATCTTTATCATGAAGGAAATGGGGCTCTATGATGTACAATGCCAACTTTGTATTCAGTTCTAGAAATAAAGATACCATATAATGGAACAAATTTTTTTAGTGTACTTAGTTATAAAAATCTAGATCATAAATGTATACAGTGGCTTTCATATTTATTCATTTGCAGTGGCTTTCAGATTTATTCGTTTGTCGTGTCATGATTTTTTTCGGAAAATTAGGGTGCGAGAGACCAAAAATGTTTAATATAGCCATGTTAGGAAACAATTGGGAGGATTGTAGCATTTTTATCACCTACTCTGCTCGAGCACAACTAGATTTCATTGAAATGGCTTAAGGGAAAATTGGGAGGATTGTAGCACTGTGCTCACCTACTCTTCTTGTGCACTAGTATGAGAAAATTTTTTGCCAGAGTTGGGCACATCCCTAAAAAAGGGCATAGGTTCATAGTTGTTACTAAAATATTTCAAGCTTCCATTACTCCAAACAGAAGCAAGGGGAAATTTATTCCCATAATTGTAAAGGACGACATTAGAAGAAATCCCCCCTCATAAATGAGTGCATAGATCTGTCTCTAAATTTTCTCTTGGTTCCTTCAGGAATTGATTGAAAATACTGGACTTAATCTAGTTGAAGTTCGCGATATTAAATTTATCAGTATAAAATATAAATCTGTAAAAAAAATTGTGGATTTCCTTACAAATGAAGGGCCTCTGCACCATGAATTTTCCATAAATACGGTGCAAAATTGTTTTCAGACATTCTCTCTCTTGGGTCCTCAGAATCAAAGAGATCCTTTAACCTCAGAACAAATGAATGATCAATATATCTGTTGGCCCCTTTTGCATCAGTCTCAGGATATGCTATGATCCTGAGGAGGAAATCTTAGACCAACTGCAGATGTGAACAGGCAGGCTCCAAGGTTGTCACCTCCTCTTCTTGATCAAGGCGCTCAATAGAAAGTGGTGCTGGTGTAGGTCTTGATGTCAGAGTTATAAACAAATTGGTAGAAACCATCTTAGAAATCTCCTCCATCATTGTTTCATTGAGCCTGCAACTACCTGAAATGATGAAATCCACAAGGTCCAGCAGGTTTTTGTGTTTAATTTCCTTCTCTCTCATTTTTGTAGGGGTCAGTGAAATAAAAAACAACAGAACATAGGTTCAAATGTTTTATGAGAAAAATTTTTGTGTCAGAGCTGGTTACATCCCTTAAAAAGGGCAAAGGTTCATAGTTGTTATCGAAATATTTCGAGCTTCCATTACTCAAAATAGAAGCAAGGGGAAATTTATTCCCACAATTGTAAAGGACAGAATTCGAAGAAGTCCCCACTCCTACATCACTACTATTATTGTGGTGGTCATATTTAGACTGTTTTCTAGAAAGTCTGCCCAGTATTTGCTTTGTCATAACTGTTATTCCTTTAGGCCAAGAAATACCTGGATCTGCACAATGTCGGCATTCCCTTTCGCATTTATGTTTTCCAGTCAGTTTTTCCCATAATTTAGCCATAAATCTAAGAGAATTTTTAGAATGATAGAGGTTCCTGCAGGTCACAGAACATATGAATGGGACAGTCCAAATTTTCCAGCATGACTCTTTTATAGATATCAGATGCTCTGTTTTTCTCCTTTGTATCAGACTACAAATTATGTTTCTCCATCCTTTTTTGAACAATTTGTCAGATATTTGACTTTTTATGTAAATATTTAAGTCACGAAGGTCAGCTGTTGATTTTTATTTACTGCCATATTGAACTTATTATGAATAGATCGGTATATATATCAGTTCTCCTTCCATTTTGTGCAGAAAAAACAGTGTTGATGTTTGGTGTCAAAGTGTTTTTTGTCACAGACATATTATTTTGGAGTTTGTACTACTCATGGCTTTGGCCATTGACAAATGGTTTTTTTTCTTGCACTAAACTAGCAATGGACCTAAAACATCTAGATTCACTATTTATAACCCTGATTAATGCAAAAAAGATGGAATTTTCATGCGAACGATTGGCTTACTCGTGATATAAGCGATCGCCAAAGAAGAAACCCCGGCCACCACAAAAGAGACCTTGATCCTCGCTCTTTGTTTGTCTACGGCCAAGTCTAGCAAAATTATCCTCACCCCACCAAGCAATAACATAAACCCTGATGAGATCCCTTCGATAATATATTTCCTGTTTACTCTTCTGGAGAGGAATACCACCGGTTTTATGTTACTGTGACAGGATCCTGTGTGTTTCCAAAGCCCAGTGGCTCGACGATGACATTGTAGATGAAGCCGAAGACCACCAAGAAATAGGTGGCCAAGACGAGGGAGAATACAGTCATGGCTGAGTGCAGCGAAAAGGAGGGCACCTTCAGGGGCATGCGGGGTACTCTGAGAGAACTGTAATGAAGATTCAGGATGAAAGTAAGGAATACATTGAAGATGATGATGATAAGTCTTCGCTTGATGATGTCGAGCTCTGGTGATGAAAATCCACAGATTACCAACCAAAGAAGTTTCACTTTACCAATTATTGCCCCCCCCCGCCCTTAATAAAGAAGAATTGTGGGACTTTACCGGAATTTTTTGTGTAGAGAGCTAGCTTCAATGTGCGGTGGCGGAGAGAGCTCTTAAGTGGAATAGTACAACATATTAGCATTAGAAATCGTAGGAATATTATTGATTTTACCCATCAACAACCCTCAATAATCTACCTTTCCCCTCCCTTTATTTTCTAGGTTACCTGATTCGACTGACTGACATCTAAATAGGGAAGCTCGTGCCAAAGCTGGCTCAATCTTGGATGAGTAGCCAGTGTTTTTGGGTACATTATAGCGACAAAACCCTGATTATTTTCCACACCAGTCTATTGCAAGTAGAGGAACGTTTGTCAACATTTTTCCAGGGATGGGGTTTTTCTCAGGGATGGACTTCAAATGGCCGAATTGAGATGAAGATTTAAGCTTTTTCCTGAGCAATTTGTCTTTTCCCTCAGTCACTTGGGTTTTTGATGTGACCTAGATGTATTAGTTACCATAGCCTTTTATGTTGGGTTAGCCCGAAATGATGTTGCCCAGATAATGAATCCATAAAACATATAGACAAAATTCATCATTCCAATAATGTAAAACTGAATTTAATTACATTTTGATTAAAAATTATGGAAGAAAATGCATTTCATTATCGGAAATAAATATATCCTATACAAATTGAAAAATTTCTATCTTGATAGAAGTATGATATACTTTCCATTCACTTAGTAGGTTTTAGGTTGTTTTTTTATTTAATTTGGAGACTCTCAAAACTAATGTTTTGGTGAAATTTTTATTGGAATTTTGTTCATATTATCACTTCCCACTAGAATTTTGGAGAAATCAATTGCCACTATGACTTTCACTTAATTTTAGATAAACTAATATTATTTTATTTCCACTAGAATTTTGGAGAAATCAATTGCCACTATGACTTTCATTTAATTTTAGATAAACTAATATCATTTTATGTCCACTAATATTATTGAGCATTGTTCATTTAAAATAAATTTTTTTGTGTACCTAAATAAGCATCCAAGGGTTTAGTTTCCATGGTAGTAGTTCAAGCTTACATACATGTTAGCTAACTCTAATAATATTATCTTGTAACAAGTTTATAAATTGATTCAATTGATCTCATGTTTATGTTAATAACTCAATCACCTATATATTAGTGCTGAGATTAAAAATGGGGTTATTCTATAATGTTCATGAAACATGAGCCTAATATATATTCCACGTGGCTTCATTTTAACCTTATCTTGATGGTTATTTGAACAAACTATTTTGTCAAAAAAAACCAATGTCTCCCTGTGGTGAACCCTATGAGAGTTGATGGTAAGGCCATAGAGAGTCGTTTTTGTATAATCACTAATGATGGGGGGTATGCTTGTAAGCAGAATATTAATATACTTGAGAGTTTAGAACTCATGGTACTCCCACTGTAGATGAGTTAGATCCCTAAAACGTGTGTTCTAGTTTTTTTCCCTAGCCAAATATAGATGGCCCTGGGCAATGTCTTTGTGTTGCTAGTGACCATTTTTGGTACTATGGAATGCAATCTTGTTAGGAAAACATCTTCCATAGGCCACAAAGTTTCATTCTTCTTTGATTGTTGTTCATGTTGAAGTGTTTTTCTTTTTGTGAAAGAAATGCAATGAAATCATATTTTATGTTAAAGAGCCTTCATAAACTTTCTTGTGGTATGATAGCACACTAATTTTTATGAACCTACCCTTGTAGATTATAATGCAAGTGCAAAGGATTTAGATAAAAGCGGGGTATTTATAACAACTACTAGAATTATAGGGTGTTGCCCCTTGCAACATGAGTAAGGAGCACCTTGGCCCTTTCACCACCAATTCAAACTATTCTTAATGTGATGATAATAGGTCGTGTCACATGGTCAATGGGAATATTTGTTAAAGGAAGGGATGCAAACACAACTAGCCTCCTTGTTTAGTGAATAGCAACAAATTCTTGAGTATTGTGTCGAGCATTTTTTTAGGAATTGAAGACTCCTAAGACATGATCCTTTGGTTACTATTGGAGTCTATTCGAAGGGGTAAGACACATAATTGAGTTGGCATGTTAGTGTAAGACATAAATCCAATAGCTAGGCTACAGGGTGTGCCAACATATGCTAGGAAGTGTTAGGGAGAGAAAAGGGAGAACTAGGTCAAATTAATGCATGGAAATGAATGAATAACAGTTTGTGACAGGAAGTGTTAGTGAGTTCCAGGTGTGTTAAGGAGGGAGTGAAAAGGTATGTTAGGCGGTGCTAAGGCATGCTAGAGTCCAGGGAAACATGCCAAGATGTGTCAGGTGTCAGGGTGTCATGTCAATGCATGCCAGGGAGTGTTTGGGAGTGTTAGGGAAACAGAAGGGAGCACTAGTTTCAAATGCATGGAAATGAATGAATAAGAATGTGTGTTAGGGAGTGTCAGTGAGTTTTAGGTGTTCTAAGGAGGGAGTGACAAGGTATGCGAGGTAGTTTCAAGGAATGCTAGAGTTCCAGGGAAGCATGACAAGATGTGCCAAGTGCTAGGGTGTGTCAATGCATGCCAGGGAGTGTTAGTGAGTGCCATGGAAACACAAGGGAGAAATAGTTCAAAATGCATGGAAATGAACAAATAAGAGTGTGTGATTGGGAATATATGTGAGTTGCAGGTGTGCTAAGGTCAGCAACACTTAGGGTCTTTGATCAGTTTTTCACAACTCCGCTTGTGAACATCTCTTTGGTCTGCCCACTTTTTCCATACTACTGCTCCATGATGAAAAGTACAGGGTTATGGAGTTTTCCCTTCTTCTCACTAAATCAATCCTCTGAAATACAGTGAACTAGGTATAGTTGGTTGGCCCACTTGAGTGCTACTTATTCCTTCAAAGTTTGCACATTGTTATATGCAATACACCTTCCCTTCTACCAATTTTTTTTTCCTTCACAAGTATGGAACGTATGGCTCTTCTTTGACAGTTACCTAACAACCCTCCAACTGTACTTAGACTTCCATTAATTTTCCCAACCACAATCAATCCTTTTATTGATCTAGGGCCCACGACACTGCCCTCATCTAGGGCTCTTCAAATTTTCCACCTAACAATGATCTGATTACTCCCAAAATCATTGTTCTTGTGTACCAATTTCTTTGTTGTCCAGTCTATGAATAGATTTGAACTAATCCTCTTATATTCCTTCTAATAATTTGTAGATGACTGAACTTGGGTCACAAATAATCCACTAATTGTCCATTGAATAATTTTTATAGGTTGCTTCATATCTCTGTCCAAAACTCTATGGAAAGTCCATCGAAATAAACTCATCTTCATGTAAATCCATTCTTCATATGACACATTTATTTTGCTCAGGTTCCACCCTCCTTTGGATCTGTTATCTCCACAAATAGTTCTGCAAACCATATTCTAGATCTGTGGTTTATATTGTAGAGATAAAACTCACTCTAAGGGTCACAACCCCTTTTCTTCTACACATATTTGTCACAGTCTTAAGGGCATACCTTATGGACTAAACATGCTAGGAAACCATCATAACTAGGGAATCATACTTTTTTTCTAATTGCTTTAGAACAAACCCTATCCACCATAGAGCGTGACGTAACTTTGATTCTCACAAGAGACAATATAGGGCTTCAACAACTAATTGGTTGACTCTACAATCAAGTTGCAAATCTAGATAGCTTCATAATAAGTATATGAAACTGCCATATACTTTGCTTCAGTGGAATTGAATGCAACTGTTGCTTACCTCTTGTTGATTTAATAAAAATGATTTATAAAATGATAATAATGATGTTTAAAATGAGCCTTATGATGGTCTACTTATACACATTGATTGTTCACGAGGTGTAGGGGTATGCTTATAACATCACTGCCGTTGAAAGCTTTGTCTTGAAAGCACATTAATTAGAATTTTCTTTAGTTAGGCACATTTTTGTGGTGGAATGAATTTTATCAAATATCTATTTATACTTTGTAGAGGTTTGACTTTGTTTGTCCTTTAAGTGTTGGTGAGGTTTCTTTGTATTTTCTGCATCATAGTCTAAAGCCTTTTGACCTAATTGTTTGACATGAAAGATTTGTGCTTATTGGCAATATATTTGAAATACCTGCATGATCAAGAAACTTTGATGGTTAATTAAATTACTAATTAGGTACCACAGAAAGAGGATGATGCTGAGAGGGCTTGCTTGGGTGACTCTGGGAGTAACCCAGAGGTGGTCAGACAAAGCTCTTCTAAGTTACAAATATGAAGAGAAAAAACTGGTAATGTATATGTCGTTGCTCAACCTGGGCTGTATGGAAAATCTTGGCAGAGAGTGTTTACCTTTCTGTGTCTTCGCAAAAGTAGGTTGTCTGGTCACAGAATAAGATCACTACATGTAGATGATGGTTCTGTAGTAATTTCTCAGCCTTATATTCAGAATGGCTAACGGAGAGGATCATGTTTGAATACATGATATAATTTTATGGATTTGGAGATTTAGAGTTAAAGAAAATTTTTTGGTGATGTTTGGATGGGTGTTAATTTGTAGTGTTTTCCATTTTTTTAATTTTCTTTGTTGTGCTTTCTACCATGATACCTAGTTGCTTTCCTGTTGCCCTAGCATTTTAACTTTTTTGATGTCTATCTCTCTATTTTTTCTTGCCCCATTTGAAATGTCATCCTTTATTGGTAGGTGTTTTCTTCAATATAGTGTGAAATTTTTTCCATCACACAACTTCTGTGGGGTTTGTGTACGCAAATAGCTTGTAAGGCCCATTCATCAAGGTATTTGATGAAATGAAATTATTATCGATGATCACCAACTAATGGTATCTACAGATATTTACTCTAACAATTATACAGTTTTCTTGTGCCAACAATTATACAACATTTTAACCTCATGAACTAGTCTCCTCTGTTCTCTTAGCTGATGCTATAAGAACTTATTGCTGTTATCAAAGCTTTTACTCTCTAGTCCCATTGAGCTATTTCAGCTATTTGTGGACATTGATCTATTTTAATTTCATTTATTCAATTATTCTAACAGTTATGTGTTACCTTTGGCCAGTGAATTCTTTCTTACCTGTGATTTTTCTGCTTAAGCATTCCAGCCAGCCAGAGAAGCAAGGGTAGTAGGAGCCATGTAGTCTAGCCAGAGCCCAGCAGGGGCAACGCAGAGGTAGCAGGAGGCACACAGGGCTGACGCAGGCCTAGTCAGGGCAGCGCAGGGGCAGTGTAAGCCCTTTAGGTGTGACGCAGGCCCTTATTGAGCAGCGTAGAGGCCGACGCAAGCCAGTCAGGCTGACATAGAGGGATTCAGAGCAACGTATTACTGCCGTTTTTATTTCTCTGTTGGGTGAACCAGTTTTGGTGCCCACGATTGTTGTACTTAGAAACTGCATAATAATGAAAACCCTCCAGAGCTAGCTGCACTGGTTTTCCCACATTGGGTTTTTTTCCGGGGACAGTTGTCCAGAAAATCCATGTGTCACTTTGTCTATGAGCATGTTATTCAATATTTGATCTATACGTGTAGGTTGCTAGTTGTATTTACTATTTACTTCGCTAATTTATTTAATATTTCATAAATTAACTTATGAATTAATTCAAGTAGGAGAATTAAATGAGGATACTGCAGTAGGGTTTCTTAGATTAAGAAATTTCCACATTCCCTAGGTCTAGTCCCATTAGGTCACCTAGGGCAACAATTTCCCAGGAATATAGCTAGAGGAAAACTTCTATCTCCTAGAGGAAGTTGCGTTGGTGGGTGCCCTCACTCTCCTTAGAACTTGGGCCAATTCCAACAGTGGAATCTCCGGATACCTCAAGCCCTAGCTCTAGGATCAAGTTTTTCCTAGATGTTCCCAAGGATAGAACCTAGTAGGATCAATTTGACCTATTGAAGTAAAAACTCTTTTCTGATCCTTTCCCATCACCTTTTCCAGGATAGGAACATCATTGGTTGCTAAATTCCATCCCCGAACCTGGGTTGGGTCCACTTGGCCCCACGTTGTCCCATTTGGTGTCAAAGGCCTTTTATCAATGACCATTTGGGAATCCAAGTTCCCAAAGGATTTTAGGGATTGAGAACTTCCTTCATAAGTCTTATTCTTCTCCCTCAACCCTTCAATCCCCCTCCTCTCTCCCTAGAAGATAAATTCCCTTGCTTAAAAGGAAATCAAGTCCCACTCTTTATTTTATCTTAGGGAAAGGGTTTCGAGGGTCACTTCCCACCTATTCATTGACCTATACTCTACAAGTGACTTCCTAAACTACTGGGACTCCACCCATCGGTGAAAGTCCGTGAAGAGCAAGGAGCCTTAACTGTGGTGACAATGGGATAAGCCTCCATTGTTTCCCTTGTCCTAGCAGTTGCCCTCTTAGGAACCCCTTTTAGGTCCACTACTAGTTTTAGTGGTAACAAGTTGTTCACAATTCCATTTGTGAACAACTCCTTGGTATGCCCATTTTTTCCATACTACAACTCCAAGATGACAAGTCCAGGGCTATGGAGGTTGCCCTTCTTCTCACTGAATCAATCCTCTAGAATATAGTGAACTAGGGCTAGTTGGTTGGCCCACTTGACTGTTACTTTAGTCCTTCAAAGTTTGCACATCCTTAGGCCCTATACACCTGCCCTTCTACCAATTTTGTTGTCCTTCACCAAAACAAGAGTCAGGGCTCTTCTTTGACAGTAACCTAACAACCCTCCAACTGTACTTGGACTACCATCAATCTGCCCAACCACAGTCAATTCTTTTTACTGATATAGGGCCCACAATATTGTCTTCATATAGGGCTCTTCAAATCTGCTACCTAACAATGGTTTGAGTCCTCTCAAGATCATTATTATTATGTATCGATAATTTGATCTTTGTTGTCCAATCTACGAAAAAATATGAACTACTCCTCTTATCATACTTCTAACAATGTGTAGATGGCTGAACTAGGGTCACAAATCAGCCACTAACAGTCCATTTACTAATTTTTTATAGGTTTCTTCAGATATTTTTCTAAAAATCTATGGAAAGTCCACCAAAATCAACTCCTCTGCATGTCAATCCATTCTTCATATGGCACATTTCTTCTGCATGCTCAATCTTCTGCTCAGGTTCCACCCTCCTTTGGATTTTTTGTCTCCACACATACTAAATTTGAAAACCATCTTCCAGATGTGTGGTATTTATTGTAGAAATAAACCTTGCTCTAAGGGTCACAACCCGTCTTCTTCTACTCAAAATTGTCACAATCTTAAGGGCATACCTTATGAACTAAACATGCTAGGAAACTGTCCTAACTAGGGCATTATAATTATGTGCTTCTAATTGTTGTAGAACAAACCCTATCCACACATAGAAAAAACACGACTCTTGCCTCTATAAGAGACTCGACCTAGCTCATATGGATCCATAGATTCTGGGCATTTCTTTGACTGAATCTTCACATGAATTTCAGATCTCAATGTCGACCCTCAAACTAGGGTTAACTCAGTCAATATTACGCCTGCGTCGACTTCTGTTATGGCTCTAAATTACAGTGCAAGCAGTCCTCCATTTATGTTGGTCTTTATCACAGACCTTGTGACCTACTAACCCCCACAAGGCAAGATGGTATCAACCCTCTCTTCTATTTCATGTAGAAAATCTAACCAACGAGATTCAATATGATCTTGTAATGTACTAAAACAAGACACTGAATCCTTCCTACAATTTGTGGAAACAAAACACGATCGCACAATCACATATAAGTAAGAGAAACAAGTTATCAATCGCACAACACAAGATGTATCTGGGGAAGCAACTGCTCAAAAACCTCTATCTCTATTTTGTATTAAGTCAAGGAATCATGAAACAATACAATGCTTAATCTCTCTTCAGATTCTCCAGCACTCTGCCAATTGTCTCCTGCTGATCTAGGCAAAATCAGTCCAGTACTTAGCCAATTCTCAGCCTACCTTACTCATGAAATTCCTATGGAATTATCTCCATATTAATTAGGAAATTCAACCTTCCTTGATTGCACAATCCATCATGGCATCCCAATGACTTTATAATTTCACATGGGAAATTTTCTATAAATACAACTGATAGTTATATTCCTCTAAACTGTGTTACAATAAGGATCAAGGGTCTTTTTCTTATTTAAAATAAGATAAAACCCTAAAAAACCAAAACCCTAACTCGAGGAGATGTAACACCAAGAGTTTATGGGCCCCGTTCGGGTTAGTTGGGAAGCCAACTTCCTGGGGTCATAACTTGGTCATATGATCTTTGTTTGACACACATGATACATTGTTAGAAAGATCTCTCTGAGGAATACAACTTCTAATGAGATTTCAGTGAAATCGCCAAACCTTTCATGCCCAAAAAAACGTTTTTGGCGGCCTCAAAATGGCTCCAGAAGCTCAAGACCCGAAAAATTGAAAAAATAGTAAATTGTGCTATAATTAAGGAAACTGAAAAAAATGAAAGAGACAATGGCGAGGGCCCAAGTGGAATAGGCGGGTGGCCACCAATATCCACCTTGATCACCTTAAATCAAATTTCTTGAGCTAACTCAATCATCATGACTTAGTTAATTGACACAAGTTGTTATGAGACGAAATGACAATTTATTCAAGGGAAAAATAAATTAGAGGCCTCACATTCCGCACTCCTGGTACATCAAAATTCCTCACCAGTGTGGGTGCATTTTGTTTTGTCCTTTCTAGTTTCCAATTTCACTGTTTCTTGTTGCAAATTTCAACACTCCCTCTCAACAAGAAAGGAATTCAATCTATCCCCATATGGTACCTTTGGAATTTTCTGCATGTTACATTTCTCTAGTGTTGTTTGCACCTGCAAACCTTGAAACTGAATAGACACCGAACAACTGAATCAGTATAATGCATCTGTCATCAAATTCTTCTGACTACTACTAGTTACTGCCCCTGTCTAGTACTGGATTCTCTGCGTTGCTGCTGACATCTACATCTGTGCCCTTTGAACTGTTCCTAACTCTAATTTGTGCTCCAGTATTTGACATTTGTCACTCTAATTTATGTCTTGCTGACCTCTGACTACATCAATCTAATTGATCCTTACTACTACTGCTATACTGTGGGCTCCTCGTAGCTAGGTTCGATCCATGAGACATGCCATCTCAATTGACCTTGCCCAAATTTCTTATATTGGAATTATGTCTACACATCACCCACCTTACACCTCGAGGTATGGCTACTCCCTCTTCTCATTTGGCTCAAAATTCCCCCCTCATGGAGGTCTCTGCTTGAGTGGATGCTTCCACTCGGTCTCCTCTCTGCTTCTCCAACTGTGGCA
This sequence comes from Pinus albicaulis, assembly GCA_034641835.2. Classification (NCBI taxonomy): domain Eukaryota; kingdom Viridiplantae; phylum Streptophyta; class Pinopsida; order Pinales; family Pinaceae; genus Pinus; species Pinus albicaulis. Next base: position 1,467,499,484 of record CM076575.1, read on the forward strand.
GCTACTCCACAACCTTCTGAGACTACTTCTCATGAGGATACATGTTGAGAGGTAATTTATGCTCCCTCTAAACCACCAAGTCTCTAACTTCTGCCTTTCTCCTCAAAGATTTGCATGCATCTGTACCTCAATTTCATATAGGTTCTTGACTCGCGCACAGTGTAATTGTCTCGACGTTCCAAAATGTTTATAAAAAAGAGTTTATTTTAAATCGATGATATCTCCCTCATCTGAGCTCCGATTCGATCGATTTTTTTTTCCCATCTGGGTATATTTTCACAAGGAATCCAAATATTCTATTTTTTTTTTAAATTTTACACCAAAATCTTCAGATATTCTCTGCAAACTCGCTGCCCAAAAAATTCCTGCTCTGATACCATGTAGAAAATCCAACCAATGAGATTCATTCTGATCTTGTAATCTACTAAAACAAGATACTGAATCCTTCCTACAATTTGCGGAAACAAAACATGATCACACAATCACATATAAGTAAGAGAAATCAATTATCAATCTCATAGAAACATGATGTATTTGGGGAAAGAAACTGCTCAAAACCCATCTATATCTATTGTGTATTAAGTCAAGGAATCATGAAACAATACAATGCTTAATCTCTCATGAGATTCTCCAGCACTCTATCAATTGTCTTCCGTTGATCTAGGAAAACTCGGTCTAGTACTTAGCCAATTCTCATCCTTACTTCAACTTGCCTTGCTCATGAAATTCCTAGGGAATTAACTCCTTATTAATTAGGAAAATCAGTCTTCCTTGATTGCACAATCCATCATGGCATCCCAATGACTTTATAACTCCACATGGGAAATTTTCTCTTAATACAACTGATAGTTATGTTCCCTTTAACCTCTGTCTCAACTGGGTATTCCTCAAAACTGACATGCATGCAACTATTAATAGTGAATTATCAGTTATCTGATTGATCACTCATTGTGATTTAAATATAATTTAATTCACTCGACCTCTCACTAGCTCATCACTCAGTTAGAACTAGTTAAACTGATTTTAACTCATTTAATTGAGTTAATTACACTTGCACCCCACTAATGCATCAAATTCAACTCGACCCCAAAAATATTAGAATCCCTCTAGATGCCTCATCTTAGACCCTCAACTCGGATTTCTTGAGCTAACTCAATCATCATGAATTAATTAACTGACACAAGTTGTTATGAGATGAAATTACAATTTATTGTCCAATTTATTTAATGGAAAATTAATTTAGACGCCCCACATTCCTCACTCCTGGTGCATCAAAATTGCTCACGAGTGTGGGTGCATTTTTTCTTGTCCTTTCTGGTTTCCAATCTCACTGTTTCTTGTTGCAAATTTCAACATTTCAGAATTTGATGTGGCCTTCATAAAAAGACACCATTGAAATTGCATGCCCAGATTCTCATGAGAAACCTCTCTTAAGCTAGATTTGCCAAAAGAGAAGCAACAATATGCCATCCTACTTCCTAGTGAAAACCGAGCATTAAGGTATGCAACATTCTTTTGAACCCTCACATGATGATATTGCTCTTGGAGGATGAGCATGACATCCCCTTAACAACCCTTACTCGGCCCTCGTACTCGACCTACTTTAGGACTACATCTCTCTTCACCCCCTTGATGTGCCAGATAGTGGGAATACATGTCAAACATGCTAAGATGTGCCAAGTGCTAAGGCATGCCAAGATGTGCAAGGGTGTGTCAATGCGTGTCAGGGACTGTCAAGACAACAAAATGGAGAAAAAAGTTAAAATACAAGGAAATGAACACATAAGAGGGTTAATAAGTCATCAATTTACCTTTTCCTAGAGGGGCATGCTAGGCACAACAACACTAGGCGGCAATAGGTGCCAAGTGAAAAGTCTTAGTGCATTCTAAGTGCCAAGTATTCCTTTGTTGCTTCTCATCTACTTTCCAACATTTGATCATGAAAAATAAATTTAATATTAAACCATGCCAAATCATACCAAGGCATCTCAATGTATTCCATACATGCTAAGACTTTCCAACCGCCAACACGTGCCAAGTGCCAATATGTGTCAGGGACTAATTTTATGCATGTTATAAAGTGGAAGGGAATGTTGAAGAGTGCAAAGGTGTGCTAGAGAGTGATAATGCATGTTCATGAGTGTTAAAGAGTACTAGGAAAAAACATTAAGGCAGCATTAGGTAAAAATTAATGGAAGTTAATGAATATGAGGAACGTGTACTGCCAGAGAGTAGTGTTAATGAGTGTTAGTTGTCATGCCAAGGAGGGAGTGACATGGTATGCTAAGCATTGGTAAGGCATGCTAGGGAATATCAAGGCATGTCAAGATTTCCCAAAGTGTGCTTGGGAGTTCAAGGGTGTGCTAATTATATCATGTGCCAATTAATAGTGCCAAGATATGCCAATACATGCTAGGTGATAAGGACGTGGCGCAGGGTGCTAGGGTATGTCAATATGTGTCAAGGCAACAAAAGGAAGAACCAATAAGAGGGTTAATAAGTCAGGACTTTATCTTTTTGAAAAGGAGCATGCTAGGCACACTAATAATAGGTCCCAATACATGCCAAGTGGCATTGTGTGCCAAGTGCTAATGTATGTCAATGCATTCAACCAAGGTGTTCCAAGGCATGCTAGGGACTATATGCAGCATGCCAACACATGCTAGGAGAGTTCCATGTTGTGCTAGCACATGCCACCATGTGCTTGGACGCTAGTGTCATCACAAGATGTTCTAGGTACAAAGATGTTCCAAGACATGTGGGGTGCTAAGAAATGTTAGTGTGTGCCAAAGAATTAATTTAAGGTGTGCCCAGATTGTTGAGGATTGTTAGGTCTTTCTTATTAATAGAATTGTCAGAGCTTGATTATGTATTAAATAATATATTTCCTACACATAGTAGTGGAACTTTACTAAAGGGAATTTGCTAGATAGTAAACTTAATAGATATGAATCATGTGTTGACTCATAGGAAATCTCTATTCGACTAGTCATTACTTGAGGGAAATGATACACACTAATTACTTCTTAAAAAATGACTGACCCTAACCACTATGGCCTTGGACATATTATAAAAAATACTCCACAATAATGGTATTAAATTGTTATCTTTTGACAAAAAATATATTAATAGGCACATAGCGTCATCAAAAACTCATTGGAATGATCAATGATGACAGACATTTTTTGACCATCACCAAAAGTAACAAAAAGAGTATTGGTGAGGGTCATTAAAAGTTCGTCACTAGAAGTGTCACCAAAGAGAGAATTAGTGATGGGCCTTTAACGACCCTCACCAAAAGTGTCATTGAAAATGTCTTTGGTGACGGACCATAAAGGAACATCACTATATACACTTACAGTGACGGTTTTTTAATGATCAATGATGACAAACATTTTTTGACCGTCACTAAAAGTAACAAAAAGAGCATTCGTGAGGGTCATTAAAAGTTCGTCACTAGAAGTGTCACCAAAGAGAGAATTAGTGATGGGCCTTTAATGACCCTCACCAAAAGTGTCATTGAAAATGTCTTTGGTGATGGACCATAAAGGACCATCACTATTACAGTGACGGTTTTTTAAGGACCGTCACCATATGTGACATTGGTGATGGACCTTAAAGGTCCGTCACAAGCATGACCCTCACTAATGTGCTTTCTTCTTGTAGTGGTAAATGCATCCAATAGCTTTAAGACAGGATGTTGTAGAGGGGGCTGACTTATAAAATGACACACAGATATCGATTAATATGCAGGCGATGACTGTGGCAGAGGGTGTAGTAGGATATTAACCATAACTGGGCTTATTCAAAGACAAAAATCCATATATACTAGGCCTATGCAAAGATAAGAATCCATATATGTGGACAGTTCCAAAGACAAGGATCCATTGTAGTTAATATCAGAAGAATAGTGGAAGAGATGAAAAATGAAACAAAATATCATGCCTCAGCTATATTTAAAGCGCTATAGATGAGTAAACATGAGTATCTGTAATGATAAAGTCACATTTAACATAGGAGCACTCGCATTCCAGAGCATAGATATTAGAAATGTGGAGATATGTGAAATGAAAATTTTTATTAAAAACATAGAGAAGAGCTACAAATTGTGAATCACCCAGATCAGAATCCCCAATTCCAACAAAGCTTCTTATTACTGAGTCCCTACGGGATCTTCAACATCAAATATAAAAATTCATATAACATACATACAGAATGTTGAACTAGTGAGTCCTTTGGAAAATATGGAACCCTGTAGATGTCTTTGCTTTATGCTTTTATAACATTTTCAAGGGCCATACATGGAAAGATATTTTGGGAAATATCTTTTTCGTGTGCCTGTATGCAGTTTCAAGTCTTAACCAAAAAATCAAAATTGATGATGGGGTAGAACGCTTCTCATCATCTTACAAATCACGCTCGTAGTCATTTCTAGTGAAAATAACACAACTGTCTAACTAAAAGTAAACATTGCAGGAGTGAAATATGAATTTCACTCGAATATTGAAAGTAAAAAATAAAACAAGAGGCCACGTGGGCCCAATAATGAGCTAACAATTTTGTTGGTGGGACGGAGTCGAGGTTGTAGTTGGAGAAGGCAGTACTGTGGTTGTAGAGGATTTGGCTTTCTTACTGGCAGAAGGAGTGGATAGAGGAGCAGATGTGGTGATTGATGAACTCGCATGATCATTGCACTTCTGCCAAGTGTCAGCTGCAGGATTAGGTATCGTAGTGAAAGCGTCGACCTGAATATGCACTTTTGTTAGCTTGATATAACTCGCCAGAGTGGGCAACCATTGTTTCACTTGATGAAGAAGAGAGAATTCTTTACCGAGTGCTGCAATTATGGTTTCAGCCTTAAGCCGAGCGGTCTTCTCAGATGGTATGTCAGTCTGATTCATCAGTTCTGTCAATCGCCACTCATATGCTGATAACGGTTGAAGAACCGCATTTGAAGGCTCCCATCATGATGGGAGGCCGGCGAGTGTCAATTCAGTCCATTCTGTTTCGAACTGTTCCAAGCTTGTCACCATCCTTTCCAAACTACCCAGTGCAAGGTTGCGCGCAGCTTCCTTTTCCATCACCCTCTGGCATTCTGACGCCTCCTTGAACCTGCTCTTGATTCCTCGTTTGGCCAATTCTTCTGAACTCAAATCATTTAGGAGGGAAATATACCTTTTGGTGTTTTCAACCTTAGTTGAAGCGTCTGTATACCCTTCATGTAGATTTCTTCTGAATTGACGTACCACGACCTTCTTTTCTTCAATGAGGGTCAGGAAAGCCCAACGCTTCTTTACCTCCATAATAATGTCTATCCAAATTAAGCATCGAGCATCCAAAAGGGTGATGTTTCCTTTCATCTGGCTATTAAGGTCCCGGATAGTCTTCTCCTGTTGCAGCTTTTCTTGATTCCCCTCTTCTATTTCCTTCTGTAGAGCCACTACCTTTTTGGACTTCTCCTTGAGGCAAGCCTCGAGATCCTGGATCTTCTATCGTGCCGTCTGAACCTGCTTCTATGCTACTTGAAGTTCACCCAACGCTGTGGTTAGCTGCTCGAAGAGTGCGCTAGTTCCTTCAGGAGGTGGTGTGGAGCATACATGTGCATCCCAGATTTTCTGCAGCTCGTCCATCTTCCACTAGAGGGTGGTCATCTCGTCAGAAATTTTAACCCTCTCTTATTTCTCCTTGGCAAGGGATTCTTCCATATCAGCTTTGTCCTTTTCTATCTGGGCTAATTCAGCAGTTTGTACGTGCTGAAATCCAGGCATATTCAGCTTATGTTTCAGAGCTGCAACCTGTTTCTGCAACTCCGAGATGACATGGCCCTGAGGATCTGCTTTATTGCTCCCTTTGCCCTTCACAACAGCTTGCAGACTGCGTAGGTCATTTGAGAGTGCTCGGTCATTAATATTCTCCATTCTAAGGTTATCGGCCACTTGGCTGTACTTGGTTTGGAGCTTCCTTAGAGTGAGGGAGAGCTTCATAACCTCATCCTTTAGCATATCACCGAAAAAATGGAATAGATTGCACTTATCAATTAGTGGGACTTGTGACATGTTTACTTCCACTTCCAGCGCTCTATAGCTGGTAGTCCCAGCCTCTGGATCTAGCACCACTTCTGTCATGGCCATTACCAATTGTTCTTTATCCATATCAATCTCGGCAAAAAACCGAGTATGATATTTGTCTACATATCCCTCTAATTCCGACCAATGCTTTTCCCTGATAGCTCTATTCTTCCCCTTCATTTCATTCTTCGCATTTGACCTGTTTACAGAGATGGCTTGTGAAACTTCTGAGAAATCAGAAGATGATGGACCATCATGTTTTACCACAAAACCTGCTTTTCCCTTGTCAAATTGACCATACAATGTTACTTTTTGCAGCAATTTCTCTTCTCCGACACTTTCTTCATCATTGGTTGTCTGCCTTTTGGAAGGTGGAGAACCTTCTCCTGAGGCTCCAGCTTCTTCCACTTGTTTCTTGCCTGCTTCTTGTGTCGAAGCAGTGTCTCCTTTTTTCGGTGTCGCAGATGAATCGGTCTCCATATGTGAAAGAAAAGGCCAGGTATCAATATTAGCTCTCAACTCAATGAAGGGTCTAGTTTCGTGAGCATAAGCAGTTGATTTAATATTCTTCCTTTTATTTGAGATGATGCCTTTCGGATCATAGGGCCAAGCTTTCCCTTGCCTTGAATCCACACCCTTGAGCAGGTTTTCCACTATGGGGAGGGCATGCCTTGAGTTAACAATGAAGGGGCCGATGGTTGTAGGAAGTTTAAGAAGGAACCCCTTTTTCGCAAGGAGGAAGTGGAGTTGGTCAGCCTTCAAGGTCTGCCGGAGGTACTCCAAGGCGTAAATCTGCATGGATGGAAACACTAGCAGTCTGTAAGGGGAAACTTCTGCACCGTAAACCCTGATCTCAGTGTAGTCATCAAATAAGTACCAATCTCCTGTGCTTTCTTTCTCACTATACTGTAGCCATCTCCTTTGTTCAGGAAAAATCCTAGGCAGAGGGTTGTCGTGAATAATTGTATATGCTATTGTCATAAATTCATTCAAGAAATTTGAATAACCCACCCCATTAGCCAACTGATGTACTGTGGGGTTCCAGTCAAAGACAGCTCTTGGTTGAGAGGTTATTCTAGAAAAATTTTCCAGACCCAAACCCTCGAACTTATCAGCCTGTTGAAAAAGGAAGAGGTAAAACACCATCGAACAGAAACGAAAATGGCCAGTGGTCGGGAGGTCTAGAAACTAGTTTTGGATGGCGGAGGCCAAGAAACCAGGGATATCCAAAACAACCCTTCATTGTGACATTAACCATAAAATGGCTACACACTCCTTCGTGACTCGCTCCGCTCCTTCTATACCTAGCAACCCCGCAATGAGAGAAAGTGTTGGCTATAGGTCTTCTTTGAATGTATTCAGAGGGACTGAGTCTGAAGACGGGAAAGATGTAAGATGAGAATCGGAGATAGTTGCGATGAAATCGCTCTGCTGCCTCCAGGGTAGCTTGGAAAACTGACGGGATAAAGATTTCAGTGAAACTAATATAGTTATAACTGGGAGGATAACGGAGAGCTTTCCTGATGATCTCGGGAGATATACTAAATATCTTGTTCCCTTGAGTCGATAGGAACATGTCTCGGTGCTCATGATATGCTTCCCTGAGCCAGCAAATTAATTCCACAATAGGGTATACGGGCGAAGTAATTTGGTGGTATAACCCCAACAAAACAACTCTGAACCTATCCTTGTTTTCTATATGCTTCCTAAATAGGTCAGGTTTGACGCTACTAATAAAGAAAGGGTATTGTGGGTCTCGAATGTGTATTTGCAAGTCTGTGAATGGCTTAGGTCTAGGGGTAGCCCTAGACTCGCGAACCTGAGGGGTTTCGGGTTTAGAATTCTTAACCTTGACTTTACCCATGACCATTATGAAAATGAAAAGAGGAAGGAAACCAGATAGTGAAAAAGGGACGGAATACCTGCGGAGTAAGGAAAATGCTCGGGGAAAAAGACGCAGGCAAGTTGAAAGTGACTTGGTAGACCTGGTATTGGACGCTCGCGCTTTAGCTATACAGTATCGCATAAAAGGAAGTATTTTACCACAGTGAACATGGAGCAGGGTTATATGGCTTCAAATTGCCCAGAAAACGAGACTAGGACGACACTTGTGGGGCTAACGTCATAAGGACACTGACACTGAGATGCGTGGCATCTGGTTATTTGCTATCAGAGTTTGGTTAGGTGTATACCACACGTCGAGTTAAATGTCGGTACTGGTCATGTACCGAGTGTCCTAGGACTTACCTTACCATTGTATTCGTAGCGCCAGGTGTCCTTCGTGGTCGGGCCCACTAGAAAGTCTGGCAGGGTTTTGGAGCAGCTCTAAGCCCGCGGCCATTACCCCATGGAGTATCTGTCTTGGGTCCCATCATATGCCACGTCACCACCATTTCGGGGGGGTGAGCTTCCGCCTTCCCCATGTTATCCTTGATCCCCCCGGAATTCTTCACGCTCCTTTATCCTTTGATTACGCGGAGTATGGGCGGGCCCTGCCCTGTGCAACTGTCTTGCGCCTTTATCCTCTCTGTTTCATGTGAAGCTTTACCACAAGGCTACAATATATATATGATGCCTTGTCCATTTTTTTATATGGATTTCCTTTCATATCAACCCATTTACTCTTTTAAATATTTCTCCCCTTTATGCTTTCGGGTGATCTGCCTTTATAAGCTTCTTAGGGCTAAGGTGGTGGATGATATAACAACAAGAGGGACATTTGTGTCATTTCCCACCATCAATGGGTTTCCCTTGATCAATGACTGCGATGGGTTCTGGGGTGGTTAGGTTATTTCCATACCCCCCGAACCCTAAACAATTTTCATTTGGCGTCACCGTTGAGCATCCAAGCTCTGCAACTCTTCCATTGTGCAGTGTTCTCCTTTGGAATGCTACCTGCTCCTGTAAGTGTCGACGCCCTTTCTTAAACATGGTTCTCTCTAACAATGCATTTCACCTACATGTTTGGTTATTTTGGCTTTTTGGGGAATTAAGAGAGCAACTCTGCTTCTATTTGCAGCTTTTCTTAGCTGTGCGATAGTTGCTCCATATCGGGGTTTATGTGTTCATCGAACTACATCTATTCTGCAAAGAATCATGGTATCCCACAGGGTCTGGTCTCGAGAATGGAGTCATAGCCTATGCGGCCGAAGCAGGTATGCAGGTTAACATCAGCTTCTAGTGTTTTCCAATTATTTTTCTCTGATTAAATGAATGTCGTATACCAAATATTTCTCTTTTTATTGATCTCCTATTTCCAGGTTTGCAGAGCTTGCTTTCTTAAGCCACGGAAGGTAAGTACGCTATCACTACACTATAGAATTTCTCATTCTCTGTTATGGGTATGTTTATTTGTATTTCTTGAGAGCTAAGAATGTTTTGTTCTCTCCCAACAAGTACCGCAGAAACCCCCAATTCCTTCAACGTTTCTGTCATTATGGGTTGCATTCATTTAATTCCTTTCTTGTCTCTTTACAGGTATTCTGAAGTCCTTCAACGTAGCTAGTTTTTCTCGTTCCATTCAGGATTGTTCTTAAGGGTTCGAAAAATGGTTACTATGTTTTTTGGGCGAGCATAGAGCTCTATGCTTCGGATTTGGTTCTAGATTTACAACCATTCGAGGGCTTACTGTACACATTTAAACAACTTATATTTTCCCTTCTCTTTTGTTTAGACTGCGCGATGTGACCACTTATCTGTCGCACAACTAAACTTGTTTTCCATCATTGTTATTCATTGAAGAGGGTTTTTTGGAAAAAACTTCACTGTTCCATCTCTTTCCCAATTTTCACAGTAATGTTAGACCACAAATGTAATATGGAAGTTTTTGAAGTTGTTCAGGCTATGAACTTTGTACTTTTTTTAATCTTATTAATTCATTAGGGTATTAGATATATACATGCGAGTTCATTTTATCCGATACTTAACTTATCGCACCAAATATTGTCAATGAGTTACTCCTATTTGCTTAAATATTTTTCGAATTCATTACTATTCTCCAGTCGAGCATTCACGCTCAGCTTGTCTCTATTTTGAAGTTATTACACCCTCTTTTATATAATTTATATCACAGTGTTTGCTTCTCCCCACGAGGGACACTGGTGTATTTATATTTATTTGTCTATCTCTTACGTTTCAGTATTAGATGTTCATTGTTTCACTATTTAATAAATAGATGTTTATTGTATTCGCACTTAATTAATATGCAAATAATTTTGCAGTTTCTATTCCTATTTAGTTTCGTTTCTTGGTTTTTACTTCAGTAATTCCTATCATAGTAGGAGAAACTCATAGATTACCAGACCATCTCTAAAGGGTTTGTTACTCAAACTTTAGTCCATGTATTTGTTTTTGTTTTCTTTACAGGACAGACTCTCGAGTTTGGGGAATTCCTCCCTGAATGGAGTAATTTTCCTAGTTACTTTTCCACTCTTGTTCTGCTAGATATAATTAACTCTTTAGTCTCTTGTTCTTTGCAAATAGAGTTATCCTTCCACTAGACTTATCATAATGCAAAAATACTCTAGGAAAATGTTTACACAACACTCATAATTTGAATATTTATCCCTGTCTATTTAGCCTTTTAAACGATTCAGTAGCATAAATAACCTTTAATTTTATGTAACCAAACTTTCACATTGCACAGAAAAACTACTTACAGAGATTAACATATTTATAAATACTTCATGAGAACTCATTATCCGTTCTATTATATTGGTCTTGTAATACTTATCTCAGATTAGTATAGATGGTGGCATCCTCCCATCCATGAGAGATGCAATTACGTCCTCAGCTCCCCCCGTGCTCCTCACTAGAGTAGGATTGCGTAGCAGTTCTCCAGAGGTAGACCTCGAGACCTCTGTCTAGTCTCTCCTCCAACGTCAATAGCAGAGTTTTGCTGGGTTCTACCAGCTCTGGACACTTTCCCCTCTCAGCTCTCTAGTTCTTCCTTTTCTCTTATACAAAACCCCTTTTCTTCTCTAGGATTTTCCTTTTATCCTTAGAGCAAAGGTAACTGCGAATAAAAGCTTAATCCAACTATTCTGGAATCTTGGAAAACTTTTACCATCAATTTATGAAAACACACCATAATTAAATCTTATTTAAAAAAAAAATCTGGTTCGTAATTTTTTTTTATTTTTTTTCTAAGTAAGCTTAAATCTATTAATATAACATATGGTACATCAAATTCAAGGCATCAGAGCGTCATACAGTCAGCAAGATATCAAAAAATTGGGCCGCCCACAAAGGGAAACCGGCCCGAGAAACATTTGAGAGCTGCCTCGCAAGAGGAAACCAGCCGTGACTTAACAAAACCAAGCAGAGAACGAGAGCTGCCCATTAAGGGAAACTGACCCATACAAAGGTGTGGGACTACTTTGGTGACAAAGACCAGATAGTTAACAGAACCTGCAAAAATGCTAAAAAGACTAGACAAGATAATAGAAAGCAGGAGCATTAGAGTCCATAGTCACTCGAGGGTGATTCCTCTTCAATTCGGCACCAACATCCCTTGTCATCATCCAGAACTGGTGTGCTTTGAGTAGCATCCTCCCCTGCATCACGCTCAGCTGCTTGCGCCCCTGTGACCTGGTGTAAGCTCGAGCTGCAGTCACCTGCCCTGCGAGAGGGACCTTTGTCCACTTGTTGAGAGACAGTCGGAGCAGAGGGAGGGGTTGGCGAATTGAACTGGAGAGCAGAGGGCGGGGGTGCAGGAGTATCCTCTGGAATCCCTTTGAAGGAAACATTAACCGTAGCAATGACCATGGGGCGAGAGGAGCTGCACTGATAATGGAAGACGGCGGTGGTGGGATTCTGAATTAAAGCAGCTGTAGCAGGCTGAGGCTCAACAGGCTGGGTAGAGGCTAAGACATCATGCCGTGGGGAGGGAGGCAAACGACGAGACTGACCACTGCTACGGAGCCGGCGGGGATGATTTTCACTGGGACTACGAGAAGAGTGCGAGGGAGAAGAAGGGGAAGGAGAGCGTCGACGCCTGGAACCTCCTCTGCGGCATCGCAGACGATGCCTCAGTCTAGGCATAGCAGCACCGAAATCGTGGGAGAAGGCGGAATTGCCAGAGAGACCCAGAGGCGGGACAGAGCAAAAGCCTGCCAGAGCACAAAAAGGGTTGTGTGAGTAATGGAAGCCGGGGATAAAACTTACACAGCAAGTCAGAGGGCAGCGCCTTCCAACTGTGGTGCGAAAGCTGTGAATATCTGCTTCCGGCGAGCAAGTAGAACCCACTGGCCAAAGCTGCCTCGACATGGATACCTGCAAGCCACAACAAATCCAGATCAAAGCACCAGAAATTTCGAATGAAGACGGAGGAGCTGGAGGTTTCATATGGAAGTTTTGGGTGTCTCGACCTCCCCACCGGCATAAATGCTGCGTAGGGTGACGGCCCATCATATTGAATGTTCCGAGGGTGAGTAAATGCCCTCCGCAGGCAACCCAGTGGGCAAGCCACGCGCCCGCCTGCTAGATCGTCCTCTGCATCACGTTAATTCCCACCCACATCCGGGGAATCTGGTTCGTAAATTAATTAACATGCTCGTTCATAAATGGATTAACATAATCCTATTTAACTTTTAAAAAAATCAATGTCATTAATCCAATTTAACTTTTTAAAAAAACCAATGTCTAATTTGAAATGTTATTAAGTAAATTAAATCCAAATATTATATTAATAAAATTATTAATTTTTATTTAATCTGAAATTTTAAATAAAATAAATATAATTATAATATTTTTAACTCTATTATTATCTAGGCCCCCTCACATATATAATCCAATCACGAACTAAATATGCTGTGGGCGAACCATAGAAATTTTGTCTGGATGCAGGTTTAGTACGTCTAGGTACATGGTAGGGAACGGAAACTTAAATCATTACGACTCTAGCCCTCCTTGAATTTCACATCCACCGTCGTAAATTTGTGATTTATCTGTACTTTGGAGGGCGGGTAGCGCTTTTGTAAACGTTAATGTTGGTCAGCCCACAAGATTGCCATCAACCGCCCTCTTTCTATCACTTTCTCCCGTACATGCGAATTACCATTTCTTCGTTAACGGACCAAATGCAGCACCGCCCAGGACTCATCGCCTAAACTTCAGCTACTAAACTCACCACCGCCCAGGACTCATCGCCTAAACTTCAGTGACTTATTTTTTTAAATGAATTACCATTATCGTGTTTCATTTTACATATCAAAAGATGCAAAGGGAATTTTGTGGAATTTGTTTTCATAATTACTATCTATTTTTAAACCATTTAAATCTTAATTTCTCACCTTCATAAAAATTCTAAAATACAACCATTTAATTACCTTCTCCGACCAAACCAATCGTAATATCTGTTTGGATTAGCAACGTTATCCAAATTACTATTTGAAAAAGTGTATAAAGACTTATTGACATTTCACCTATTTAACGAAAGGAGTGGTCTGAATTTTATGGTGGAATTTTGATTTCTGAAATGCTACGCATAATTCGGACTCCGATTAAAAATTTAGTAATTATTATTTATTAAACCATATTGGTTGGTTCAAAAATCATCGACAATGTTATGTATAGAATTCAAAAACCATCGACAATGTTATGCATGTAAAGAATTCTATCACTTGTAAAAAATTTTAGATTAGATTTAAAAAAAAAAATTCTCATTTCTAGCCATTTTGTTAAATTAATATAAAAAATAATAAATAAATAATTATAATATTTGATTAATATAAAAATAGTTGTTACTTTTTTATTTGTTGTTGATAGGTGTGTATGTAGGTAAGTTTCCCACTTGCATTATGCATTATATGGAATAGGTGTATATATATTTTTTGTAATATAGAGGAATTTACAATAAGTAGGTTGGTATCCCACTTGCATTACATGGGGTTGATTTAGTAAGAGATGAGGGGATCAAATCTCTTGATGTTGCAAAGCTAAGCCCACTTGTATTACATGGGATTGATTTCTCTTAATGTTGCAAAGCTCTTTTCAAATGTAAAGCTTGAATAAAAAGATTGTACCTCCACATGTTTGATCCCTTTGAAAGTTTGATAGATTTGTCATATATATAAACCACATGTAATTGTGTAAGTTGCATTTTTTAATGTATGAAATGGATTTAATGTCTTCAAATTCTGTTTGGGCATAAAATAGTGAGACTAGTTAAAATGGTTTGACTATAATTTTTTTTCAATTGTTTTATATAATATATATAGGGTTTTTTTTCACTTTTAAGTATATTTCTCTATAAACTCGATATAATGTTGTGTTATTTTATTTATGGTTGAGAGCGAGCCTGAAATATTTACTTCTCCTTAGTATGGCCATTTGAGTGTAAGATTATTGATATGTTATAGTTGGGCATGATAAAGCCTATTTATAGATTAAAAATGAATCTTCATAACTAAAATCTTAGTGTATGTGTGTGTGTGTGTGTATATATATATATATATATATATATTAATTTGTTTGTAATTAATAATAATAATAATAATTAAAAAAAGTTATTATTAATTAATTTTTATCATTTTTAATGTCATGATAATTCAAAATGCATGATGAAATAAGTATTTCCTGTTTAGGCTTTTGTGATTTGAGCATAATGTGCTTTTGAGTGGATATTTTGACTTAATAAGTGTTGCTCACACTTCACACTCACTTGAAACTTTTACTCAAAAACACATTTTGATAAATCTAAAAGAATCATATCAAAATTTTGATGCCTATAATACGTATCCTATTCTCTTATTCTCTTGATCGAATGTGGTTGTCCCTTATTGAAAGTACAACTATGTTTAAATATTAATGTATAAGAAGAAGCTTGACAACATGGAATCAAGAAGGCTCCGTAAAATTGTTTCTAACCTTAGTGTGGCATAAGGATGCCGAGTCTTGGCTCAACCATTGGGGCATTAAGGAGAAGCTCAGTATGGGAAGCAAAGTGTAATATTCCTAATTAGCCCAAGCTAATAGGAATATACAATTTTTTTTCACTTTCTTGTTGCAAGAATAAAATTGTAAAGGAGGATAAATTAAACTCCTAAAACAACAAAATAAATCAATGCCCATGTGAAGAAGGCTAAATCTGGGCTGCCTTATTAAAAATCCCTTATGTATGAAAGGGATTGTGACAATTGACTGGGTCAACAAGACTAAATCCACAGCACTGTCCAGATGCAATGTACCTTCTAGATGCACAACACAGTTCTAGTTGGAGGCTACACATGTGAAAGGAGCTAAACCTTTGAGATGGTTTAGGGTTTTGCAAGACTTTTATCCTATAAAAGAAAGAGGAGAACAACAGAAGAGGGTTTTTGAACCTATTTCTTTGGAAGAACATGTCTGTTTAGACATTTCCCATTCTCTTGGCTATTTAGCAGAGAATAGTGTTATTTAGCACTGGGTGTTCCTGATCGGGAATCCCACCTCTTTCCTTGAGAGGCCTCTTGGAAGAGTCTTGCATTTCTTGTCCACTATCAGGCATTTGGCCAAGCTTCTACTTCCAACTACAACGCAAATCCTATTGAGGGTTTGGTTGTCTTTGTAAGCTGCAGCAAGTGGAGGCTAGATCTATTTAGATCTAAGCCATTCTAGTGCCTCTTTTCAGTGGGAAAGCCTTCTATCCCCTTGGCAAGAGTGTATTGGATCATTGGAGCTTCAGACCCATACCTTGGCATCAGGCAAAAATTTTCATCAAGTCTATAACGCAGTTTGTCTTCCAGGACTGCGTTATCTGCAAGAGGAAAGTTGCAGGGAGTTTTGGAAAACTTTGAGGACTGATCTCTAGTGTTGAGAATCTTCCTCTCACTATGGTGATCCATGGATTTATATTCTTATTCATGTCATATTCAAATCTGATCTGAATACTCCTGTATAAGCTTCATAAATTCTAAAGAAATCTACAGATCTGCTGCATGAGATCTCAGATCTACTCCATATGCTTCATGTTTTGCTGAAAACCCCAAGGGCTATGTAAAATAGAGACAATCTAGTGTACAGATCTGATATAGATCTAATCTTTTGTACACAGATCTGTTCTAGATCTGAGTTGTAACCTACAACTGCTATATGCTCAATAAAATAACGCTGTCAAGGCTTTTACAGTGAAATACATTGTTGCAACACCTCTTTTAGAGGGTTTTCTCCATAAAAGTCTTCCATCCTTATCTTGTACATTTAATGGGCCACATTGTAAATCTGATTCACTGTTGTATAAAATATTTTTGAGCTACCATATTGGTCTTCTACTGCTATTCATTAAAACTGCGTTATTTTCTGGGCAGTGTTACTTTGTGTTGCTGCAGTCCCATTCTTGGGTTTTTTCCAGCTGTACTAGGTGTGGGAGATCTGTTTAAACCACCTAGAAAGATTTGTTTCTGATCCCCTCTTGGATTTGGGTCTTATATTATCAGATCTAAGGAATCCAAGGGTTGGTTTTCAAACTTGTAGCATACATTCCTGAAAAATGCGTTTTTCAGGCATGCCTTGCTAGCAGTCCCATTTTGGGAATATTACAGTGGTATCAAAGAAACTATCTTGGCACAGCCTATTCTTATTGAAGAGCCAATATGTATTTTCATGGAAAGAAAAAACTGATGAAGAAGTGTGGTTACACTGGAGATACAGAAGAAAAGGGCAAGATCCATTTTACTGGAAGATTATGGAGAGAAGAGTTCTCTAAAACTCTTTCTCAAGCTATGTATGAACTGAAAGAAGAAATCCGGGGAATGAAGAGGGAAATACATGCAGATCCCTCAGGAGGATTTTTACATCAAGAAAGCCCCAATACTTCTTACTATGTGTGTGAGAATTCAACCACACAACTTGATCTGCAACGTTGGAGCATGCCTACTTTCTTGTCAAAGAAAGAAGGAAAACGAGGAACACCAAAGGAGGAATCTCTTGGGGATTATCTCCAAGATTATGAGTCTCTATCAGAGAGATTCAAAGAGCATCTCAATTTCCCAGAGTTTTTTCAACTCAAAGAAGAAAGATCCAGCATCTACAATAGAAGAAAAGGGTGCATGCAACACACTTTGGGTATATTCTCTCTACCTACTTTTGATGGATCACCTAAGGACTTAGCCAAGTCTTGGGTAAGGAAACTTGACACATACTTCCAGCTGCATCAAGTTTCAGAAGAAGAAGCCTTGAGAGTAGCAGTGCTGCATCTTCAAGGAAAGGCTTATACCTGGTGGCTATTTGAGTCTTCTTCCTTGAAAAGGGTAAATATCTCTTCTTATGTAAAGTTCACTAGGAGACTAGTGAAAAGATTTGATGTAAGACATTTTGAGACTTCTTGGGGAAAGAAAATCAAGCCCAAGAAATCTGACTCTTTGCATAAGTTGGAAGATTCCATAGAGCCAACTCCAGTCTTAAACATTTTTGAGGGGATTGAAGATCTGTTGCATGTTTTTCCAAGGGAAAAAACCCCACTACAGCAAGGTCTCTTTTCTCAAAGAGAAAACATGGGGGTTCCTTCTTCAAAGAGAGATCAAGGAAAAGGGTCTCTTAATGATGATGCATTCTCCATTGATGAGGAGAAGGGAGAGAAAGAGCAGAGAATATCCTCTAGCACTGTGACAACAGGAGGAGATCTATTTTCATCAGGAGATGGAGATGAAGCAATGGCTTCCACTAGAGGGGCTCTTGCATCTTTGCAAGGAGTTCCTAAGGATCTTCCATATGGAGGACATGAGCAGCATGTGTCTATGCTAAAAGACAATGAGACAAAACAAAGGCGGGATCACAAAGCTGATCCACTATTAGAAGAAGATGGAGCAAATGCTCCAATCAGAGGCACTCTTACATCACTAAGAGGGGTCTCCAAATTTCATGAGACTTCCACACATGAAACAAAGTTGAAATTGCACAGTGGAAGCAGGGACATTAGGATCCCATCTATTCTGCATATGAGGATGGTCCCTGTAACCTCATTTTCTAGTGGAAAACCACCTGGGAGGCCACTTGATTTAGATTCTGTGGGGAAAACCTCATAAATTGTTGCTCCAAACTCAGATACAGGAGGGTTGGAGCACTTGAAGACAAAGCTACATCACTGGGAGACTTGGGTAAGATCAAGGAGGAGGGAATATTCTTCCCCTATCATCATCACCCACTCTCCTTTCTAATCTTGCGCTGTGGGAGTAGAAGAAGGGAAGGAACAACCTTCCAACACACACCTTTGGCATAGGAGATGTCAAGGGAAGGATCAACAACATGACAGATACTTTGGTTGATGCATCATCAACACTGTCATTGTTGAGCAGTGTAGATCTGTATTGGAAATCCCAACTGCTAGTGGATTATTCCAAATATATTCACACATGTATGATACTTGATGACCAGTTGGATGAAGAGGGCTACTTAGTCCAAGGAGAAGTCATCTATGATCATGGTAGAATATTTTTTCCTAGAGCTTCTAAGCTCAAGCACAAGATACTACAAAAAGCACATAAAGAGTTCTGTTTCAGCCACATGTATTCCATGAGGATCTACAACATCATCATGAGGAGCTTTGATTGGGAAGGCTTGAAAGAGGAAATATATCGGCATTTTCAAGAATGCATGAGCTATGTGGAGTTGGGGCAGCCATGGGATTCTATCCAAGAGTCATTTAAGTCATCTCTTCCTTCTTTGGAAAGAGGAGAAAGATCCATGCACAACTCCATGTGTATGAGAGACCTTGTTGGTAAAGGATATGTTCATATAAAGCAAGTTTTATTTTCTGATTGTACATGTTCTTTTACCATTTTTATGCAGGCCATGACTCCTCAAAGGATTAATGTATCATGTAAATCTCATGGCAACTATTGGGCCATTAAAATTTCTGAATTTGGCCACTCCCTTAATGAGCAAAGGGAGATTTTTTATCATGATGGGTGCTTCCCCAAGGCACCAAACATATCTCTCACCTTCAAAAATAGTGAGATGAATTGGGTAGCAAGTAAGTGGTGGGAAAACCACTTACCATGTATTGATTTGAGGCAGGCAGGAGATGCATTGCGTTGGTATCATATGTGGGATTATGATCCACCTCCTCATGCTCAATTTTCTGTTTGTATGCACATAGTTTTGCTTCCATACATTGATGATATACTTGTACTATTTGTGGGTTTGTATGGAGGGAGGATGAGGAGCATGTATGAGCCACATGGGATGGAGACTCTCCATGTACCTTATGCTACATGTTTCAGGGAGAGTTTTGGTTCAGCCATGATTGTTTCACTTGAGTTCTTAACTCCTTATGGGATGGGTCACTTACCTCTCATAAAAAAATTAAAGAAACAATTCATGGGAGGATGGTTTGGTGAACACTCAGCTCATGGAGGAGGCTTATCACTTGATGGTGTCACCAATGGAAGAAGGAAGGATTTGCAGCACTCACTCTATCAATTTCTTGAGGACAAGCAACATTTTGGAGGGGAGGGCTGTAATATTCCTAATTAGCCCAAGCTAATAGGAATATAAAATTTTGTTTTCAATTTCTTGTTGCAAGAATAAAATTGTAAAGGATGATAAATTAAACTCCTAAAACAGAAAAATAAATCAATGCCCATGTGAACAAGGCTAAATCTGGGTTGCCTTAATAAAGCTCCCTTATGTGTGAAAGGGATTGTGACAATTGACTGGGTCAACATGACCAAATCCACATCGTTGTCCAGATGCAATGTACCTCCTAGATGCACAACACAGTTCTAGTTGGAGGCTACACATGTGAAAAGAGCTAAACCTTTGAGATGGTTTAGGGTTTTGCAAGACTTTTATCCTATAAAAGAAAGAGGAGAACAACAAAAGAAGGTTGTTGAACCCATTGCTTTGGAAGAACATGTCTGTTTAGACATTTCTCATTCTCCTGGCTATTTAATAGAGAATAGTGTTGTTTAGCACTGGGTGTTCCTGATCGGGAATCCCACCTCTTTCCTTGAGAGGTTGTTGGTCACTTTAATTTCTTATTAATTTAAACAATCAAGTGCGACATAAATTATCAACCCAGGGAAGTTTGTTTATTTCAAAGGCAATCACACACTATATATGCTCAATCTCAAAAGAAATAAAAATTTGTAGTAAAAATTACACCAATCAAACCTTGCTTCACACAAACTGAAGTTCTACTTGAGTTACAACAAAGACAATATTTCTATTACAGACAATCACCAAAAGAATCCTGGATTACATTAAAAAGATAACAATCTAGGAAACGAAACCAATCTGCAGAAGTAAAGACTAATTATGCTATAACAGAGAACAGGACCCTATTCCCCAAGTAGGAATCTTCAGCACCTGTTTCTGATTACCATGCTTTCACAAATTCATTCTATAAACAAGATTACCAATTAAAATAATCCTCAATTATCTAAGAATGAATTGTATGAAAACAATGCAACAATTAATGGAAACAAAGTTTCAGCAATAGATAAGAGAGTTCCAATACTGCATAAAAGATTTTAGCAAACAGAATTTAACAAGGCGTAGATGAAAAGAACAGCTAACACACTACGGAAATAAATGGGTGAATCTTGTGAAGAAGGTGGGCCCTTTCCTTCTCAAAAGATTCCCCAGCAGAAGGAACTAAAATGAAATGCTTAGAACAAGCTTTTATTCATCTGTCAAAAGAAATAACATATTACAAAGGATTCACACCCCTCTCTGTAAGTCTATTCAAAATAAATCTCCCGTAGTCCGTCCCCCCCACTAATGCTGATGTCTCCTCTTTTTAAAGAGGAGACATCTATTAAACAATTGGTTACATCATAGAATATCCTATTCTTAACCCGATCTGATCTTCTATACTAAAATAGAATATTCTGTTCTTCCATAGCAAAATGCTATTACAATGGTTACGATGGTGCTGGCTCCAAGGTGCAATTGTTACGGCCAGTGTAATAGCTTCCTTACTTGTCTTTTCTTGTTGTTGTCGTGCCTGAAATGTTGCTTCAGAATCGCAAATCATGGTTGTTTCAACAACGGTATTTGCGTACTATGTTGACTGTTTCAGCAATGCGGTCTTCAGACAGCCATGATGAATTAACTGTAGTCTTCAAACTGTCTCAACAACTATATGTTTTCGATTAATGATTAAATATGAAAGTAATCTAAAATTACATGTAAAACAAATTAAACATATAGTAAAGAGAAGAATGTTATATACCTTTGGAAGAATGGATGAGAGTGATAATATAAGCTTTGAATATGGGCTGGGAAAAGAGTGGAATGATAGCAAAATGTAAGGTCAAAAAGGTGCTTTATGGGGTCCTAACATCCCCCCCAACTAAAAAGGTTGCATGTCCTCAGGCAACTTTAGTTTGAATCAGAGTCCGGATATTGGCTTTTGGCATGCAAATTACTTAGGGAGTAGCTATGGAAGGTGTTGTCTATTGAAGCTCTGAACCCTTGCACATTTTTCAACTTTTTCCAAGCTGCTGCTTCATCTTTCCTAGCCAACCTATGATGAGCATGATATTCCTCTGTTGGCATCCACAAAATAGGAAAATGAAAGTGGTGCCCTATCCATTTTTCAGCACATTCCTGAACACACTTGATGTAATTTGGTACTCTGGAGATTGCGGTTTCAAGATTAATAGGACTGAAAGGATTATACTCCTACTTTTCCTTGGAAGATTGTTGCCAAAACATGTTGTTTGCTCTTAAAGCAGCAGTTTCCTTGGCCCTGATAAATTATTGACAATCCTGAAGTACTGAAGCCTGTAATTGCCGTATATGTTCAATCATCCCTGGTTTATTCAAAAATTGATAATATTCTACCATAAATATGGTAGGGTTCTACGGTTCTAGCCTTATCCAGAGAAGACGATTATCTTCGTTTTGCCTAGCTGTAAGAAAAGCGGTTTGCCATGCAATCTGGTTAGCAAGGAAAGAGGCAAATGCCCTGGTATGAATATCGCCAACAAGAGGATTGAGGTTAAGCCTTCTGTTTCCAGGAATGGCTTCATTGTGAAGATACAATTCACACAATAAGTGTTGATCAGTGGTAGAGGTTTCTGCAAATGTTTTCACAAACTGTTCGGATGTAAGCACCTCATCGGGTCTTCCATCTTTGATTGCTTTCAACTAAAAATAAACAAGATGTTCTGTGAGGAATAGAGAGTAATTTAGAGATGGTTTCCTAGCAGCCAATAATTTTTGTACCAGTTCAAACATTAGGAGCAGTTTTCCCTTTAACTCTTTATTCTCCTTCTTATGAACTCTAGATTGCTGGAGTGTTTGCTCCAAGATCTCCCAGTTTGAATATATATGACTCTGCGAAACTAATTTGTGTTTCTACAATGTTTTATCTTGCGAAATGGCATATTCTTTCCTCCACTTGTTCATTATTTGCAGCTCATCCCATGGTTCAGTTTGTGTTTCAGCATTGCAAGTGGTAGGCTGAGGTATAGTCTGAGTAGTAGAATCAGTTACAGTAGGGCAGGGTAACTGAAAATTAGGTTCTTTTTCTGGAATTTTTGAAGGCCCTACTAGTTCTTGTGTAACAGTAGGGCATTCCTCTTTGACCGTAGAAGACGTAGATGCTCCCGGTATTGGGACTTGAACTATTTTATAGCCCTCTTGATGATAAATATTGTTGCGTTGGCTGCACATGTATTCCTTATATTGATCATTTTATTTGTCTTTCTTTGCCATAGATGTTGTGTGAGCTAAGGTATACAAGTTAAGCTCCTTGTCATAGGCTTCCCTCGCCATTACCAATTCTTGCTTGTAGGCTTCGAGTTCTAATTTTGAAAACTCATTTTCTTGTAAGAGGGAAGCCAGGGTGACTGGATTTTGTGTAACAGTCACAGTCTCAGTAACTGGTTCTTGTGTAACAACTACTGAAGGAGTAGCTAGTTCTTGTGTGACAGCTACGTGATGTGCAGCATCCTGGCATCTAGTTCTTGAACGTCAGCAGCTGGTTCTTGTGTTGCAACTGTAGCTAGTTCTTGTGTGATAGCTATATCTGGTTCTTGTGTAACAGCTACTGAATTAGTAGTTTTTTCTTGTGTGACAGCTACCTATTCTGAAGGAAATGATGTCGTAGAACCCTGGGCATCTGGTTCTTGTGTTTCAATGCCCGTGGGTGAGACAGGTTAAAATTCCAGGACTTGGGTCTGTGATGGTGTATGGGCTTTTAAAATAATGGGTGGAGAGTGTAGGGTGGTGGGAATGGTGGTTGCTTCAATTGACGCCCTCATTCGTCTTTTAGGTAAAAAGGAAGGAAAGGTAGTGGTTCACTTTCTTTTATGGGTTGATTTTCCCTGAGGGAAAGGGCTATCAGAAGTAGTGGTTGCTTTGGTTGGGGCCCTCATTCATCTTTTTGATAGAAAAGGGGTCGTGGTTTGCCTTTTTCTCTTTAGAGTAGAGATGGGAAGGTTATCTTGAGAATCATAATTAGAGATATGAACAGTAGGATCAGATGATTCTGCCAAATTGTGGGATGGATTTGGTATGATAGGAGGGAGAATTGGATCAATTGGTTCTACGAGTGGAATTTCTAGATGGTCAGGGGTGTTATATGGTTGCTGCTCATGGGGATTTTCCGGAATTTCTTGAGGATTTTTAGCAGCTTGCTGAGGGTCTAAGGGTAGATTTTTTAAGGGAAGGTTTTGTTGAGCAAAACCTTTTCGGATTAGTAACTGGATGAGACGATGATGGGTGAAGGAAAGGAGTGGGAATTTTACCCGTCTACAATAATACGACATATTTTTAAGACATCCAAGTAAATAATAAGGAATGTTCAACAGTCTACCATGTCGTAAATGATTTAATAAGACAAAATCATGTTGGTAGACTACCTGGTAGTGACCTTCACATGTGAGGTCATGTTTAACAAACTTTGCAACTTTCGGCCAAGGAGGCAGTAATGAGTGAAGTTCGCCACCCCAGCCTTTAAGCTCGACTTGTTCTCCTGGTAGAAGAAAATCATGTTGTGCATTCAAAATGATATTCTTTCGACTAAACCATCGAGTACCAGTTACCGGAAGACTTGAAACTTGTGCTATGTGACCCTCTGAGACTGGAATTCAGACTCCCTTAATAGTAGAATGATCTTCTTGAAGATTTTGTGCAAATTCAAGGACCTGTTGAGGATCAAATTCCTGAAGTCTCTAAAAATATCCTACCCAGCTTGCCTACTAAAAAATCTGATATACCTCTGGGAATAATTCAAGCAGAGCTATCGAGCCGGGCTCATGTCGAATAGCAGGTCCTCCCATAGTTAACCAGCTTTGGTGAAATGCACAGTCAAAGAGCGCAGTTACCGGACTTCGAACAGAGTAAATTTTGCGAATGAGAACATGGAATAATGGTGAAGAGGCGAGGTAATGGGTAGGAAAAATGATGGTAATTGGCATGTTGTGAAATGATGTCATATAATTTCGATATTCCCCCCCCAACTACGGCTGAAATGATGTCTTTAAGTGTGTGGAGATTGTGGTGATAATAAACAAAATCTTCTCATTAACCATAGTTTAATTGTACTTACATATAAAATTACATACCTCATGTTTACCTTTGATTTGTACTTCGAAAAATATAGTGCTTGCTTTGTAATAGCTCAATAGTCATGGAAGAACTTTAAAAGATTTTTAAAACATGAGGGAGATCATATTAGAAGTCTGTTTAATCATAGGAGAAGGCAGTGAAAGGACATGATTAGCATAAGGAATAAGAGAAGTGAGAATGAAAGAACTGAAGAAGATGATCTCATGACAGAAAATGTTGCATATTCATGTCTTTGGAGAAAGAGATGGTGTTTCAGCAATGGGAAAAATGGATGAAATGTTGTTGAAAGGTGGTGTTTCAGCAATGGGAAAATAGGGAAAGTGTTGCTGAGGAGTGATGTTTTAGCAGTGGGAAAATGGGGAAGTGTTTGTTGAAGAATGGTGTTTCAGCAAGTGAAAATGGGGAAAATATTTTCTAAAGAATGGTGTTTCAGCAATGGGAAAAATAGGGAAAATGACATGAAAAGGGAAAAAGAAATGAAGGGAATGAATGATGAAATGTTACTGGGAGATAGGGAAATGAACTATGAATGGGTTGAAGTGAGAGGAGAAATGCTTCTCAAAATGAAGCTTGAATCTTCTTGTGGTGAAATTGTCCTTTCTTGGTAAGCCTTTCCTGAATCAAGAATCTGCAAAATAATAAATTGTAACATGCCAGCCCTTGAGAGGGATTATTAGTTAAGAAATCTAATTCTAATGCTAAAAATACAATTCAGAAAAATTAAATACAATGAGGAGCAGAAGGCTGCCCTAAAAAGAGATAGTGTGCATCTGCCATGCAAGTGGCCTTAAAATCTTCTTTGGAAATACAGCGCTAGTACAAGCGAAGCCAATGACCATTTACTAATAGTGGTGTTTTAGAGTCATCAATTGTTAAGAGCCTTACTGTTCCATTGGGAAAAAAAATATCTATTTCGTAGGGTCCCAGCCATCTTGTACGTAGTTTCCCTTGAAAATTTTCAAACCGAGAATCATACAATAAAGCCCAATCACCTTTTTGGAACTGCTTATGCTTGATGATTTTATCATGCCACTTTTTTCTTTGTTGCTGGATCATAGTTGTCTGATTAATGACATCTAATATTTTTTCATCCAATTCATAAAGCTGTTGCAACCTGGTTGTCTGTGCATTAGTCAAATCAAGGTTAATAGCTAAAGAAGTCCTCAAGGTTTTAATTTCAAATTCCACAGGAAAAACAACACTTTTACCATAAAACAATTCATAGGGGGAAAATCTTGTAGTATTTCTCCAGGTAGTTCTGTAAGCCCATAGCACTTCAGGGAACCTTTGGGACCAATCCTTTCGGTTTTCCTTCACTGTTTTTGTTAGAATGGCTTCTATTACTTTGTTTGTACTCTCCACCTGTCCATTGGCTTGGGAGTGGTATGGTGTAGTCATTCTATGATGAATATGATATTTCTGAAGGGTGGCTTTGAAACCATGAGAAGTGAAAGGAGGTCCTCCATCTGTAACTAGCTCTCTAGGGACTCCAAATATAACAAAGATTTCTTCAAATAAGAAAGCTAGGACAACTTCCTCATTAGCTCTAAGAAGTGCTTTAGCCTCCACCCATTTAGTCATGTAATCTGTGCAGACTAATATATAAACTCTTTGGTTGGATGGAGGATTAATGGGTCCTATAAAGTCTAAGGTCCATATTTCAAATGGTTCAAGTATTACCTGGGGGTTTAATGGCATTTCATCTCTATGATTAGGTTGACCCATTCTCTGATAGCTATCACAAGCGCGGACATATTTCTTTGCATCTTTAAGGAGTGAGGGCCAATAGTAACCCATCCTAAGAATTTTATGTGCCGTTCTCTTATCAGCAAAATGCCCTCCACAAGGGCCATCATGACAAGCTTTTAGTATATCATAAGCCTCATCTTCTCTAATGCATCTTCAGATTTCATGATCAAGTCCTGTGTAGAAAAGACACCCACTTATCCAGCTATACCGAACACTTTTTTGAATGATTTTTCTTTTCTCTCAATGTGATAGGTGTGATGGTAACTTCCCTGCAACCAGATAATTGGCAATGTCTGCATACCATGGTGAGTGAGAAGATACTGCAAATAAATATTCATCAGGAAAGGAATAATCTACTGGAGTATTATCATCAGCTTTTAACTGAGAAAGGAAATCAGCAACAACATTTTCTCTACCTGGTCGATCTACAATTGTAATATCAAATTCTTGTAATAACAATAACCATCTGGTGACTCGAGCATTTGTGACATATTTTTTCATTAAATACTTAATAGCCGAGTGGTCAGTATGGAAAAAAGTAGAATAACCAGTAATGTAATGTCGAAATTTATTAATAGCATAAATTACTACTAAAAATTCCTTTTTGGTAACTGTGTAATTAAGCTCAACAGGAGTCATATTCTTGCTAATGAAGTAGATAGCATAAGGAAGATGGTTTTCCTCTTGTCCCAAGATAGCTCCAATTGCAGTATCTGAAGCATCAGAGGATATATGAAAGGGGAGTGCCCAATCAGGTCCCCTTAAAATAGGAGCTGTAGATAACTGATGTTTGAGTTCAAAAAATGCTTCTTGGCAAAGATTAGTCCACTTAAATTCAACATTTTTCATAAGTAACACAAACAAAGGAGAAGCTATTTTGGAAATTTTTTTAATAAATCTCTTGTCATATCCTCCATGTCCTAAAAAAATTCTCACATCTGTTTGTGTTTTAGGAATAGGAAGGTTCTGAATGACTTGTATTTTGGATGGATCCACCTGAATTCTTTGAGATGAAATAAAATTTCCAAGCACTACTCCTTCACTCATCATCATATGACATTTTTCGATGCTTAAGGAGAGGTGAGCTTGTATACATCGTTTAAGTACTTTCTCAAGATTCTATAATGCATCTTCAAAAGACACACCATAAGGGGTGAAGTCATCCATAAATATTTCCATAGAATCATTAATCATATCAGAAAAGATTCCTATAACTGCTCTTTGAAAGGTCGTTGGTGCATTACATAGTCCAAATGGGAGAACTCTATAGGCAAAAGTTCCCCAAGGGCTAGTAAAAGTGGTCTTATCTTGGTCTTGGGGTGCAATTATAATTTGGTTATACCCACTGAACCCATCTAAAAAGGAGAAGAATTTCTTCCCTGACAAACTATCCAACACCTGATCAATGAACAGTAAAGGAAAGTGATCCTTTTGAGTGGCTTTATTTAAGGCTCTATAATCTACACACACTCTCCATTTCCTGTTTTTCTTAGGAACTATTACCAATGGGGAAACCCATTCATTGTCAGATATAAGATATATAAACCCTGCATTAAGCAATTTTTGAAGCTCCTCTTTGACAATTTCTCTTAAATTAGGGTTCATTCGTCGTTGGGGTTGATAGACAGATCAACAACCTTCCTTGATATAGATGCGATGAGTACATAATTCAGGGCAGATTCCCTTCATATTTGTATAGTCCCATGCGAATGCTTCCTTATTTTCAAGAAGTAACTTCATTAATTGTTGTGTTTCAACAACTGTCAAGTTGGGGTTTATGTTTAGTGTTTTTCCAGGTTCAATTTCTACTATTATGCTTTTAGAAGAGATGGTGGTTGATGTTTGAGGAAGATCCTCAGCTTTAAGCTTTTCCTGGGTATCTGATTTCAAAAGTGCAGCCAACTGATTATGTGTTTCTGGAATCACAAAGGAGGGTTCACAAATAAAATTATTAATTACCTCGTCCTCAGTGGTATCTTTAAGACTTAAAGCTAGTCCGATAGTCAAAATAGGTTGAATAGCATGATCATCATAATCCATCCATATAGAATTATCATTATTAATCATGGGTGTAGCGTGAGGGTAGAGAGTAAGCTGCTTAGTTTTATATCCATTGGAAATTGTCATTGAACCAGATCTGCAACTAATAAAGGCATCGGCTGTAGCTAACCAGGGCCTTCCCAGAATTAGAGGATGCCCCCCCAACTTTGTTTTAGTCTGTAACACCACAAAGTCAGCTGGGTAATTCCAGGATTCAACTGAGATAACTAGGTCTTCAATAACTCCTTCCAGTTTGATTGTAGAACGGTCAGCTAACTCTAGAACGGCTGGTGTATCTCTTATTACGTTTCTCAGCAGTAAAAGTTGTGAAGTTTCAAGAGTCATAATGTTTATAGCAACACCTAAATATACCAGAACCTGAGGGATTATTGTTTTACCGATTTGGACTATCACAATAGGATGGCCGGGGTCACCATATTTAACTGGAGGAGCTTTACCAGACATTAATGCAGATAGATCACCCATAACATGGACTGTAAGGGGATCTTTAGCTTTCCTACCGAGTTTCTTGATACAAATATCTCTCATCGTTCTGGCATAAATTGGTACATCTCTTAGTGCTTGTAAAAGTGGAATTTTAACATACAGATTTTGTAATTCCCCAAGAAGATTAAAAGCCGGTGGCTTAGGTGTTTTAGTTAAAACTAAACGCTCAAGGAATGGTGGTTCTGCTGTTTCAGCACCCTTATTAGAGGGTGGTGGTACCTCTTCATGTGAGTTACGTTTTTTAGTTTCTTCTTTATCAGAATCAGAAGAGGTAACATCATCAATAATGGGTTCAAATATTTTCCCAGATCGTAAATGAATGTCATTACATTGTGCAGGGAAAACATGAAGTATAGGCTGGTTCTGAATATCAATAACTTGCACAGCTTTATTATTGGGGTTAGGATTTGGTTGTACAGGTAGCTAGGGTCTCATCATTTGATTTGTTTGGTGGGGCTTTGATGGTGAAAGTAGTTCTTGAAATTGAAATTACAGTTTGGGCAATTTGTTGACCTCAATTTAAATTCCCATTAGTTTAAATGAAATTATTTAACAGGTAAAGTCCACATTGCAAGGTATAAAGGGAGGGTTGCTTGTTGTAGACCAAGGTAATTCATTTTATTGAAGGGCGGGTAATTCATTTGATTAAAGGAGGGTAATTTTCTTGACTAAAGAAGGATAATTGTTCCGTAGTTAGAAGATATTTAAGTAGCATATTAAGTTCGCACCTTGTCCACTACATGATTTACCATGCAACTTCTTTAATGTCAAAAATAGGTATGACTATCTTGAGTTAGTTGCAATGTTGCTTTTTGATACGTAGTAAAAGGGCATTATTCACGTTTCATGATCCTTCTCCCATAGTGCAATTCAACTTCCAACTTGTCCAATGGCATTCCCATGGTAAGGTGTTATCTCTACATTTGGACAAAGATAAACAAGAGCTGCTTCTACACCGGCTTGTTTCTTCTATTGGCACTACAAGGTATCAATCATGAAGCAAAGAACCTAACATTTGATTTACAAATTCATAATTAATTACCTATTTAAAACTCTTGTTGCTCCTCCATTGGTGATTTTGAACTCTTGAATATGTAGTATCCTGTTGTTTAACCTGTTCCTTGCAGCTCCTCTTGAACATCTTTTATGAGGTTAACAATTTAATCATGATTCTTTAGATGCTCCCTTTACCAAGCATATTTAGCATATCTAAGATAGATGCATCCCTCACCTCTTAATAATATTGTTTGAAACATCACTTCCATACATCCGGAATTGGATCTCGTAAGTTTACAGCAGGAGGTCTCCCATAAAGTCATCAGTTGCTCGTCCATCGCTTTGTACCATCTTAAATAGTTGCCTCCTCTTTTTCTCTCTTGTCCATTAGTCTTGATATTTAACCGGAAACTTTGTTTCATCTATTCCCCATGTTGTGATTACATGGCGCTAGGAACTTCATGAACCACCTTAATGCATTTCCTTTTAATGTAAGAATAGCTCCATTTTTAGCATTAGTAAGCGTAATCCTTCTTTTGCATAATATATCAAACTGAAAAGAGCTTCATAGGGATCTTGGAGAAGATAAATACATGGAAGTTAGGTAATGCTGAAAGTGGATATTCTTCATGGAAGTTTCTCCTCTGGAATATCCCCAATGGGGGCTCCAAGGTAGAGAATTCTCATCTTTTCCCTCTCCTTGAATCTACTTTGTCCTCTAGCGAAGAATCGTCGTACATTCCCCTCATTTACTTGATCTCCTCTTGCTGCTGATCCTCAATGTTTTCTACTAGCTCCTACGATATTTTTCTACTAGTTCAACTACACATTTTGCTCTTTAGAAGCTCTCAACGTTTTACCTATTTGGTTCTTCAAAACTTTCTCTTGGCTCTTCATACCTTTCTCTGGCTCTCTGCTTTCCTCAACATTACAGGCTCACAATTTCTTCTATTTAAATGGTCGATTGAAAGTGTTGAGAACTTTGTACAGAACCAACTCGAAGGTGTTTTGATATGATCTCATCAATAAAGGTCTTTCCTCCTCTTCGCTGCCCTTGCACACAGCAGGTTATTTTCTTAATAGGTTCCCGTCCTCTCATGCAATCGCATCTAAAATAAAACATCAATAACTTTGAAATCATAATTTCCTTTATACTTCGGCACCAAATATTGGTCACTTTAATTTCTTATTAATTTCATAATCAAGTGCTACATAAATTGACAACCCTCTGATCCTTTATTTAGAAATCTACTGACGTATATGCTCAATCTCAAAAACGTGAAAGTTGTGTAAATGTTACTGTCACCTTGTTTCGAAATAAATAATTTCTACTGGAATTCACAACAAAATGTCTTCTAATATGAACAATTACCAAAATATCTTAGATTACATTCAAAAATATACAACAATCTGAAGAAATAATCTGAGAAAAAGGTAATCATGCCTATATGACGAGACCTATTCCCAAGTAAAGTCTTTACTTTATTTACTATGATGCAACTTTACTGAAACCTTCTCAACAATATATCCAAGTAAAATAATCCATAATTTTAAATTAGTGTATAAGAAATATTCAGCAATTAATAGAACATAATTCAACCAATAGATACTTGAAGTTCAATATTGCATATCAAAAGATTTCAACAAGCAAGTTAACAAGGCATAATAGAAAACTGATTAACACCTGGAAATAAATGGGTAAAATCTTATGAGGAAGGTAGGCCCCTTTCCTTGAACAAGATTCCCGAGGAAAATAAAATTTAATGCCGAACAAGCTTTATTCATCACATCAATGGTAACGCATGTACAAGAAGAAGTTATGTCGCTATACGTAAGTCTCACTAAAAAAAAAACCTCTCTAATTAATTTTTGTCTCCCCTCTAATACTAATCTCCTTTTTAAAGAGACATCTATTACAATTGATTACATCATAGAATATCCTATTCTTAACTTAATTTGATCTTCTACCTAAATAAATCTTCTAATGCTACACCATAAAAATTCCCACATTTTTTGTAATTCTGATAGTACTGATCCAAAGATTCTGGTAATTGTAAGCTGATGCTCTCCTTCATACTATCTTTCTTTTGTTGTAAATTACTTGAAATCCTTCAAAATCACCGTCCATGAGCTATTTAATAGCAGGATTTGCATACTATCTTGACTATTTCAGCCGAAGGCGGACACTGAACGTATATTAATTAAGCATAGTCTTCAAACTATGTATAACTATATATTTTGATTAACAATTAAATATGAAAATAATGTAAAATTACATGTAAAACAAATTAAGCGTATAGTAAAAGAGAGAAGATATTATATACCTTTGAAGAATGGATAGAAAATGTACAAACATATGGGTGGAAAAATTGGAATAGCAAAATGTAGGTCAAGGTACATTATGGGGTCTAACACATCGCTAGAAGAGGCGATTTCTGAAGCGAAAATATTTCATCAGTACCAACTTGCTGTACACCATGGCCTTGTTATTTCATGTGGAAAATTTGGTCATAAGCGTGAATGTAACTTTATACCTAAAGACGATACAATTCAAGAAGATCGCTTCAATATGAACCTCCCAAGGCTCAACAAGCAATATTAATTTTAACATTTTAAGAAATAATATGAATGTTACAAATGTCAAAACTTTACAGGACACGCCTTATTGCAATTGAAATCATCGGAAAAGTCTTGAAACTACCGACTGACAGACATGGAAGAAGAAGAATATTGTCGTGTGCTCCTAGCTCTCAAAGTAAAAACAACAAAAGATGTATTGGTATGTTGACAACGGTTTCTCAAGCATATGTTGGAGATAGAAGAAATTTATATCTCACGAAGAAAAGAGAAGAAGAAGAGTAATAGACATATCGCTGAAATGATAGATTTTATTTTATAGAATCAATTACCGTCACTCTAGGAAGCAAGATGTATAGCTAAGAATGTTCTATTGGTTGAAAAAGTGTCACAATCTATTGATTTGGACAAATGTGATCAACCTTTAATGCTATTCAACCTCATAAAATGAAATGTCGGCCAGGCATGGTAAAGAGCTAATGATCTGACTCCGACAACGCCATATATTGGACAAACAACTAAAGCATATCTACTAGCTAAAGATAGCTGGTTATGGCACAAACGAATAGGTCACATAAACTTTTACAATCTTATACAGGACAAGAAAAAAGGAAACATCCCCGAAATACGAAAATCTCAAACCTTCCAACACACCTATGAGGCACATATACGACGCCTTGAAAGCAGAATAAAAGTCAATTTAAAAACAAAAAGACACTTTGCATCACATAATATGTGTCTCCATACCCTCTTATTCATCAAGATTAGAATCAAAAACAGAAATTAATATTACAACTAGCTTACGCCAACTAGTGGGAATATTGATTCGTATACACATGATATCAAAAGACCTTTTGGTTTTGATGCTAATATCTATCGTGATCTAGCATATCACCACAGCCAATTAAAGGTGAACCACCTTCTAAAAGATATATTGGCATCATATTTAGTGAGATGTATACTTTACCCAAGTGTATTAGAGAAGACATATTTAATCTACAACCTTCCTCATGATATATCTCAGGATGAAGATCATGATATGGGCTAAAATATATTTGGAGTAGATGTATATGCATTATGGAGAATTCTCAATATTCCAATATTATTTCAATAATTGCATCTCGATTATAAGTCGGTGCAATTTGTTCTATGAAGTGTCCCTTATCATCACTTTCAGCTTTACATAAGTGCAAGTGCATTCTTTAGGACTAATTATCGACTTTCTATATATACATATAAGTTCCAGCAATTCTCAAAATGTTCTTCGCAACTCTTGTACACCAGTCATAACGTCGTCTCAAAATGGAAAAGGCCTATAGACAACTTATAGAAAGTAAACCTGTCACCGAAAAATACACTGAAAATATGCAACACTTTATACATTGATTTCAAGGAGAAAAAGAAGAAAAAGAAAGAAAATTCTCTTAATCAACAAAAGAAGAAAGACACTTCTGTTACCGAATAGAAGAGGAGAATCTGGAGAAAGTATTGATATTGAATGTGTTTATCAATGCCAAGAAGGCTGATGAAATATTTCCATTGATGAAAGAAGGCATGAAGCGGCGACTTATCGTAAAAATGAAGAAAGTAGCATAAATAAAGCGAAAGCGATCAACTGATAATACGATAGGAAAAGAAAAAAGAAGTGACGATGAAAGCGAAGGCGACGTGAACCATTGGCAAAAACGAGGAAGCAGAAGAACAACTTTAGAATAAAGGAGCAAAAACTGACAAAGGCATAAGGTAGAAAAGGAACAAAGGTATCAAATAAGAAGAAGCGAAAGTTAAAGTGAAAAAGAACAAATGCAACAAGAGCAACAAAGGAACAAGGTAGAAAAAAGACAAAGCTGACAAAGAAGACGAAAAAGAAGAAAACCACGACAAAAGTTAAAATGAAAGGAAGAAAAAACAAAACATAAAGGCGATGGTGAACATGTAGGCAAAAGTAAATGACGTGTTGAGTGTGTTACGTTGAGTCAAGTCATGAATACCATGGTCAAGTAAATGGCTTTGATAAAACCCAAATCGCAAACGTGAAGAAAATAGTGACGAAGTGTAGATGATCCGTATTCTGAACAACTGAAAAAACGTGGCACAAACAAAGAAAAGATCAACAAACGGAAAATAAAGATCTGATGAGACTATTAGATCTAGTCATGAATCAATAGAAGATCCAACAAACAGGTGGTATTTTCACTTGATGATTCATGTTCCAAAAGCACATGATAAACTAACTTATTTTAACGATCACAGCGAATCAGCATAAAGGAAGAAATTTGAATCATTAGATGCAAGAGCATTGAAAAAATGATAAATTAATCTGAATAGCATACTCCAGTTCTACATTTATATTATAAAAATGCATAAAGTTAAATTGTTTAATTTGTGATCTGACGGAATCATGAAAAGAACAGCGTGGACAAGCGGATCTAAAGCTGATGATCAAGTATGATCAATGTCACATGTCGCATATCGTGAGGTTTACATTACTCTGATGATAAATTGCAAGTTAAATTATTTTAAGTGCGATGATAAATCTGAAAACTGAAAAAATGTGAAGAATGCAGGCAATGGCATTAGAATGATATGGTATGAAGAAAACTTAGCTGATGTGGCTATGATAATATGCTTTGATGTGGCATATGACATGGCCATATGCTCATGAAATTTATGATGATGTAGCAAAGATGACATGGTGGCAACATGGCGGTGGCGTGGCATGATAATGAACCTATACATACCACATCACAGATCGCATAGGATAAGTTATTTTAAACGACCAAAAGTTGCAGTTGCGATGAAGTTCACTCCGATTTACTAATGTAAATACTTAAGTATTATGGAATTGCTATAATCTAAAACTTGAAGTGTGATAAGGAGAATGAGGCGTGATGGAGCTTCAAGGTTAAAGTCTAGAAATTTAAAGTCTAGCATAGGACCATCCATACGGACATACGTGAAATTCTACATTTTATGTTAAGACATCACAAGTTATTTGTTTTTACACGATGTGATAGAAGTTAGGTTGCGATATGATATGGCACCTATTACATATATTAAAAATGAAACTGGAATTAGCACTAAGAACTAAATCGCAACATACAGCAAGAACGGTGTGATGTAGCACCAGTCAAATTTTAAGCATTTCAAATATGGATGTATATACTTTCTAATTAAATAACGCCGGAGAGTGGAAGAGAAATTATAATATAAAAAAACTAACGATCTATTAGAAATGTGATATGGACAAGTTTAATAAGTTGGAAGTTAAGATCTCATGTATTTCAAATTAAAACTGTATGGTTTTTGAAGAAAGCGTTGGAAGCGGAAGGATGACTGGGTTTTATGAAGAAAATACTGAATACGGAAAAAACCGAAGTGTATAAAGAAATTAACAGATAGGACTAGACTAGGGTAGACCGAACTAAAAGTGCGGAAAAAACGGTGTCGTATGATTTAACGAGTTGTGATTAAAGAAGGTTGAACATAAGAAAAGCTGGAAAGTATTACTCATGCAGGAGTGTTATGCGGTGGCGGAAGTTACGATAACAAGACTGAATGTGACGAAGAGGCACCAGGTAAGTAACGATACATATCAAGGAAAATAGAAAGAAACATAAAGATATTATGATGGAATATGTAATAAGCGAAACGTGTAAAACATAAAAGCATGGGTAAGTTTGGCAAAACGATAATGTTGCCGACACAGTTAAATATGACGAGAAGAAGAACAAAGGGACAACAGTAGAGAACAAAATGAACACAAAATGAAAGTTGAAAGGGGCGACTTGATATTATTATGCTTATAAATATGAATTCGTATTGATTATTTTATATTGTTTGGCAATGCAAGGCAAGTCTCGTGAAGCATGAGCGCTCATAGTCTTGTAATGATTACTTGATATAATATATTGATCCTGAAGAATGAAGATGAAATGGTGGAAGCCGGTGGCATGATCCTCATATTCATGCGGTACAAGCATTCATGAAGTTATTTGTATAAAATAGGTGATATCCATGTACGCAAAATATTACGAAGAAGAGGTGTGATTTGAAGAGTGTGGAAGAGGTTAGAAAATTGCCAATTAAAGAAGAATGTGAAAGGCTGTGAGAAGGTTGGAGGAAGTGGAAAGAATAGAAGTTGATATGAAGTAAAGGTTGAAGAAGGTAGCGGTGGAGAAGGTATATGACCAATATCTAGGTAAATCAGCATTTTAATTTCATGTTGAGTGATGGGACCCAGATGCTCATAAGTAGTAGCAGTAAATTCAATTATGGTAGTTGGTGAGCCTCCACGTAGGTTGCTTCTGAAATGCATAGATTTGTGCTTCCATTTCAAGTTGCCAGCTTGATAGATGTCGGTGGGCCGTTTAGAGTTAGAACCTCATGTTAGTTATACTTGTACAAAAATACATGGGAGGTTAGTTATCCCATTTCAAGTACAGCTTGATAGGCGATCAGTTGGAGCTAGTTGAAGTGAAGACCTTATGTTGGTTGTAGCCTATGGAAAATAGATGGGAAGTTGGAAGGTTCACTTGCAAGTTGTAACACCTGGAAATTTGAAGGTATGTATACAGCAGGTTGGATCCACCATTTATAAAATCGGTGGTGAGCAGGAGTTGGGCTTGCTTTTGCATCACGACGACAAATTTAGTTTTTCTCCTTAAGGGTTTACTTATATCGTTGTCTATGGCTTGATGATTATGTGTTGATAGCGATTTTGCAATGCAGCAATTACTTTCTCTACACACCGTGGTTCGCCAGTTCGACTAACTATTCGCTCACTTATGGCTTGAAGGTGTAATTGGATTCAGATGAAATGAGTTTTTAAATATCCATGAATATACTAGCTTGATTCACCTCCTTCTCATCTTAGCTAAGAGTTCATCAAATTATTGACAAGTTTATGTCAAAGCAAGGGAAAGGCGCGTGGATACTTGTTAAGTAGGTTTTCATATATTTGTATGCTTTAAATGATTGTGGTTTTGTACTACTAGGAAGACTAAGTTAAGATGAAGTTTGGACATACATGTTTTTCATACAAGCTTCAGCTGGAGATATGGACAAATATCTCAGTGGGTATTTTAGCCTATTGCGGTCTGATCGATTGGATAAATCATCTGATCTATCGTCGATCTTTCAAGCTACGAAGGTAGAATACATAGTAGCTATCTATTACAGAAAGCAAAGGGCTGACTTAGTTGCAAATATTACTATTTAAAGTATGGGGTTGGTGCAATGACTATAGGATAGATTGTGATAGCCAAGTGAAATTTCTTGGCTAAGAATCATGCTTATCATTCAAAATAAAGCACATTGATGTTACGATAACACTTTGTGAAGATATGGTTGAGGATAAAAAGGTGTTGTTGATAAAGGTGATCTATTGACAAAGTCTATGAGCATAGAACCTCTTGGTATGAAAACAATTGGTGTTGCAACGATGGACTAATAAACTAGCTTCTCTAGCATTAGAGAGGTGCAGAAGGTCATCGATCTAAAAGCGTGCCAAAATGCTTTATAAGAATATAATGATTCAAGACGATGATGTAAATCATGAAGGATGATTCCTACATTTTGGAGTAAACAAATAAAAATATTAAAAAATAATAAATAATAAAACTACTTTTTATTCGTATTTTCAGCTTATCTCTCTGTTTTTACTCAAGTTTCAGCGAGAATTACTCATTGGATACAATTTAATTCTCATGGAAAATAGTACCTGTTGCCGATACTTTTGATGGACAGTACGAAAAAACAGAAATACATGAAAAAGTGTTTACAATCCGTTTACTCGCGTAGCAGTACCATTATCAAGTGTTTCGATTGAAATTTGAGTAAACCCATAAGATAGAAGTTTAAATCTGAGTTAAAAATAATTTCTCTTCCCCTCTGAAGATTTTATTGAAATGTAATCAAATCTTGTTTTATTATTTCCTATTATTTTATAATTTCATAAGTACATTTTAGACCTCAAATTCCCTAATGCATTTGTGGAAAAACAACAAGTGGGAAAATGTTGGCAATTAGTACTTTGCATTGGGGGGGGTATCATAGGGGGAACAACCTCACATTTTATTCGTCATCCCCTTGTCGAGAGATTCTGACGGTATGCCACTGCGATGTTTAGGGTAGTACCCCGAGAAAAAAATAAAAGTGCGGAACCTATTTTAGTGGGCGGACCTTCATGGTTTTGTGCATTAGGTTTGCCTGTAGTTTTGGGGCATGATAGTTTTCCGCCCCTAGAGTTTTGTAAAGATCGGTCAGAGAACTATTATTTATATTTCTAAATACGGGTTAATGGATTGGGGTTATGAATGCTTCGGCATGTTTATATATGTGTTGTAACACTAAAAGGAACATAATGAAAAAATCAAGTTGGTAGCGAATTAGATTTACAGGATCGGAAAAATGTTATGTATCTGTTTGTGTTTATATAACACTATTGTTAATTTTATTTGAAGTGCATTTCTGAGACAATTTCTATATAGGTTAAAGCTACATTAGTTATTTTCAACATACATGAAAAATTGTTAATATTTTGATATATATCTACAGGTAGTATTAGAAGGATCATGTTCAACATGCTGGTGCTCAAGCCTTGGAAAACAATTGTATGCATCTCAAATGTTTCTTTAGGTATAAGTGGAATATCTGGTCGCTATATCTCATGATGTGTTAGGTGAGCCTAACAAAATGAAATCCATTAGAATGATGATCCCAAAACAACAAAGTGCAGTTATTAGGTTAACAGTATTACTCATGTTGTTAAATTATGGGATAATACCGACACCTCTAACAACATTATTGAATAGATGCATTTCATGGATTCTGAGCAACCGTATTTGAACATCTTAAAGCGATTAATACTACTTTCATTCTTATTTACGAGACAAAAACCTTTATTGTAGAATGGTATAGAATGGGGTGGTTCTATTTAATGAAGGAAGACATTGCTGATACATCGGTGAAAATATTATACAAGTTTTTATGAGAAAATACTAACTATTACTACATACACAAAAGTATTGTACCCTAATGAAGGTATACAAAATGGCAGTCATGATGATCTTAAATATTTTAGAACAGACTATCTTTATAAAATGGCGCATCGGTCACACAAAGATGTTGGTTATGAAGTTTGAAATCATCTACAAAAATGAAGCTAAATGTTGTTACCAGATACCTATAACAAGGATGAAATTCAAAGATTTCTTTGATACCATTACTAGTATCAATACATATTGGATAATAAACAAAGGAGAAAGGAATGGGAATAATGATCTGAAGTGTGAACCTCATTCAAAAGTTCAGCAGATCGGTATCTAATACATTCGTAGACGTTCACTTAAGTACAAAGATCAGTTATATCTTTGTAGAATTCCCAACAAACAAATATTCTTTTAGGTGCACACCTCTCGTTCGAGATGTGCTCATTATTTTGAAGAAAACATACCATGCGGTAAATAAATAATTTTTCTTAGGACTGACCTTAAATCTGATATTCAAAGTTTGGTGGAATGTTTGGTTTCCAAAAAAATAAGGTGAGACAATTAAGACATCTATTTTCTAGCCTTTATCCATTCCAAGTGATGTTGGGAGGAGGTTTCAATGGATTTTATCTTAAGTTTTCTAATTCGAAGGAAAAGTGTCATCATGGTGGTAGTTGATAGACTTACAAGTATACACCTTTGTGCATTAATACATCCATTTAAAGCAAATGCAGTTCTCTTTGCATTTATGAGGAAAATTCAAAGATCCTTGGAAACCAAAGTTTATTGTAAGTATTGCAAATTCTATTTCTTTGGACTTTTTGGTGCATTATTTTCTTGTTGGAGTACTCAAGTAGCTCATAACTCATCTTATCATCACTCAATCTGATGCGGAAGAAGGATGAGATAGTGAACAAATGTTGGAGGATATCTTAGTTGTTTTACTCGATAAAAAAACACAATGGGATCAAGAGGTTATCTTTAGTTGATAAGATTTAATTCTTCGCCCTTCCATCGTAGCAAAAAGACCCCATTTATGGCACTTTATGGATATCATCCTACATCAACTCTACATTATATTTAAGAGAAAATTCTAAAGGTTCAAACGGTGGAATATCACCGGAGGCATCAACAATAAATTCTAAATGTAAGGATAACCTGGTGGCAACAAATGAATGAAGCGCAAGCAGATCAACATCATGATGAAAATGGATTTTGATGTAGAAGTAGGTATTTTACATCTATATTATACAAACAAATGTCTACGAAACAAGCTAAGTATAATGAATTCTCCTTAGTAATATGGTCATACAAGGTATTTGCAAAAGATTGATGCTTATGCAGTACAAATTGGGCTTCACACAACTGCTTCTACAAGTGTACCCAATTTTACATGTTTCATGTTTAAAGAAGATTATAGGTGACAAACTTCAGTTCAAAAAATATTTTCGAAATTGATGAGAAGGAAAAATCACGGAACTGAAGATGCTGATGAGAACTCAACATCTCACAATCGATCAATTCGAGTATTTCATCAGTTGAAGAACTTATATTAAAGATTCCATGGGAGGGGATGGTACTATCACGAAGCATCAAACCTCAAGCGAGACAACACTTTGAATGAGAGAATACGTTAGATTCCTATATTACTAAGTGTAATTACATATTTATTATTATTGCTATTGTTATTTTCTATTTTTAGTCCCCATATTGTTATTATTGTACTATAAAGACCACTATTATTGTTGTGACATACATTTGTATTTTAGGTCATCTAGGATTATGTGTGACCCCATGGACTCTATGCCAAGAAGAGGTTTTGTCCATTTTAGATCATCCAAAATTGTTCATTTTTATGCTTGACTCATGAAAGGAAGTTTTACAAAGAAGCTAAATTTGTAAAAGCGTTAATCTATCTTTCTTCTATTTTGTAAGGAAAAGCTGAATTTCATAACAACTGGAATATCCATAAGAGGTGTTTCTAACTCTTCCAAGCATCATAAGCCATTCTACTTAAATGAACTACTTACTAAGTAGGTAAATTTTCTACATTAAAATGGCAATTTTAAAGCCATCATTAGAATTGTCGATCAATTCATCATTACCTGATTTGACACCTGCATGAACTTATGTTTGACAGATGCATCTTGCTGAGTAATAGTATGACAAGTTGCACTACTCGAAAGTTTTAAACTCAAATATTCACATGGTACTATCCCAGTAATAGTTATGATCAACAATAAAAATATCTCATAAGTCTAGAAATAGCATTGATAAATCTAGAAAATTGGCATAAGTATTTGGTACTACTCTATGGAATCCTTGTATAAATAAGTTCTATCTATAGGTACTTCATATTCAATCAGTATGAAATATTTGGAACAAGGTCTCTAAGTACATGAAACTAGTCCATTTAGATGCTGATTAGATGTAGTCTATTAAGTGTTGGGGTGGGAAAAGCCTGAAAGCATTGTAATGGGTAGAAGGAGTAAACAGAGGTCCAAAACCACGGTTTACTGAGACCATGGGAAAGTCTGAGCTAGATTATTATAAATGAAGACATTTGTTTGTAGGTAGGAAATGAAGAACAGGTAGTCACGAATTGTAGTTTAAGTTATGTTTAGGTTTTAGGGAAAAGGACTTTCACATTGGTTATTGTCTGTGAACTCCATGTATGTCCCATTGTGTCTGTTCCTACTGATGTGCGTAGGTAGGAAAGTGTATGGAATTGATGAATTGATGAATAGGAAAGGTTAGTAGAGAGTTGAATCCTGAGTAATCTTGTGAATCATTTAGTGATGCACGTATGCATTTTACGTATTTAATTTGTGAAGATGTTTATGTAAGTGTGTTTTCAGCCATGCAGGTCTGTTATGTTCTATTTATGCAATGTTGTCCTACTGTCATAAAAGCATATAATTATAGATCTAGTGCATGGATGTGGTGAGAACCTAATTATTCATTAGAGCAAGTGTCTAGGAATCACGGGGCCTAGGGCATGCATACCTGCCACACCTATCCTTTCTCGAGGAATGCCGGAAACCTAGTTCAGGCGCCCTACATATTTTCACCAGTGGGTAGAAATTTGACCCCTGCACAAGCATATCGCTGGCAGGAGCCCGATAGTATAGGGGTTTGTTGGCAAACAGCAGGGCTGCGAGCAGGTGGGGACCCTGTGACAACAAATGGTTCCGACTAACCCGGGACCTAAGAATCTTGAGAAAGGATGGTAATGACAAGAATATTTGAACCACACAGAAAGGAAATTGAGGGCGGTTTTAAAATCAAATCTAAGAATTTGCAGTAAAAGAAAATCAAGCAAAAAAGTTAACGACGGAAAGTGGAAAAATAGGTACATTCTTACAAAAACTGATATTGTTGAAGCATTCCCAGGATCTGAGAACTTCAAGAACAAAAATTTGGACAAGATCATGAAGTTCAAAAGTGCTATAAAGATGACGAGTCACTGATGGAACCCAATTTAAATCAATGATTTGAAGAATGAAAAATACTATACTGGTATGTGAATTGAGCAGATAATATCTTCAGGAAGATTAAATGAAATTGCCATTGATCAGTTTACCTCATACAAAGGAGCCGTTCATGGAATTCTTTAAAGATTTCAGAAGAAGCTACAGGACATTACCGTTCTTTTGATGGAGAAATATTCTTTAATGAAAAGAGCATTACATTGTAGTCATATGGTGACCTTTCGGATCTAGGCAATGACGCGGCAACGATGGTAAATATCAAGACCAACAGCAATGATCCATATAATCTGTTGCAACAACGAGTTGACAACAGAAGGATCCCTTATTTACCCTTAAGTGACACAAAATGGTGCCATACCACCAACACTAAACAACAATGAAGCTGCTTGTACGCAGGGACTATCTACCTTGAAAATTGAGGATGA
Organism: Pinus albicaulis; assembly: GCA_034641835.2. NCBI lineage: Eukaryota > Viridiplantae > Streptophyta > Pinopsida > Pinales > Pinaceae > Pinus > Pinus albicaulis. Next base: position 1,467,542,830 of record CM076575.1, read on the forward strand.
AGAAAATATGGATCATTTTAGTTTATTCTTGATCCGTCTAAACTGCCTGATCATGGCTCTTCAATTATTAGTCGAAATTAGATATTGGTGGTCTGTAATTCACTTGAAATTACCATTGTCTCTTTTGATTTTGTTAAAGCTTTAACACTATTTTACACTTGATTTTTAGGTCACGAACTTTGAACCATTTGAACCTAAACGGCGTTTTTTGAAGCTTGGAGAACAACATGAGTCCATAAGATTGTAGTTCTCATTAAAATTTGTAGTCCTCGGATATATCTTTCTAACAAAGTATGATATCGTCAAAGCGAAATCGTATGTAAAGTTGCATCACGGAAATTCAAGCGTAATTTACCCAATAATTTTCGTTTTAGCCTTCATCTCCTAAGGTTAGGGTTTGGTTGTTGGTTTTGTTGTTTCTAAATAATAAATAGGACCCTCGAGCTACTCATTTAGCTCAGTTTAGAGGCCTATCACCATAACTATGAATAGCTACAACACCTATTAGATTTATTTCATTGTCACATAAGAAAATTTCAGTTCTTTATTAATAAAATGAAATTTTATTTTCACTGCATCTTTGCTAAACATATGTTTATTCTATTTCATTCCATAATCACGGATCAATTAATTCAGAGAGTCTACTTTTCTCGATCTTTCTTTGCATATGTAGTGAAATATAAAAGTTGGGCTTGATACGTGGAACCTTTAAAGATCATTCATAAACTATGGACGCCCTGGGAGCGAAAGATGAGAGCGGGAATCCCATCAAAATATTGCTAGAAATTCTCGAAAAACAAAAGAATACGATGATGAATGCTTTTTCCCAAATCAACTAGCAATTTTATTACAAACTGATTTTATCACATCAATGACCACTCTGGAAGTGCAACTCGCACAAGAGTTAAATAATTTGACATTCAATATTTAAGTCAAATATAGATAGAATATAAATTGATAGATATCCGAATCTATTAGAAGGATATTTCTCGTTTCATGACTTTTCTGACAGTGTACACACTCCTCAAGGCACTTTATGTCTGAAGATGGGGAACCTTTGTGAAAAAGGGCGAATAGAACCTTCTCTGATACGCAAGCGTACCCGCAAATTCTTCGAAGACACCATCAAGGAACAATACTATCTGATGAAACTATGAACAATTGCATACGATGGCTACGTGCGACAACAAAGGGATCAAGATGCTGATTGAAAACTCCAGTCGCCTACCTGCTTTGAAGTTGGAGCGTAAAAGGTGAAAACATCTAGTGTTAAGAAATGTATGGTGTACAGACCATTAGGAAAATGGGATTCCTCGACATCTCCTACAGCAGTATGTGCTCTGGTATCTTTATGAATGAAAACTGAAAATTCAGCGAAGAAGTAGACTTTGGATCTATGAATCAAAGCAAGAAGGTACTCCAAACATAAAACAAGTACAAATCAAAACGCATGGCAACTCAAGAAAACTTGTCAAAACTGTGGCATTTTCTTACCACATAAGCCAAAGAAGGACCACAGAGGAAAGTGGTGCCAAATTCACCGACTCCTCTAACACAAGTAGAGTGTCAGACTAACTTGATGGTGATGCCAAATTTGAGATAGAGCCAAATTGGATCATGTCAAACTCTGAATAAGGAGAACACGAAGAATGACAAAGGAAATAGATTATTGATGAAAGGCCAACGCCACTATTACCACTACGAAGATCCAGAAGGAGGAACTAAGTCTGAAGGAGGAAACGTCTCTTCCTCCCGGTCCTTGGGTAAAGAACCAGTGGGTTCATTTCGACAGCCAGGAGCAAAATATTTCGCCCAGACACCATGAAGTAGTTGGGCTTTTTATTACAATACACATCCATACACCATTGTTGCTTCACCAAGAACTAGTCTCCATACGGCGGCGGTACATATACTGTGGCATCAAACCCTTCATGGATAGCAGAGTATTATGTAGCGTTATACTATTATTAATTTTACAATATTATTATTAGGACAACCATATATGGAAGTGTCATGTTGTGTATGGTCTGACCTCCTTGTTGTTATTGTTACACTTTAAGGAAATAATTTATACAGGATACTGGAAATTGCCACCTCCTACGCTATCTCTTTGGATTTCAAAGAATGCGATAGCTCATTCATATGGTCGATTTTGATGATCGCCCCAGACTGAAGACTATAGCCACGACCTCCCAGGCAGGCTCCTGCATATGACAACAACAAATGGATAAGTTGTGGAGAATCTGGGGACATCTTACCTCACCACAAGGTTCACACCTTGCTGGTGCTGGTGTCCATTTACGGTGTCTACTACCAATGAATGATTTCATGGTATCTATTCTGAAGCGGTAGTAGAAGCGTTAACGATACTTTTAGTCACATCCGACAAGTTCATCACCGTGACCAGGATTGTGTTAGTACAGAAGGATGGACGTGGAATCTCTCTTACGACTATGGGCGTGAGACGAAAAGTGCTATAAGATAGTGCCGTTATGGATGATGGCCTTCTGGACCAACTTCAAAAGATGCAAAATAATGACGAACAAACAGATGCAGGTATCACAGGTATAGTGAACCTCCATGTGGTACCTTCAAAGCAGAAGGCAGCACCGAATGTTGCGGTCATGCCAACACAAGGTTAGCGAATATTTCACAACAACAAGATGATGGAACAATATCTACAAGCCATTCTAACTCATTTTAGTAGTTAATATGGATGACATTGATCTTTATGATTTGACTGTATAGTCTCGTGCGACAACACAAGTTGTATGACCAGTACTTTAGCAACCGGACGATATAAAGATGCAATGGCGAAAAGAGGGTACATGTGGATCCAACCAAGATCCAATCGCTGAGATTGTATTATTCACCTATAGGAAGCCAGCGACACCGTGTAATTCCCAGTAGGTTTGTGTTTGGTTCTCTCTATCACCTGGTATGGTCAAGTCACCAAAAGGCGAGCGTGTACAGGTGACCTCAACCAGAAGAAACACGTTCCACCAAATTGAAAAAATCACACTGTTACGCTGATGCTCACATTACGGACACAAACCATTAGATGAAGCGATTCTCATTATGTTATTAGGAAGTTCTTATAACAGGGACATCCGATGGCATATCGATGAGACATTATAGAAACATGATTCGCAATATCACTATGACAAAAATGTATTCCATTGTCTGGCTTATCCGACAATGGAACATTTTGTTGGAAGCGTCATCTACGATACGGCTCTAATGCGCGCTTACCAACACAAGGAAGTTGTAGAATGATAAGCCATGGTCCTATGCGGCGATTTCGATACGATCCTCAAGTACAAGAAAGTACTTTCAATGTAATATGATACCTAATGGAAACCACCGTCGTGGCGCTCACCACTTTATTCTCAATCATATGACAAGACTTCTGGTGCCAACTACTACTATCTGGTATTGAAATTATTACCTACAAAATTTACTCTTAGAAGTATACAGATTTAAATGCCTACTAAAGTACTTTATCTGAGACACCGCTAGTATTTCCTTCTTTCTTGGCGCTAAGGTATTAAACCTACTATAGATCAATCCATTAATTACAGGTGAAAAGCATTAAACATCTTTGTAAATACTTCTTCATTCAAAACAACCAAGATATTTAGAAACTTACTCGAATCTTGCTATATGCCATTACTAAACAAATATAAAACGAATATACTCACTTCTATTTTATATCGACCTTGAATCATCTCATAAGATGCTATGTTAGACTTTACCTTTACAACAACAAATAAAGCTAATATTTTATTACAGCTGATTACAGTAACAATATGGCGACACAAGAAAAATATCGTAAATACATTATTAATGCTGAATGATGTAAGATCCCTTTAAATCCACAGTCTATCATATAATTGAAGATAAATTTCCTATACATTTTAATTAACTACGATAATCTTTGAACAAACTCACAATTCACAATATACATCTAACGTGTAGAAGTTGATATTAACAAAATTATTTGTCTGGCTGCAATTAAGCATCGCACATGGATAAAACCTCTACATTTTCGCGTAGTTATCGTCAAGATATCACATTCAATCGATACAACCTTCAGGTAATAAGTTCTGTACATATGACCATTAGCGTAGCCATACCAATGCGCTTCTGGTGGAAAATTCGGCTGTCTCGATAAAGTAAACAATAGCACAGCGCATTCTTCGACTCTGTAAAGTTGCGTACGCTGACCAAAGCAATACTGGTAACAACGCCATAATCAGCGCCGCTGATTTTAACTTCAGGTAAACAGCGTAAACTACATTGCAGAATGAAGCGCCTCACCTGAACATTGCTGGCTACACTCCAATACAGGCCTTCACCACCATCACCGAACTGCAGAACAATTCGCTGAGCTGGGTATTCCCTACATTCTCGATTTTCCCATCAATATGAGCTAGCCTTAAGTCCCCAACCCGCTCTCCTGGACACCTCGACATTGCGAACCATCACACCAACAAAATTCGCCAGGCGCGCTAAATTAACCACCGCAGTTATCGCCAAACGCCTGTCGGAACACTATGACGAAAAATCAACTATATGATTTATCGCGAAAAGCAACGAAGATATCAAACTGCATGCTCGAGACGCCGAAAACATCGCTCACACCAAAGTAGATTTCACCGGGGACCAGTTCATGGCTATATCATGGAGAACAATACAATGGGGACCATTGATTCTCTGAGAGAATGATAAGTGGATAATGGTAGATACTGCCTATTCCATGAAGACTACCATTCATCTCTTCGATTTTCAGTGCGTCTGGCTACCTTTTTAGTAGTTTTAGATGCTGAACTTGAGCCATTTTGATACCTAATGACGTTTTGCAACGGAAAACAGCATGGAATCATAATAGACCAATGTTCTGTTCTAAAATTTAGCAGTCTCGGATAGTCTTTCTAACAGGTATAGGTACATGTCTTGAATGTATACCAGGTTCATACAGGAAGTTGAGCACCAATTTTTAAGCAGGGCCCATAGTTTTGGCACCTTCATCTCTAAGTGAAGGTTTTGACTGCTGAAGGATTTCCATTATTTTTAAATAATAAATAGGCCTCGAGCCTCGGCTAACGGATTCAGGAGGCACCTTAGCAATACATCTCTTCCCAGGAGATAGCTACTGATGCCCTAACTAGATTTTATTTCCATTACAGCCAATAACCATTAGTTCTTTGATATTAATGAAATGAAGTCTTATTTCTACTATCTTCTTATTTATGGTTATATATTTGATACATTTCTATAAATCGGATCAAGGTGGTAGCAGAGATGTCCACATGGCGTTCGAGGTGAAGTGGATTACTATACGAGATACATTTCCCAAAAGATAGAGTCGTCATTTAAGATATCAAAAATGCTGCAAACAACAATTTCGAAAGCAAATCTTATAAATGGTAGGCGGAAGTAAAGGACTTCAAACAAGGTGCAATACGAGTGGTGTGGGAAGTTGATCATTAGTTGAAGAGAACAATAGGAAGGAGGACCAAGATGCGATGATAGATAACTATCTGAATGGTTCCATCACATGTTGTTACCTCTTGTTGCCATCGGTAAAGATCCGCAAACCTTTAGTCATGAGGAAAATTATGAAGTTATATGAAACTAGAAGCTACACCTGGGAGGATACATCGGTGAGGTATAAATTCAAAATTTAACGAACCTGCAACAGAATACAAAACTTTGCAAAGTGAAAAAAACGACTCGCAAATCTATAGTGCATATGATAATATGAGTATACGAGCATACAGATAAATTACCCTCTTGCTTGGTCATCTTGAAGATGGAGAACCTAATTAGTACACTTAAGGAAAATGAGAACCCATCATGACGACAGCGGACCTACGTTAGTGCAGCAGCGCCGATATGAAATTCCTGTCTGAGAACCATTTCTCGGCTAGGTATATGTCAGGCGAAGCAAGCAATGTACATATTTCTATACATTCGTGGGACGATAAACATTATCATACTATGACAGTAATGCGTCGTAGGAACAGCGCAAAGTACAATCGGACATGTCACCAAGAACTACGATACACTACAGAATCCACCCGTGAAACTGAAGGAAATTCAGGAGAAGTACAAAACGAATGTGGTATATCATATAAGCTACAGAAGGCAGACACTTCTCGAGAAAATTCCAGAACCCGCAAGCCTTATTATAAATATGACATCAGGCCATATGGTGAAGGTGCTAATTTTAATAACAGAATAAACTTATTACCTCACAGCGGATAGTGAGTTAACAAAAACAGGAATATAAGAGCAGTGTAAAAAATTCATGACTATGTGGAGATGGTCATAAAGACGGAAAGCGCATGCTTTACCATGTGAGGCAAGCACTAACTTTATGTGATACCAGCCTTTCCGAGATAGAGAAGAAGTTGAGCGCTCTGAGCATATACTGACTTCCCGCGCCGTAGGATTTATGAAAACTTCAGAAGTATTCTTTACGCCATTTATGCGACATCTGACACAATTTCACAGACTGGGATTTACACAAGCCTCGGCCTATAAACGCCTGGAAAATGCAGTTGTACATGATTGGCGGCTTCTGAATGAATCAAATTATTCACAATCTTAGGTGAATCTGCAACGTATTACAAAAAACATAGCGATGACTATTGATAGTCACATCAGTACGCACATGGCAGATATGAGAATCATCCCTGCAGGAGAACAAAGTGATAGGTAAATATCGCCAGAGTAATTCCTAAATTTGACTTTGAAGTCGCAGAAACTACGCAAGTCTGGATCCTGCCACTCTAAGATAGGTAGGCTATAGATATAGGCGTCATCAATCTCAAAAGGCATTAGCATGGTGAAAATAATGAGTATCGCGTGTAATGAATTCTGCTAGATCCTGCGGAAGGTGCGCGACTATCTGGAGACGACCTGCGCAGCGCCACGGAGACACCGTCCGCATTTATAAGTGAGCTACATAGGATGAAGGTGGATTAACTTATAGTGAAGGAAGTACTCTACTAGGAAAAGAGCGTTAAGATAACAACTCGATGAGAACTAAAGTGTATGAGCCGGATTTATGAGTTTAGGTGCCGATGTCTTGGTCACCAAAATTTCCGTCACATCTCCTCGAGTAGAGACCTACCTACTATGGGCAGAGTTGAGGTAAGTTTTCGTACATTCTGGTAAAGTTCTGAAAGGAAGCATGAACTAAAGGCTGTACCATGTGCTCTAACGTAAAAGGCACCTACGCGTTAGTGAGATACGCATGGTTATTCCACCACTGGGAAAATGTCGATGGAATCTGCATTGTGTCCTAATATGAACTGACTTTAATTAGGTAGACCCATGCGAATATAACATATTAGCTCATGGTACAAATAAGACTGCAAAGAAAACTCCACACAATTCTGGGTATTACTAAACTTACACAAGTAAACCTGTTACTACATGGGTAGGAGAAATTTGTGAACATTTCAGTGGCAGGATAACTGAGAAGCAGCAGTAGCCCTATCCTGAGATATTATTGAGAAGCACTGTCAGTATGGTGTCCATTATAGGCGGTACAGACATGTTCACAAACACACAGCAAATAGAAGCCTTAATTCGAAGATGCTGGCAAATAATGTGACATCATGGTCTAGCAACCCACAGAATCATGAAATGCGAATAATGACCGTCGAACCACCACTTTGATGGAGAAAGAATCTTATAGTTATGCAAAAATGATGACGAGCTATAGTCACAACCATTATAGTATTAGTTTTTTAATAGATAGGTAAATGAGGTTCACGTATGGGTTACTGCTTCATTAGATAATAGAATAGTGTAATTTAGTGAATATGCTTTACCAACGGAGCTGCATATTGTCTACCAATTATATGTTATCCGCCCTCTTACGTATTGGAATCTTTGACGATACTGGGCGCACATCATTTTTAACGCTATGGTGATCCCTAACTTCGCTAATTCTTGGTCCTATCATTAAGCACCTAAGACATCATGAGAAGATGCGAGATGTGAGGTAATCAAGCAATTGATGGTAGCTAAAGTATATAAGCCCCATGAAGAAACTTCCTCGTACAACAGAGTTCGACGGAACCAGAGATGACCTGGAACTAACGGTGGCCTTGAATATAACACAACGAAGAGGCTATTATCACAGTCTGACCAGCAGGTATTTTAATGGAAGTGTAACTAGTCATGAGAAGAACGATGAATATGAGATATGTTATGACTTATGCGATCCCAGATGCCGATGATGCGAATCCATATTTTGTTGTTGCTCCTACTTATCCTAGTTAACGATCATGTATGACTATGGACATTAAAATAATTTAGCGCGGCTTATCGCGAGGCACTATGAGATTATACACCATTGTTACGAAAATTGTCTGCGTGGCAGACATATGAAAAAGTGTGAAACATCTACAATTTCAAACACGGCGGTTGCCATTAGTCACAGAAACATAAATATTGTTAAAACATCTTACTAAAACGCGTATTTAGGTAAGCCTTCTGTCGACAGTGCGAAAGTACCGTCTATCTTGACATATCAAAAGACTTCTATTGGCCGAAGTTATGGTAGATCAAGCTATTTCATCAACGTCTTCGCATGTCGCCATCACCGTTGTTGAATCACCTTGGCATGTCATCATTATTGAAACCATGAAGCAATCTGTATCATATTTCAGGATATATACAACCATCGTGCCTCCATGGATATTGCAGAACATGTTACCTACGCTCAGGATATACAACTACTGATACTTATCCACATTACGCCAACGTTTGATGCTACAAGTAAAGTACTCCTCACTATACTAGTACTCTACGATACACTAGATGCGCTGAATCAAAGTACTGCAGCGGTGACAAGGACAAGTCACAAGGTATCTTTAGAGGCTTGTTGAAACGAAGCTCTCCTACAAGACATGGCTTGGTCATTTAGACAATTTTGATTAGATGTAGTCGCATTGTGAGGTTTGGTGGGACAAAACACAGCATGCTAATGAAATGAAAAATTGCTTTGGTGCCAAAAACCATGGTTTCTTGGACCATAGGAAAATCCCAAACTGGTGTATTATAAATAGAAGGAACATTTTGTATTCTTGATAGAAAATGAAAGTGATCTGACTGTAGTTTTCAAGTTATGTTTAGGTTTTGAAGATCCTGACGGTTGTCATGACTCAAGTCGATTGTGTTTGGACCATGATATGCTTTATGTCTTATTTTAGGAAAATTGTATGAAAAATTGATGAATTGGTAGATAAGAAAAGGTTGATAAGTGAATACGTGAGTACACCTTTTGTGTGAATCATTAGTAATTATTCTTTATTGCCATTCATGTTAATACGAAGATGCAATATCAAGTATTATTTCTACATGTAGATCTTTTACATTTTGTTTATACATCTTTACATACTAAATATAAAGATAAGTATAGTCTACACTCGTGGTCGCGAATAGAACCTATTATTACTGTACTAACAAAGGTATCACAGAATCTGAGACCTAAGCCTTAGCTTTCTACTTTCTATACCTATCAACTACAAGAGATGCAACATGCTTCGGCTTCCCATCACTTACTACTTGGTGAGACTTTGACTGCGCCGTAATCGCATAGCAGGCGATTAAATAGGTTTATTGGCAAACCTTGAGCTCCGGTTTGGTAAGGACACTTGAAACCCAACAAGAAATAAGATTTAGCAATTCCATCAAATTTATCCCTTCCATCCATATCCATATTCCAATTTATTGATGAAGTACAACTATAACTGGTGTAGTTAAAATCTTCCAAATCGCTTAAATTAGAAGAAGAAGGAAAACCAAAATTAACACGCAATCAACATCATCAGATCATTAAACTTATTTTTGATACAAGTTTGACTGCCCCAAAAATTTTCCAATTTAGAATACAGTTTCTTAAGTACTACAATACATGAGAAAAAATTAAAATCTACAAATTCAAGAATAACATATATTTCGTCTGAAAAAAGTACACATCAGCCTTCATGTACAAAATCTTTAAAGGAAGAAGATTCTCTTCTGTCAATGATTGATTTTGAAAAAAATATTTTCTTAGAAAAACATTTCTTCTAAATGTATCATAGTATTGTTCATTACATGCTTTTATTTTAAATATCTTAATCTTTTTTATATTTCATTTTCAAATATAAATTCTTAAAGAAATAATTTACAAAAATGGAAAAAATGGACTAAACACAACTAAATTTTTTACCTACATTAGGTATAATTATTATAAATCTAAAAATTCATAAGTCTTTACCCTATTATAGAGTGAGAAAAATTCACTTTCAAATTAAAAACTATTTATTTTCACTTTACATCTTTAACTTTCTAATTTACTACCAAGCAGCAGAGTCAATGATTCTACATCCATTAATTATAGTTTTCTAGAAATTCTTAATTCCACCATCATCAAAAACTTGAAAATAAAATTATCATCGCTTTTAACGCTTCTATGATCATAAAATAAGCTCTTAGCGACTACCTGCTACATATCAAACGGTAATAGTTTATGATTATTAAATAACCATAAGACGAAGTCTCATAAGTAGGCAACATTCAGTCAATTAGAACCATTAATTCCATTTTGATCATTTAGTCCATAGCTAGATAATGACTTTTTAGAATAAGAAGAAAAACAAGCAAAAGTATATACATGAGAATTTATCTTTCAAAATTGTAATGATAGATGGATATGATACTCTATCCTTTATTGTTCAAAAATAACCATAAAAATACAAATTACTGCTTTAGTATTGATGTGACTCTACTATGAAAAAATGAAGTACAATAAAGACTAAATTTACTAAAAAAACACATACTTTATCTTTTAAGCGTTAATATTCAATATAAGAAATAGATATTTTTATTTATGAAAGGTTTTATGATTTTAATAGTGAGTTTTTATAGTCCATGATAATTTATTTGTCAAATATTTGAACATAATTTACATTTCCTTAATTATTTTGCTAACATAAAATATCATGATTTCATTTTCAGAAGATAAATCATTCTTCATTAGTCCTTAATTTCTATACTATTCTAACAAGCGATATTTTGAAGAAGTTGACTGAAAAAATAACAGAACCTTTAAAAAATTTAGACTAGAACAGCAAGATATAAGTGATTAATTAAACAAAGTTAAAGTTGAAAGCAAAAGTGCATCATTTGTACTAAATGCATGGCTTCCGAATTCGAAAACCACAATTTACCTGTCTAAATACATAAATCATGAATACAACATACAACATCAAGGCACTCAAATGAATTTAGATGTGAATATCAATAGCTGTATAAAGGAAAAGATACGACCAAATATGTTCATGAAAAAGTACAAAACGTGGATCCATACTTTGCACCCGATCGTGTCGCAATACCGTCGCATTCAATACTATAATTTGATACTACAACATTTGTTTGATACATCATATCTGCTCGGTAACCATTTCCTTCCATATCAGTTTTACCACCAATTATGAAGGTGAATACTCGCATATAAAATTTATTCATTTCAGCTAATATTTTTAATCTTTCAAAACTTTAATTTTTAATTCAAGTCATTTTAGCATGAAAACAGATTAATCTTTATCAGGAAAAACATATATTTTTATTTTAAACAACACCTAAATGAATCTGCGATGAAGATATCTTATTTAAATTCTCGTCTTTCATTGTTTGCAGACCGCTTTCATTAATGTAAGTAATAACTGATTTAAACTGATCCGTGTGGTTATTGCCAAAATTAAGTTTATATTACTCACGTGCAGTTTTATTTGCCATCGCTCCATTATTACAATACTCTTGTGTAGCAATATTTCCATACCTCATTTTCTTGCTATTTTCGCAGACAATTGACTCCGTGAGTTCCTACTGTAAACGTCTAAGGCCACAAGAATCCAAGCACATGCACTCCCCTTAATGTATACATACTTGAAGTAACATAAATACGCCTATTCCACAGATACTATACTGTAAAGCGTTCTTATATGAAGCAATGTATAGGTTGTTTGAAGACAAAAATCAGCAAGGATAATCTAAAAAACTATAAACAAAACCTCGAAGCCTCTATTGTTAATAAACCAACTCTTTAGAAATGAATTTCTCACAATTTAATATTCTATATATACATATGGTAAATGAATGAAAACCTCAACATAGACTAAAACTTATTTATAACAAGCATAAGCACAATTATAAAGGTAGTTTAGAAAAATATATGAATAAATTATGCATTCGGACCTATAACGTGCACATGATATAAATATTTCTAATGCAGTACAAAAGGAGAATAGTTATATTGAATCCTATAAGAAATGGGAAGTAACCTATGCACGGCATAACAGTGGTAAGAGTATAACATTCCTTACTTAAACATTTAGTCTACCTACTATTTTATATTCCACTATGATTCCTAGACTTTATTTATCCAATATACTAATTCTTACGTTGATTGGGTTCCCCTTGTAGATATCATTCTGAAGTCATCATAGTTGAAAAACCATTTTTCAAAATAATATTGCCACCATTCTTGATGCAGAAAAATTGTTATGTTTCATCTAGGTCAACTGTTCTATACTCGTGCGCGTATGAATGCAGTGTGTTTTTACATGGTGCAATGATGTTTGATGATTATCCAAGGCTTACTCCCGTACATGTTATCACTGTATTCTGGAATCTAAATATGATCAATCTACAATATTTTCACGTAGTTATATACACTCTTTCTAGCTATGTTTATTGACCCTAGACATTCAAAGCCCAAAGTTGACTTCATCCATTGGAAAATGGTTTGGGAAGAGTTGTTACTTATGAAGTTTTTGAAGCTTATTTGACCACATGTCTCCATTATATGTTGAACAAACTTCTTGCCAAGTGCCTATCAAATTGTGGTCATGGATTGACAAAGTTTTGAAAAGTAAAAAGAAAACTTCTGGCTTCTTATTCCTATTTATTATTGATTTCTATGCATTAAAATTCCAAACATGGTAGGTTAGAAATTAATCAAATCAATGTTGAAATTGTTACAATTTCGCGAAACAATATGACTTATACAGATTTGCATTCAATTTCACAACTCAAGTGAAAATAGAACATTTTCCCATGAAAATGATTTTGTTATTTATTTAGATCAATTGATGCTTATTGGAAAATAGTGAATAAATTAATGACATCTTGTAGTGTGAAACTATCAAATTTAAAACAATACAAAGAATATGAGTTGGAAGTTATTCTCTAAATAATGCAGGTATCTATTATCTCGTGAAAATATCAAACAAAAGAGGGTAACAAAATGCGGAAATGAAAAAACCTAAGGATCTACGAAGTCATGGTGGAACAAAAGAACATAATTATATTGGAACTCAAGCTAATATCCATTGTTTTAGGTAACGATGATGCTGAAAAACTTTGATCAACAACAAGGTAAAAGTGGTAGTCATTGATATGAAAAAATGAAACACCTCTTGGTAAAATCGAAACCAAGCTATTCTTGGGTCAACTATAAATACATTAGAAGAAGTAGAATTTATCTTAACTACAACATCCAAGTGTGTTGAAAAATGAGAAATAATTCCTTTAGATATAGTACACATCAAAGCATAAAGGTTATCATGAAGCGAAGACGAAGGAGAAGAAAAACATAATATAGAGCTCTGAATTCCCAAGTATCTCTATTAGGATCATATAGTTATGATTTTGGTACTTGCATCTACGACCAACAAAGCCACTAAAGTTGAAACAATTATTAAAAGAGAAGGATGAAATAATCCAACTAATTAAAGCGATAATTTCTAGCAAATATCAAATCATTAAATCAGCAATTACAAGCACAAGTGCAGCAGTAATAGATATTGAATAAACTAAAGCTACAACACCAATCTAGATTGGTGCTAAAGATCTCAATACATAGCGTAATTCATTGTTAGGCGATTTAAAGATAATCAAAGTAGATAAATTTAAAGTCTTTAGAACTAATGCTACTGTTATCCAAAACTATGAAGTTGTTTTGTCAAAAAATTTCTAGTATAATTAAGATTGTAAATTGATTGTGATGAATAAATATGTTGACCAAGATCAAAGTTGATGAGTACGATAAAGTCCTCCCAGTCCATCACAGCGAAAGATATTGTTGATGCTGGACAATCTAAGTTAATTCCATCGGCTACTGCTAAATTGGTTCTCCTAGTTAAAGCTAAAGAAATTTACTTGAACTGAGATGTTCTACTATTACTATGATTTCATGCTAAATGCAGTATTATTTTAATTCTTTTTTAGGATATAAATTTGTAAATTTCAAAAAATTTAAACTGTTACTAAAGTTCGAGCGTCTATTTTAGCCTTGTCAGACGGTCTATTTAATTATGTTTATTATTATTTTATTTGATACTTGCAGTTTCACTAGCCTCCCTATTTTTAAAAAATGAAAAAAGTGCATCACTTTGTATTGTATATATTCCTTATCATCATCAAAGTTTTTAATATTTTATCTAAACTAGCATATCGTATTCACATAAGGTGCAGCAGATGATTTGATTAAGTTGTATTCATCGTAAGTATTAGCGCAAATCTGATTAAGAATATGACAACACATTTGTCCTAGTTGTCCATTTGATTACGTTGTATCCACATGTAAGTGCATATTTATTATGAAAACTAGTAAATGGATCTACATTTTAGTGTGATAATTTTGATCATGCCATAGGCATCCCGATTTTAGGCACGCCATAAATGCAATGGAGGTAATTTACAGCTATAATACCATTGACATCAACCACAGCAGTGAAAGGGGGGGGGGGGGATAAGTCTATTATATTTTGAGATATTTCTCTTTACAACAATGTTACCTTAAACAGATAAGTGAACCTTATCATTTCAATCCTGAAAATAAAAGCGAAAAGCAGATTCGTTTTAATTTAGTTGTTAATTAGAAACAATTCGGTAACTTGAAAACTATTTTAGATAGTTATTATTGAAGTTAACAACACCTATTAAATATTTTCCTACTTATGACTTACCTATGGATATAGTAGCTTATTTATTCTGAATATGATTAAAAACTAAAGCGTATTGAACACTCAAGGAGGTGATTTAGGTGTTGATAAATATGAAGGTGTTGTACAAGAAGA
The DNA here is from genome assembly GCA_034641835.2 of Pinus albicaulis. Lineage (NCBI taxonomy): Eukaryota > Viridiplantae > Streptophyta > Pinopsida > Pinales > Pinaceae > Pinus > Pinus albicaulis. Next base: position 1,467,557,979 of record CM076575.1, read on the forward strand.
ATTAGTATCAAATTTTTCAAGGTGCGAAAGATCTCATCTAGGAGTAGCTAAAATTTTCATCTCATTTTATGACAAATCTCTATGTACCAGTTACGGGTATATGATGAATCTATTGTTGAAACTTTCCATATTTCAGGAGAAAATATTTTAAAAGCCAAACTATCACTAGGAGATATATAGTTATCAAAATAAACAAGTGCTACAATAGTCCTGAAATTTAGTTGTTATCTCAGAAGAATAGATAGGTTAAGTACATCAAGCTCATCAAATATACCTATACCTTTTAATGAAGTATATTATTGTTTTCTTAATCGCATGAGGTTTTGTTTCACATTGTAGGTATGAAAGACCCTCAAACTTCTGCCTTTCTTTCCGCCTTCTGAAAAATAATGACAAATTTCCAAATGAGATACAAACCATGCGAAAAATTTAAGTACCAACTATATCTCAAACTCATATCAAAATTAGTTGAAAGAGCTGAAAAAAGAAAACTGAAATCATAGGAAATTTGGCCAACCCCGAAATTTTGAAACGGAAATTCTAAATTTTAAAGTTTGCGAAAAAACCCCTATACTAGCCCTTTGCCAGCCTAATTTCTGAAACCAAGTCTCACGAAATGTATAAGTGGAGTATTTGGAGCAGGTTTCACTCCTAGAATAATCCGGTATTAAAAATACAAGTCTTGTATTCTATTAGTTACAAAACAAACCTAATAATGATCCTACTTGATATAATAACGTAAACATAAATAAAGCCTACTATTATTAGCGAATCATATCAAAACCTTTCCACATCAACATACATATTCCAAATTATCATCTGAATATGATCATGATAGATTATATAGACACAATCACAAATAATTCAAATACTTACATAAAATTGTTAACTGATATAGATACAACCAGTTCAAAAAGCGCATAATAGATTTGAATTTATTATCAAAAATGATTGTCGTCTACACCATACTTCAACCAGTAAAGTCATACAAGATGAGATCTCCACTTTACATCATTGAAGTCATACTAAACAGTCTCAGCAGTTATTATAACATAAATCTTGTTACCGCATATGAACTCCAAACACTGTCTGTTTGTATCATAATAGTGGTATTATCACATGGTTCCAAAACCATTTCTTGTTTCAGTCTACCCTTCGGTATTATAATCCATTAGAGGCATTTTAACATGAATACAATTTATAAAAAATATATCAAAAACAACATTAGAACATATACATCATTAGGAATACAATTAACAAGCTAAACATCTTGTAGCTAAATCACAAATCACAAATTAACCATCAAGTTTACATACTACTGGAAACTATATTAGAATCAACGAACTATACAACAACTCTATCATTGCCCGTTATACAATCTCCATAACTACTGCGAGGTGAGCCTTGATAAATGGTAACTACTCAAGATCAATTAAGTTGTTTAACCTGCTATCAAAATCTAGGAATATGTAGGTAATTAATTGGCCCATAACTGAGTGGTGATTGAACCTTACTACTACATGGCTTTCATGTCATCTCTAAACACATGGTTGGCTGTGACATGCAATCATTCAATTGAAGTGGGCATTACTATTTCTAGATTTAACAATTATTCTTCATACAGCCGGTTCTTAGGTAAATTCATTAGAAGTGACGCGTTACAGCAGACAACATATGGTGTCTCAAAATTGGCGTACAAGCGTCGACTATAATGGTGTTGTAACGCATGTGATCTGAAACTCTGGATATACACCTGAAAGAGTTGTTATAACACAAACAACGTCTCTTTCACCATCTCGTCTTGAGATTAAGATCATGGTAAATATGAGCTGCAACGAGTCCCTCTAATCTTAGCCTGAAAGGTGGCAGAAAACTGATATCTTCATCACATCTACACAAATCTGTCGAACACTCACATGCTAAATGCTATTGTACAGCAGCAGATACGTAAACATGTACACAAGTACCTATTGTACCTACAATTGCTCTACTAGCTATACTTAGACGTACTACACGTGTCTTTATTCATTCCTCAAAGATATGTAGGCACTAAACAACTAATGCAAACGACAAGAAAATCGAATATACTTATCGTAAATATAAACTTTCACACCACATAAAACAGCAATTAGTAATTTTACCTATGACGAAAGTATCTCAGTTATAGATATCTTTTAGTAGTACTTTGAAAACGCTCATATGCTCATTACCAGTATAATAAATAAAAATATGACACCAAACTATAATATAGTAGCTATGACAACCATTGCTCTTCAAAACAATATCATCTTTAAGTAAAGTGACTTCATCATGATTCTTCTAAATATTCGATTAAATAATACAGTCTACAAGTCTAAACATTATCATTTTAGTTATTATTATGAAGATTGATTTTCCGTTCATTACAAAGAAACAGTAACATGACATCAATACCACAGATATCATATCTTAATGATTCACATCAACCTATCTTTATGTTGAGAACCTTTAACAGTGCGAACAACCTAAGCCATAGACTTCAAATTCTTAGCGGTGTCGGAGGTAAGTGAGAATGTGAGACTATACTTTTACTATGATGTCACATCGCCGTGATTTGAAATTAATTTCGATGTAGCCAAGTAGCGGTAATGAAACGTTAATTTCCTCATTACTTCATATGACAACATCAAGCGGATCACCAGTCCTGAATCTACATTGTATAAATGACTTAGGAATATTGTATTCTCTTGCTGTTATACGTGAACCTTAACTATGCGCGTAGACGAGTAGTACCTGCAAACATGCTAAACAACCACCAAAAAATTTTTCATATACCTCATCGCTACAGGCCACCACAGGCTACATATCATTACTTGCTACTTTATATCGATTCAAACTCAAGGCCGTCCTTTAGGAAAAAGCACCCCATCGATAAATAAATGGAAACATATCGAAAATGTCACTTCCATGAAATCTGAAGCCTTTTATTTCCGCTCATTGAAGATACTTATTGATTATGAACCCTTTTGTATCAATAGGCGAATCATATAGCGAGACAATCATAACTTTGCTGCCGCATCATTTTCAAGCCAATAATAAAATTACCATACTCTTTCAAAGTCGTTAAAGATGTTAATATGAACCATCTTCGTATTAACTAAACATGTCGTCTCTCTTTATATAGAAGTTACTGCTATACCTAACGACTAACTCATAAGTTAGCTATCATGAGAACGTGTTACGAATGAGTAAAGCGGCAATAAAGGAAAAATCGTCCTGGATACTACGAACTCATGTCATGAATCTAAAGCTGAAAACATCACAACTTGTTCAGTACATTGTATCTGACCAAAAGTAGGTATATGACCGTTTAGTAGTCATATTTTTCTAGCTTTCATAACCACGCTTCAATATGACCATAAACACGACCATCTCAGTACTCTTTAATTTAACTCAGGTGCAATTAAAACCTCTAAATTTGTCAAAGTCATGATCATCGAACTTAGTGAGAGGAAAACATTATTCTTCTCCAATTATCAGGCTTCACCCAAAGTGTGGCTGTTGCATGTAAATTACAAACCTAAATGATATTCTGAGCATACTAAAGGACCGAGCTGAACATAGAATTAGTAATAAGTATTGGTCAAACGACAGCTTCATCTTAGTAGATAGAGGTCGCTTGGCAGGGTTGAAGTGGTGTTACTTGTAGGCACCATTTAGAGATGTGCACTTGTTAAGCCACCTATAATATTTTTATACAAGGTGGCTAAGATCTTTTTTGAGCAGGTGTTAGCCACCTATAATATTTTGTTATACCAAAAGGTGGCTAAGATCTTTTTTGAGCCTCCAAGGAACAAATTTCATCACTAAAAAATGTTGGCTCTTGAAGTCTCTTTAAGGCTTCATGCCTCTGTCCCAAATCCTCATTTGCTGTCCCATTTTATACTCAGAAAAATCTGCTGATTTCGTATAACAAACTGCTGAAGAAACCATCATTTTCTTCCCTTTTTTCTCCATATTATTCCTCTACTTTTCATAAGTTCTCCCTCCATTTATGAAAAATTCCCCTTTCATAGTTAAAAACTCACTTTTTAACTATTTCGGAACCCCCAAATCCATTTTAATCCTTGAAATTTCTCATAAAAAATCAAAGTTTTATTGCTATGGACCGAAGCCCCTTGGGCTAAGTCCTAAACCACTTCCCCCCACATGCCCATACGTTAAAACCAAATGCCAAAGCTTTTCGGCGCTAATCGAAATCGGAAACAACACAAATGGGTTGATCGGAAAGACCAGGCTCAATGGCCCGATTGCGATTGGCCCTTGACTTTATGCGCCCGGGCATATTATATTCCGTGAAAACCACCGGCCCCGCAATCGGGCGCCTTTTCCCTTTAACTTATATATTTTCCACCCAATCCATTATAACTTGTTTTTATTGCAAAACTTTGGTTTTCATATGTTTAAAGGTTTTTTCTGCCGGTACGTAGGTCGAAGCAATCCTGACCGTTGATCTAGTCCTTCGATCCAACGGTCCGCGCACAATCGCATCGCAACTTTTCCCTGTTACGCAATCGCATGCCCATCTCTGCGACCTCCGATTCATTCCCCGTCGTTGATCTGGTCCTCAGATCAACGGCCAGCGCTCAATCGCAAGTTTCAATCGCAGTGTTTCAATCGCATGTTGTTGAGTGACCTCCCCGATTGCGACCCTCCGATTAAATCTGGACCGTCCACGTGTCCAGATCGGACGGTCCAAAACTGCTCCTCCTTATTCTTCTCCCGCTATCCTTTTTGCCTTTCTATGCAGATCTCCACCGTTGCTTGTCTTCATCCAACGGCTACGCTCCTCCACCGCCATCTGAAGCAGTTTAAACCCAAAAAACGCAGGATTTCTTAATTGTTTTGTGTTTTGTTGAAGGTGATTTCAATGGTTCTATGTGTATTATAAAGAAACGTCGGAGGCGGGAATGACGATTCCTACGCCCACGATCTACCGTAGGGAACCATTTGTAGGTTTTGATTCGAAGTTTAATCAATGTTTCATGAGCATTGATAGCACACGAAGGCTTGCGCGGCCTCTGCACATCAATTCAAAAACAGTTAAAGAGTATCAGTTTGAAGACAGAGCACAGCAGATAAAGATTGAAGATGGTTTTTTGGGGATTACGGCTAAGACCGTTATCAAAAGCCTAATCCCCAATCTAAAATACAGTTTAAAAAGAAAATCATAAATGTTTTGATGACAGAAAGGTTTCCACCGCTTCAACTGAGGAAAATTGATTCCTCAGCTACTACAAAGAGCCACCTGTTGCCTCAAACCTTTCAAACAGAGGCCGAAGTTATTGCTTAAAGAAATATCTACCTTCAGCGCAGCCAGGGAGTTAATTCCGCCACAGGAAACTGATGCAACAACTATCTGCGGAGTTATTTCACATAGCATATGAGCCTCAAAGTCAAATAAAACTCACTTCGAGTTTTAAATCATAAATGTAAAAGTTAATGCAGCACTTCCACCTGTAATTTCTCCAATCGATGCCTCTCAAAGGGCCGAGAAGTCTTCACTCTGCATTAACTGTCCTTGAGATATTTTGTTAAAATCTCACCTCCTCATCTTCCTATAAGTACTTCTACAGAAGATGAGAAATCGTTGGTTGCAGAACTTTGAAATACACTTGAGCTTGAGATGCAGCACTTCCACCTGTAATTTCTCCAATCGATGCCTCTCAAAAGGCCGAGAAGTCTTCACTCTGCATTAACTGTCCTTGAGATATTTTGTTAAAATCTCACCTCCTCATCTTCCTATAAATACTTCTACAGAAGAGGAGAAATTGTTGGTTGCAGAACTTTGAAATACACTTGAGCTTGAGACTTCTATTTGTACATAGTATTCACTAGCCCTTGAAGCTCTGTTTGTGCTAGAGTAGTTAGGTTGAATAGTGAAGATGATTGCTGAACTAAAACATTGGACTTGAAGTTTGTAGCTGGTTTGACATCAATATAAAAGCTGTTTCATGGGATCCTGATCTATATTGACGGTGATGTTATTCTCATTTGTAACTTGTTGTTTTATTTATGTTTTCATGTTGTTTCATTTTCCACTGTAAAGAACAGTTTAAACAGGGTTATGACCTGCTGTATATCAGTAACCTTCTCTGGCTGAGAAATCTTTATTTGAATGTTTTCTTCCAATCTGTGTTATTCAGGAATGACTTAATTCAGTTTTAGGCATGAGAATGCTGGTGTTCCCTCATTTTACCGTCCTAGCTGAATATTATTTCTGAATGTTACTTTCAGTATGTGTTATGTGATGATGAACTAAAGGAAGATATGGTTAGCCCTGGTCCCAGACTTGTCTGCATAACTAACAGATTGTTTCCCTTGGAATGTGTTAAAAGCTGGCTAGTTTAGAAGCACTTCCTAGATCTTAGACCATTCTGTGTTATCTTTGTGTCTCCCCTTGTTTTGTATGTTTTCTATTGGAAGTGTGTCAAAGGCTGGTTGGTTTAAAAGCACTTACCAGATCCTAGTCTGCTTTCGTGTCCTCCTAAAGTGTTTGCCAAAGGCTGACTGGTTTAAAAGTACTTATCAGATCCTAGGCTGCTCTTCGTTCTGCATCTGTTTAATTCCCCTTCTTAGTGTATCACTCCATTCCATAAATCAAAATTTAAAGAAATCCTTAGACATAGATGACTTTCCCCTTGGATCACACTTGATGTTGTTCTTCAATTAAAGCCCAGATATGACTCCACAACCCAATGGACTAAAAACCAGCGTTATATCTATCTTTCTGCCAGATCTGTTCTATTTTCTTGCAACTTCTCACTTTTGAAACTTTTGCACTTAGGACTTTCTCCTCAAGTAACATTTCATGCTCAACCATCCAAAACAAAACAAAACCCGTGGCCTTCATAACTAGCCTAATATCATTACCCTAAACTTCAAAGACAATATCCATCTTTGTACATATTGGAGAGATCCCTCTCCGGATTCAGGAGGGCTAGATCCTAGAATCCCAAAGTTGGTTGAAATGATGTTAACTCTGTGATTGGACTCTCCCAATCTTGCTAATAAATTACAGAGACCTAACATTTCTGGCGACTCCACTGGGGACCCCTTACCCAGAATCTTCATAACATCTTGTGAGTCAAAAGCAGCCTTTTCAAGCACTATCAAGAAATGGTAATTAAGATGAAGCTCAATTCAATCGGTGACAAACTAGGTCAACCCTAGGATTCTTTTAAGTTTTTTATCTAACCTTGGAAAATCAGCTGGCTTAGCCATAAGAGTAGATTGCCTTTGTCTCGCGACCTTAGCTAAGTTTTGAAACAAAGTTAGCGTATTCTTAACAACCATAAAACTGAAAAATGACTTAGAAAAACCTAAAAATATTTCAGATTGGAATTAAATAAACATGGTGGTGGACCATAAGACCTTTTACCTCTGAAAGGAGCTAAAAATTTCCACTTGGCGACTCCACAATCCTAGCAGACCCTAAGACTCCACTGGGAAGAACCCTTGTCATTAATAAAACCATTCAAACTCACTTAGAGGACTGTGGGATTTAAAATTCTAAAAACAGATTGGTTAACCTCTCCAAGATTGTCATATCTGGTTGAACTTTTCTTGTTTCAGGTCTAAACAACATAGCATAGTGGCTTCTAAAAAGATTCACACTAGAGCCCACCCAGACCCTAACCCACCTGAGATAGTTGATAATCCATAAGGTATCTTTTGGAAGTCTCCTAAGGTTAAATTATTAACTGTTTTCAGATCACCCTTGAGAGCTAAATCAGTCCCTGAAAATCTTTCAGCTCTGCAACAATCACAAACTGACTTAGTGAACCCGTTTAGGACTAGGTCATTTGATGATATAATCCAGTTAGACTCTGAATCTTCACTTTCATCTCCTGAAACAAGTGAACATCCTGGTAGCAGGGAAACAACACCTCCTGATTTACATTTCCTTCACAATTTAGGTGTCTCCCATCCAAGATCATCTCAACAGTCTACTCCTGGTCCATCCACTTCTACTCACCCTACATCCACTTCTACTCACCCTACATCCACTGTTCAAACCACTTCACCTCAGCCCACTTTCCCTTCTGTAAATCCACCTCCACCTCCTTCCATGGCAACATGGTATGCTCCCTTAGCCCTTAATATACCACTAGTCAATCTTCCACCGGACTATCAGTCCAAAATTCCATTATATGATGCTAATAATGCTACAACTGCATCACAACATGTGGATAAGATGAATGACTATTTTGATCGAAATGAAATCGATGATGATTCTATCAAGCTCAGACTGTTTTCTCAGAGCTTAAGGGGAGAAGTAAGAAAATGGTTTAAAGGTTTAGCCCCCCGTAGTATAAATGACCTCCAAGGCTTCCATCAGACATTCTTAAATAAGTGGGAAGTGAGAAAGAATCCTCTCCAAGTCCTTGCCGACTATAACAATCTCCATAGGAACCCTGGGGAAAGTGTACAATCTTATTGTACCAGATTTAACAGCGTCTATAATGCACTTTCCCCCGAACTAAAACCTCCTCAGGGCTCAGCTTTAAACAAATTTCCTGAAGGGTTTGATCCATACATGACATATTCACTTAGAGAAAGAGTTTTTGCAACCCTTGAAGACATGCAAAGGGGTGCTCTTTCTGTGGAAGTAAACTTGATGGAGAAAAGAGCAAGAATGAAGAGCGAGAAGAGAGTATATTTTAGAGAGGAATCTACCCCTTCCACTTCAAGCTCAAAGATGGAGAGAATGATGGAAGAAATTATGAAAGAGATGAGCATAATTAAGAGAGCACAAGCAAATCAAAATCAAACTGCTCCTCAAAATAGAAACCAGAATCAGAATGTTAGAAGGAACCAACCTCCAAACAGACCCAGGGAAGATGATCAACAGATCACTCCTCCCTTTCATCAAAACTATGTAAGTGAGGTTGAACAAACAAAAGACATAGCAGAGGAAGAGGATATCAACATGTTTGGGGAAGAGGATGATGACTTTGAGGTTCATTATGATAATAAACAAGGTCTTTACACACCTTACGACGAAAAAAGAAATGATAATGAAAATTATTATCGAGACATGGAAAATGTCGTCATAGAACCTCAAAGAGAATATGACCTTAGAAGCAAGACCAGTCAACAAGCCCCCAACACCAAAACCTCTGACAAATCCTCTCAAAGCAGCACCACAGCTAAACCCAAAACAGCCAAACAAAAAGACAAAACAGTGGCTGTTAATTCTGATAAGGATAAGGAGAAAAACACTCAAAATTCTGAAAAACAGAGTGAAGACATCAGCAGTACTAACACTTCAGCTAGTACTCCTTCTACAACAATTGTGTCAAGTAAAACAAATCAGCAAGCTGTAATTGTTGATAGAGTGACAGCTAATAAGGTTGAAACAAGTGCTTCAAAGAATCAAACCCCTTTCAGCCTTGAACAGGAAATCTTAAAGATCAAAATCTCTGTTCCATTAACTGAGTTAGCTGCCCAACATGTATATAGGAACCAAATTATGAAGGATTTAAATATAGAGGAAAATGAAGATACAGTTAATCTTAGTGACGACCTACCAGAGTTGATTTTTGGCCCTAAGATTGAAGGGAAGTTTCAAGAAGGACCAGTTCCTCCCTTTTATGTGAGTTTGAACATTCATGACAAAATTCTACACAACGCTATGCATGATTCCGGGGCTTCCCATAATTTAATGCCTAAAGCTGTGATGGAGAGCCTTGGTTTAGAAATTACCAGACCCTACAAAGACCTATACTCCTTTGACTCAAACAGAGTAAAATGTCTAGGATTGATCAAAGACCTCCGTGTTAACCTAGCCCAGATTCCAGCCAAATGTTTACTCATGGACATTGTTGTGGCTGATGTTCCCCCAAAGTATGGAATGCTTTTATCAAGATCTTGGGGAGCTAAGTTACAGGGGACTATGCAGATGGACATGACATATGCGACCATCCCGGTTTTCAATCAGACCAGAAGACTTTACAAGGAGTCTCATATGCAATACACGGTTACAAGTCAAGACAGACCACGAAACTCTCCTATATATTCTGTCAATACAGGCCTTGATTCTTTTATCATGTTTAACAACGAAACTCCTAGTGAACAAGTCACTTTAACAGAATTAAAGGCTGACAGGGAAGAAGAGTATAATAACGCAGAAGTGTCCAAACAGTTTACCACATGTGAAAACATTAGTAAACAAAGCATAGGTCTTGATTTACCGGTTATGAGTCCATTGTTTTTAGCACTTAACAACCCAGATAATACCCCTAACGTTTCTGGCATCATCCCTCAATCTATTGAAGAATTTGAGGAGTCAAAACAAATTCAATTGGGTGCTGCTAACCATGAACAGTCAGAAGTCACCATAGTTAAAAAGGACAATCGCCAAACAGACGAAACCAAAGACAATCCTTTATGGAGTATGTATTTTGATGGGTCATGCACTAGAAATAATGCTGGTGCAGGGGTTTGGATCATTAACACTGAAAAAAACCACACAGAATGCATCTCATGAAAATTAAACTTTCAGTGTTCCAACAACATAGCAGAATATGAATCCCTTCTCTTAGGCTTGCATCTCTTGAAGAAATTAGGAGCCAGAAGAATTAATGTGTACGGGGATTCTGAGTTAATCATTAAGCAAGTCAATGGGGAGTATAATGAAAATCATCCCAGACTTAGAGCCTATCGGAATGATGTCATGGATCTGTTGACAACATTTGAGTCAAACCTGAGTTTCATCCCAAGGAAAAAGAACATCATGGCCCACAATTTAGCCTTTGCGGCCAGAACATGTTTAACGCCATATGAGACTGGAGACAACACAACTCCGATAAAATTTAGACTGGCAGTGCCTGATAACGAAAAATATTGGCAAGTGTTTGACAATGACAAACAAATAGAAGACTTCATGCAATTCAGAAATGAGTTCGAACTACACAGTTCAGATTCAGATTATGATACAGACTGCAGTGAAGAAAAATTTCTTGGTGAAGAAGAATCGTCTCCTCAACCTGCCAATATTAACCTATTGTCTAGCGAACTTAGGAGAAAAACAGAATTAAGTGCAGAGTTAGAAAAGGAAGAATTACAAACTCTGCATTCTAAAGATGAAAATTTTCCGAGTGGTCTAACGCCTTTAGAGGAATTGTTCAATTTTAATGATGTGGCCAATAAACCAAAACTGGAACCTGTAGAGACTGAAGTAGAAGAGTGCAATATAGGCAGTGAGGAAAAACCGAAAATGATCAAGCTGTCCAAAACTTTGCCAGCTCACATTAAACTCAAATACTTAGAGCTGTTCAAAGAATTTTCTGATGTTTTTGCTTGGAGTTACGAAGATCTCAAATCCTATGACACTGAAATAATACAGCACAAAATCCCTCTTAAAGAAAACCAAAAACCATTCAAACAAAAACTGCGCAGAATAAACCCTGTCCAGTTGCCATTGGTTAAGAAGGAAATCATGAAGATGCACGATGCTGGCATTATTGTCCCTATTAGATATTCCGAGTGGGTATCTAATCTGGTGTCCGTTAGGAAGAAGACTGGAGAAATCAGTCTTTGTATAGACTTTAGAGAGTTAAACAAAGCTTCGTTAAAAGACAACTACCCTTTACCAAAAATGGATCACATTTTACAAAGGGTGGTGGGGTCTAAAAGGATTTCGTTGCTTGATGGCTATTCAGGGTATAATCAGATTTTAGTTCACCCTGCTGATCAATTAAAGACAATTTTCACTACTCCATGGGGCACTTTCATGTATGTGAAGATGCCTTTTGGTCTAATGAACGCTGGAGCAACCTTTCAGAGAGCCATGGACATAGCATTCTCGGAAGAATTGGGCTTCTTCATCATTATCTATCTAGATGATGTCACCGTGTTTTCAAAAACAGATGAAGAACATTTAGAACATTTGAGAAAAGTTTTCGAGAAGTGCAAAAGGTTTGGAATATCTTTAAACCCTAAGAAGACACTATTTGTTCTCCAAGAAGGTAAGCTTCTTGGACACATTATTTCAGAAGAAGGTATAAAGATAGATCCAAAGAGGATTGAGGCTATATTGCAAATCTCTCATCCTCAAAATATCAAAGAGTTGCAGTCTTTCATTGGAAAGATTAACTTTTTAAGAAGGTTCATCCCTAATTTGGCAGAGCTCCTTAGAAATATCACAAACATGTTGAAGAAGGAACAAGGGATAAAATGGACCTTGGAAGCAAAGACATCCTTTGAGCTGGTGAAACAAGCATTAACCAAAACACCGGTTCTCATAAGCCCTGATTTTTCAAAAGATTTTTATATCTTCTCATTTGCATCAGAACATACCATTGCTGCTGTCCTTTTACATAAAAATCCACAAGGACAAGAGCAGCCTATTGCATTCTTTAGCAAGGCATTGAGGGATGCCCCTTTGAAGTATAATATTATGGAAAAACAAGATTTTGCTTTGGTTAAAGCATTAAAAGACTTCAGAGTATACATCCTTCACTCACACATCATTGCCTTTGTCCCAAATTCAGTTGTAAAAGATATTCTAACACAAGACCCAGATGGTAAGAGAGGTAAGTGGATTTCTGTTATTCTCGAATATGATTTAGAGATAAAACCCACTAAACTCATCAAAGGCCAAGGTCTAGCTAGATTAATGGCTGAATCCAATTTTGAAGTTCTTGATATTAATGTGATTAATGCTTTGGACAGCCAAGAAGAATTCTCAACTCCCATTATTGAAAACCATTTTCTGAATTCTCCTTGGTATGCTGATATCGTTTATGTTTTGCTTAATTTAAACATGCCTCCCGGTTTATCGAAAACGAAGGCAAGGTTCTTAAAACTGAAAGCAGTAAACTATTGCATTATAGATAGGTGTCTTTATTGGAAAAATGCTAGTGGTATATTGCTTAAATGTTTGCCTGAGTTTGATGCAGAGAAGATTAAGCAGGAATTTCATGAAGGAGAGTGTGGAGGCCATTTGTATTGGAAGTCAACAGCCAACAAAATTTTGAGGGCTGGTTTCTTTTGGCCCACCCTTTTTCCCGATGTTCACAAAATGACAACTACTTGCCATAAATGCCAATTGTTTGAGGGCAAGAGAAAATTATTACCCCTTCCTTTGCATCCAATCACTGTTGAAGCTCCTTTTCAACAGTGGGGACTTGACTTCATAGGTGAAATCCATCCCTCATCTTCTGCCCAGCATAGATGGATCCTTACTGCCACAGACTATTTCACTAAATGGATAGAAGCCATTCCTTGTAGGCAAGCCAATGATTCAATTATTATAAAGTTCATGGAAAGCAATATCCTTTCCAGATTTGGCTGCCCTACCAAGATCATCACGGATAATGCAGCAGCATTTAGAAGCAAGAAAATGGTGGAATTCTGTCACAAGTACCAGATAACATTGGGACACTCCATAGCCTATTATCCTCAGGGTAATGGACTCGCAGAGTCTTCCAACAAAAGCTTGGTGAACATAATAAAGAAACTGTTGGAAGACAACAAGAAGTCTTGGCACACAAAGCTGATCCATGCACTCTGGGCTGACAGATTAACTTTGAAGAAATCCATTGGTATGTCACCTTTCCAGCTTGTATATGGTACAGATGCAATTTTTCCTAACAGCCTGGGTGTACCAGTTATGAAGTTAATTCAAGAGTTGCAGACTGAGGATAATGACATGATCAGAAGAATAAATCAGACCATTCATCTTCAGCAAATCAGAGAGGAAGTGTACAACAAAACATTGCAGAAACAGGATAGCATTAAGAAGCTTTTTGACAGAAGAACAAAGGCCAGCAATTTCAAGATTGGGGACAAAGTTTTAAAGTGGGATTCAAAGAGAGAAGATAAGGGAAAGCATGGTAAATTTGACAATCTATGGCTTGGCCCTTACTCTATCCATTCAGTTGCTGGAAACAATGCATTCTTCTTACAAGAGCTGGATGGAACAGATTTGTTTGGGGGTCCTGTCAATGGCAGGATGCTCAAGCATTACTTATCTTGATTCATGATATGTTTTTAAGCCTTCTTTTTTCTTTTTTCCATTGTAAAAATTTCATCCATCATTGCATTCAAAGTTATGAAAAATCAAAAAATACAAAAACAAACAAAGAAAGAAAAGAGGGCAGAAATGAAGAACAAGAAAGGCACAGCCCCATGCCAAAAAGAGAAAAAAAAAATCTGAAAGTGTGCAAGCTTAAAATGCCACTCCTGCAAAACACACTTCTAGTTAGTCAAACTGTTTAATATTGACTAATTAGCTTTCAATTTTCTGCTGATAGGGTAGTGAATTTGATTTGCCAAACTGTTTAATCTTGGCTCATCAGTAGATAGATTAGAATAGAAATTAAGGTTCAAACATGTTCAAAATCTGAACCAAAGTTTCCAAAGAGAGATGACTCAAAACTGTTTTATTTTTCTGAGTCATAAAAGAGAAAAATTGGTTCTAATTTGCCCAAAATCTGAATCAGATATCAAGAAAGAGACAGCTCAAAACAAAATTAAAAACAGAGCTGTAAAGAAAAAGAAGGCCATAATGAGAAACTTTCAGATCTTAAGCCTTCCATTTTGATTTAATTTTATGCAAATAATAATCTATGAGCAGCTTGTTTTTATGCCATAGATCATAGCAAGTCGAACAACTCAATCTTGACTTGACTATTTTTAAATTTCTGTTGTAGAATTTAGAGAATGAAAGTTTGTTGGACTGTTTAATCCCAACAAACAGTAGACTAGGTAGAGAAATATCTGAGCTCAACTGTTTAATCTGAGTTCAGGGAGAAATAAGGATTAGAAATAGATTAGATTTCTTTCTTTCAAAAGAATAAAATGTTGTGAATAGAGTTTTCCAATCCAAGTGCACTCTGATGAAGAAAAAATTCTAGATCTGTAGGATTGGGTAGGTAGCAAGATGGTTGATAAAGGTCCATTGTTTTCATGGCTGCCAAATATGTTTTTGGAAAAAGATCATTCAAATCACAGAAGGACAGCCCAATGGATGAGGCAACTAATCAGTCTCCCAGAAATCAGCTCTGAATTCTTGATGCCTACAAGAAGGCACCATCCCCAAGTGGAGCCACTGTTAGCCACCTATAATATTTTGTTATACCAAAAGGTGGCTAAGATCTTTTTTGAGCCTCCAAGGAACAAATTTCATCACTAAAAATGGTTGGCTCTTGAAGTCTCTTTAAGGCTTCATGCCTCTGTCCCAAATCCTCATTTGCTGTCCCATTTTATACTCAGAAAAATCTGCTGATTTCGTATAACAAACTGCTGAAGAAACCATCATTTTCTTCCCTTTTTTCTCCATATTATTCCTTTACTTTTCATAACTCCTCTTCTTTCCATTTATGAAAAATTCCCCTTTCATAGTTAAAAACTCACTTTTTAACTATTCCGAAACCCCCAAAACCATTTAAAACTTTGAAACCTTTCATGGAAAACAAGTTTTATTGCTATGGACCTAAGCCCCTTTGGGCTAAAGTCCTAAACCACTTCCCCCCACATGCCCATACGTTGAAACCAAACGCCAAAGCTTTTCGGCGCTAATCGCAATCGGAAACAACACAAATGGGTTGATCGGAAAGACCAGGCTCAATGGCCCGATTGCGATTGGCCCTTGTCTTTATACTCCCGGGCATATTACATTCTGTGAAAACCACCGGCCCCGCAATCGGGCGCCTTTTTCCCTTTAACTTATATATTTTCTGCCCGAGCCATTATAACTTGTTTTTATTGCAAAACTTTGGTTTTCATATGTTTAAAGGTTTTTCCGCCGATGCGTAGGTCGAAGCAATCCTGACCGTTGATCTAGTCCTTCGATCCAACGGTCCGCGCACAATCGCATCGCGACTTTTCCCTGTTGCGCAATCGCATGCCCATCTCTGCGACCTCCGATTGCGATCCCTCCGATTCATTCCCCGCTGTTGATCTGGTCCTCAGATCAACGGCCAGCGCTCAATCGCAAGTTTCTAATCGCATGCGTTTTTGTTTCATCCCCGATTGAGACCCTCCGATTAGATCTGGACCGTCCACGTGTCCAGATCGGACGGTCCAAAACTGTTCCTCCTTATTCTTCTCCCGCTATCCTTTTTGCCTTTCTATGCAGATCTCCACCGTTGGTTACCCTCATCCGACGGCTACGCTCCTCCCCCGCCATCCGAAGCAGTTTAAACCTATTTCCGCAGGATTTCTTAACTGTTGTTGTGTTTTGCAGGCGTTTTAATGGTTTTCCATTATAGAATGAAGGAAAACCGAGGGATGGGAAAGACGTTTCCTGTGCCTTTGGGCTATCTTAAGGAGGCCATTCACGGGGTTCTATTCCATGTCTCGTCAGTACTCTATGATTATTGATGCCGTAAAGCCCAGTGCGGGTCTGCACATCGACAAGACACTGTTTTAAATCAAACACAGTTAAAGAGTATCAGTTTTGAGAATAAAGCACAACAGATGAAGATTGAAGACAGTTTTTATGGGGATTACGGCTAAGACAGTTATCAAAAGCCTAATCCCCAAACTAAAACACAGTTTAAATGAAAAAACCTAAAGTGTTTTATCAGAAAAAAAGCCTCCACTGCCACATCTGAGGCGAATTGATTCCTCAGCTACCACCGAGCCACCTGGTGCCTCAAACCATTCAACCAAAGGCTCAGTTATTGAAGAAAATCAGATATCTGCCTCCAGCCCAGCCAGGGAGTTACTTATGCAAGGAAACCAATGAATAAATATCTGCAGAGTTACTCCAAGACGCAACATATGAGCCTCAAAGTCAAATGAAACTCACTTCGAGTTTTAAATCATAAATGTAAAAGTTAATGCAGCACTTCCACCTGTAATTTCTCCAATCGATGCCTCTCAAAGGGCCGAGAAGTCTTCACTCTGCATTAACTGTCCTTGAGATATTTTTTTAAAATCTCACCTCCTCATCTTCCTATAAGTACTTCTACAGAAGAGGAGAAACTGTTGGTTGCAGAACTTTGAAATACATTTGAGCTTGAGACTTCTATTTGTACATAGTATTCACTGGCCCTTGAAGCTCTGTTTGTGCTAGAGTAGTTAGGTTGAATAGTGAAGATGATTGCTGAACTGAAACATTGGACTTGAAGTTTGTAGCTGGTTTGACACCAATATAAAAGTTGTTTCATGGGATCCTGATCTATATTGACGGTGATGTTATTCTCATTTGAAACTTGTTGTTTTATTTCTGTTTTCATGTTGTTTCATTTTCCACTGTAAAGAACAGTTTAAACAGGGTTAGGACCTGCTGTATATCAGTAACCTTCTCTGGCTAAGAAATCTTTATTTGAATGTTTTCTTCCAATCTGTGTTATTTAGGAATGACTTAATTCAGTTTTAGGCATGAGAATGCTGGTGTTCCCTCATTTTATCGTCCTAGCAGAATATTATTTCTGAATGTTACTTTCAGTATGTGTTATGTGATGATGAACTGAAGGAAGATATGGTTAGCCCTGGTCCCAGACTTGTCTGCATAACTAACAGATTGTTTCCCTTGGAATGTGTTAAAAGCTGGCTAGTTTAGAAGCACCTGCTAGATCTTAGACCATTCTGTGTTATCTTTGTGTTTCCCCTTGTTTTGTATGCTTTCTATTGGAAGTGTGTCAAAGGCTGGTTGGTTTAAAAGTACTTACCAGATCCTAGTCTGCTTTCGTGTCCTTCTTAAAGTGTTTGTCAAAGGCTGACGGGTTTAAAAGTACTTATCAGATCCTAGGCTGCTCTTCGTTCTGCATCTGTTTAAATTCCCCTTCTTTATGTATCACTCCATTCCATAAATCAAAATTTAAAGAAATCCTTAGACATAGATGACTTGCCCCTTGGATCACACTTGATGTTGTTGTTCAATTAAAGCCCAGATATGACTCCATAGCCCAATGGACTAAAAACCAGCGTTATATCTATCTGTCTGCCAAATCTGTTCTATTTGCTTGCAACTTCTCACTTTTGAAACTTTTTGCATTTAGGATTTTCCCCTCAAGTAATATTTCATGCTCAACCATCCAAAACAAAACAAAACTCGTGGCCTTCATAACTAGCCCAATATCATTACCCTAAACTTCAAAGACAATATCCATCTTTGTACATATTGGAGAGATCCCTCTCCGGATTCAGGAGGGCTAGATCCTAGAATCCCAAAGTTGGTTGAAATGATGTTAACTCTGTGATTGGACTCTCCCAATATTGCTAATAAAATACAGAGACCTAACAGTAGGGATTGGGTGCAACAACTTGATAATAATATATTTAATTTATATGTACATTTGAAACTTAATAATGCACATTTCAAATGTAATTACATCTATATTTCATATTTTAACTATTGGGTTATTATAATACATATGACACTATGAGTTTTTAATTTTTTTATGGGTGCATTTGTTCCCATCTATGTGGGCATATGGACACCATTTTCACACAAAAAATTCCATGATGGACACATCACACAAGAATGTTGAGTGGAAGTCGATTTTGATCAATCTAGTCGATCTAGCCATCGTGATAAAAAACTAGTACGAGGGACGTTAGGTTACGTTGGAAATATACAAGAGATCATTGAATTGGATTTCTCTTCTTTCTAATGTGTTATTTTTAGGTGCAAGTGGTGGGACACCTTTGATCAGAATAATGTAAAGGAATATCGTGATAGTAGGCTGATATGCATCAACTCTAGAAAGATGTGGGATGAAGCTAAGGAGCCCTATGTTCTCCCCAAACACTACAACCAGGTGTGTTTTTTACCTAGATGTATTGGATAGGGATTGGTGGTTCATATTGTGACATGAGCCTAGATCAAAACATATTTTTGGGAACAATAGTGTTATCATGCCATGCGAGCTATAGGATAATGGGGGTGCTCATGAGAACTGAGAGTGATATGGTACATGTGTTATTTCATCAATATCTATAATTTTTAAGATGGGTTTTTATAAAGAAGATTAATTCAAAAACAATGGCGTACTGTATAAAATTCTTTTTTTTTGTATGTAAGATCATAATAAAATAATGATAATTATAAAGTACATGAATTTATTTGCATTATTTTCTAAAATTTATTATCTTACAAATTGATATTATTCTAGATTTATTGTTCTACAATTATTTAAAAATTTTCAAATTTACAAATTAAAATTTTTTAATAAACTAATTTCACATTAATAAAATTAAAATTTTCACATTAATACAAATAAAATTTTACAAATATTTTAGATACAATTACAATTAAAAATAGAATTAGAATTATAATTACAATTAGAATTACAATTACAATTACAATTACAATTTTACAATTTCACATGCAATTACAATTAAAATTACAATTACAATTTTAGAATTTTACATACAATTACAATTTTACAATCAGTTCACACTAATACAATTAAAATTTTAGAAATAGTTTACATACAATTACAGCTACAATTTTACAATTTCACGTACAATTAGAATTAGAATTACAATTACAATTTTACTTTACACACAATTACAATTACAATTTTTTAATTTTACATAAAATTTACAATTACAATTACAATTTCACAAATTTACATATATACCATTACAATTACAATTTTAGAATTTTACATACAATTACAATTACAATTACAAATTTTCAATTTTACATATATAAAATTATAATTAAAATTAAAATTACAATCATTTCACAATAAATTAAATATTACAATTACAAAATAGAATTTTATGAATATTTTACATACAATTACAATTACAAATACAATTAAAATTTTCAAATTTTACATACAATCAGAATTAGAATTACAACTTCACAATTTCTCATATATTCAATTACAATTAAAATTACAATTACAATGATTTCACAAAAAATTAAATATTACAATTACAATTACAATTTTAGAATTTTACATACAATTAAAATCAAATTTTAATTTTACAATTTTTCACATATACAATTACAATTAAAATTACAATCACAAATGCAAATACAATTTTACAATTTTACATACAATTAAAATTAAATTTTCAATTACAATCACGACATAATATTTAATAAATATCATGATCATTTAATATTAAATTAATTAATAAACATCACGATCATGATAACCATCATACAAAATATCTTATTCGACTAAAAAACACATTCACATTCGCTAACATCATTGTGATCATGATCATCTAACAAAACATAATTAGCATTATATAACATCATCACAACATAAACATCAAATATATATCTCATGTCAAATAACTTCTATCACATACACGTATATATACAAGCTGAACATTAAATGAACATATCTAAGATGACCTAACAATATACACATCATGATGATCACTAACATGTAAATTAAGTACATTTGCAACATGAACATAAAATACATGGACCATATATATATAATTGTATAATGTCAAAAATATACAACTTTAATATAAATGTCAAATATCAGCTCATAGTACAATAACATCAATAGTAGTAGTAATCGAGGCCTGCTCAGTCAATGATGCAACGTCGACAAGCTCAGATACATGTTGATCGTCACGTGCTTGATGATCTGGTACTGGTGCCTCATGGTGATTAGGATCAATTGTTGGTTGCTCCTCGTGATGACTCGACATGGTCGATGGTCCATCCTCCTCATGATCCCGAGTACTGATGGATGTTGTAGGTTGCTGACTCGACGTGGCTGATGGTCCAACCTTCTCTACATCATAACTATTGGTCGATGTTGTAGGATGCTCATCTGACACAGTGCGAGGTGAATGATGATCACTCCCATGATCATGATCATCGAATGATGCATCACTGCTCGCGGATTGTCAACGTGTTGCATTGCGAAGATGCCTATAACGTTGAAGGGAACTCCTCAACCACGTAACTAAGGTCGTAGCTCCTACGACATGCCGCATCAGGTTGTACATGTCACGCGAAATGCATTTCCATATATGTAAGAACCTACCATCGACCTATATATCTTTTATAGTGGCGTGCCTGACTCGCACCTCAACAAACAATGCACAGAGTTGGTCACCCAACTCCATCCTAAATCTACTGTCAAGTCTACACCTAGCAAAAGGCAATATCGACGCACCAATAGGAGTAGGTCTTTCTGCACCTACCTCATGATCCTCAGCATCTACCATGTCTTGATCATCATCAAGATCCACACCTGGATCATTTGGTGTCACTGGGATCTCATTGCCATCAAAATAACTAATTTCTACAAAATATATATAAGCACACAACAATAATTAGAAAATTTCATTAAATATTTTAATAAAAACAAGTTAAAGAAAAATTTAGAATAAATTTAAATAAAACAATAATATTACCTCTATCATCCAGCAGCTCATCATCTGTGAAGAGGATGTTAGCACACCCTCGCCAATCCAAACCAGCATAACGACAGGGGACCATAATGAAGGGATTCTTGTCAAAACTATCTAGTAACTCTAGTGCATCATGCCATATCCTCGTGGAAAACCCAGCCACACCCATCTTGGGCATCATTTGTCCCCACATGTGCATTTGTGAATGCAGCATCGGCCTACAAGGCTGCTGAAAAAAATAGGCCTCGTCTCTTTAAACCTCTCAAAAAATAAGAAAAATAGCTCCGAAGAAAAAGGGAATTTGACCCTCCCTTATGCGTGAGCACGACATCTATCTAAGGCTGTACAGAACTACTACAAAAAAATGGCAGACCACCTGAAAAGTCGTGGCTCCTATACTAAAGAACCAACATAATATAGAAGTGGGCAACTAATGTGTTTCCCTTAACCGTTGTTGTGTTAAATGGTCGAAATCATAAGTGAGAGGCACCTCACCTCCTCACTACCAAATGCAAGAATACGTAATTGACCTTCGGAGACCTGAAAATTTGGAGGAGATAGTATATCCGTGTTAATATATCTTTCAGATTACACCAACTGAATCCCTATTGCATCACCAACTACAATCTCTGGGAACGAGGGAAAATCTACCCGTACCCTCGATAGCCCAATAATGAGATAGATGTCCTCAGTGGATGTGTACCACTCTTTAGGACCAACCCGAAAAGCCTGTAGTAGGCATTCCTTTAGGGAAGTAACCTCCTCATAGAACTTGAGGAGGCCTACCTACCTTAGGAGCCCCTGGTTAGACGCTATAATAGGTTGAGGGTACGCATCTCTGTCCCTCTCTCCGGCCTCCCACAGGCAAACCATGTTCTACTGGTTCGCCTGTTGTTGTTGTTATTCCCTCTCTTCTCTCCTTTCACATCGCTGAATGATTCACATATTAAATATTTTTTTTATTAAATGAGACATTTATTTATGAATATACATATATAATTAAAAAAAATAGTCAGTGCAGCACAAAAAATAGGCATGCACCGGTAACGGTGCCTCTTCTTTTTTTTGCACACTGAGGCAGTGCACCAAAAAATTTGCAGAGCACCCGAAACGGTGCACCTAAAAATTTTTAGCACACCTTCCTCGTGTCATTGTTCAAAATTCAATAGTGTGGTGGTATAACATACCACACCGTTGACCATGGACCAGTGTCGGGAGGGCAGTACGCTGGCCAAACTATATGCCTTGGGCCATATATGTTAGTCAGTGCACCACTTTCCTAACATCACTACATAGTAAGAGATGCGGTCTTTTACCAGGCTGCACCGTTGACCATGTCTAATTTCTAGAATGAAATGCGCTAAAAAATTACCTATCCAAGAGTGGATATTTCTGTCAATGCACCACGTTCTCGCTATTCGACAGGGTGAACGGTGCGACCAGGCAACCAACCGCACCGCACTTTTTAAAAATTTAAAAAAATCATTGTACGCCTTTCGTTACCGCCACAGAAGTGGTGTGGATACCATTAGCACAGGTGGTAGTGCGGCCTATAAATTTACAAGCACCACCATGAACCGGTGCAAGCCGAACATCTTGAATGCACTGCACAAGATTTTTTTTTTTTTAAAGATGGTAAATTTTAAGCTAATTTACAAAAAAAATCTGCTAAAATGTTTAATTATGGAAAAAAAAGGAAAATACCTATACATTTGGCCATCAAGGGAGAATATTGGCTGTATAATTTGAAAAACTAAATTTTCCCACCATTTTTCCACAATTAAAAATGTAGATGGTGGGAAATGGACAACAGCAATGCATGCAATGGGAGCACCGATCGCAAGGTACCTCACACAAGGTAAAGTTGCACTGGTTCAGTGAAAAGTTAAAAATGTGGATTTTTGGCCATATTTTTTTATTTATTTAACTCTGTTCTAGTGCACGGGTTTTATAGGTGCACCAGTGCGGGTTCTTAGGACCACACTAGAATTTTTAATTTTTGGCGCGGGGCTTTAGGACATAGCGTTGTAGAATATTTCTAAATCACCGGTGCACTAGAGTAATAAGACGCACCGGGTGGGTTTGTAGGGAGAGCATGGTGTTCCGGTGTGCAATTTTTTTGTGTGCACCGATGCTTTCTCTAGTTAAATGAACTAGTGTGGTTTATGATGATAAGCGCACCGGAAGAAAAAAATCTGCAAAAACGTCCACCTGCCAACCTCCTCTTGTAACCTCGGCTAAAAATGGATGTCCGGGGAATTTTTGTAAGGGGATCCTAAAAAACATCCACTAGAGGGTATTTTCCTTGTAATGATGTTTTCACTCATAAATGAATAAGTAATGAATGCAAGACCTAATTTATTTCAAGACAACTAATGATACAAGGTAGGGACCCTTCTTGTTAAACCTGAGATTATTTTCCAATCCCTCATGTTTAGTCTTGCATTCATGATCTGTAGGTTGCATATCTATGAAGTGTTTGACAGAATATGAGTACTAGTTGGGGGTTTTCATGTAAATTATTGGCTTCAGTTTTTGGTTTATAATCATTGTCTTAATGTATTTTATGAGTTATGTAAGTTTATAGATTTATGGTCAGAGGCCTAGCCACAACCCTTGAAAAAATTCTTAATTTTTGCAGTCGCTAGCACAACATTAGCATGAAAAGGCCATAATCGTACTGATACAGACCTTTGGGAGCAACTGTGAACCCATATTTGTTCGAAGGCCTTGGAAAGAGAGTGATTGGGGCTCTAGCTCGCGGAAAATATGAGGTGTCATGGGGATTGGATACCTGGAGGGGTTGGGTTACTCCTGTGGGTCATGTGGCACTAGAGGGAACTCAATAAGGTCTTGTTGTGTTGATTCCATTTCCTTAAGGTCATCTAGGAGTTTGAGTCATGTCATAGTAACCCCCAACTCATGTTTACCCGGGAAAGCCGGTGAAAATGGGTAAATGTGGGAGGGGGTGTTACATATCCACTATGTAGTATGTTTGCACCTTATCTTTCATATTTGTCACACAAACCTTGTCTCTGGTTTATAATTTGATTTATGTTACTTCCTTGAATGTTTTCTAGTCTCACATGCTCCACAAGAACCAAGATTATTCACTGCATGGGATCATCCTCAACTTAGGAAACCCATACATTAATTCGATGCTTACACTATCAATTCCATAAATTCATCTTGGCGATAGGTGGTGAATAGATATAATGGCTTGGTTTTATAAGAAAATCCACCTCCTTATGCCTCTAAATCTGTGTCCCCTCCTCCTATGTAGTCAATTTTTTTATTTCCAACTTATTTACATGAATTAAAATTCATAGCAAGATTAACCACATGGATAACAAAAAGGGATATCATGGTGGAAGGGTGGGATGAGGACAATGAACATAAGGCCATTATGGAAACAAAAGTATAATATAAACATGTGATTGGTAAAACATGTACCTAAAGACACCAAAACAAAAGGAAAAAAAATACAACTTTTATGGAAATTCAAAGTGAAAAATATAAATGATTCGAATAAAATATTGGCATGTGCAAGACACAGTTAATAGAATCATGCATGGTTGGGAAAATACTAAAAGGAATTTGTAGTCCTTGACTCCCCCTTCCATTCATTGATTGGATCAGTGAGGTATGAGCCATGAGAGTGAAGGAATAAGCGGCCATGCAACAACCAACATTGGATGGTGACATGGAGATGGGATCAACTAAATAAATAGTTACACCTTAAGGTAACATGAAGCCAAAAAATAACCTTTAATGGAAAATATTCTCTACAAAATTGGTCTATGTATTTTTTTTCAAAGTAGTATTTTTATTAAAGAAAATTTTCAGATTGTGTCATAATTGAGTTTATAGTTATTGGGTAAGTATAGCAAGTTTATCAATTTATAATTATAGGGGCGAGGATGTCAAGGTTAGCATATTAAATGGTTACAATTTTTGAATTTTCGGGATCTTTTTAAGTATCAAATTTACATAGATTTCTTTTATCTTATATTAACTTGTCATGCCATTAGGCCATTAAATATTTTTCCAATATTTAAATAAAAATGTCAAAAAATAACATGAATCAGATTTTCAAGTGTTTCATAGATATGAATATACAATTCTTAAATCATGTAATAATTTTTTTCTTACAGATAAATTTGATGTGGACAAAAATGATTTTCCTTGGCTAAGAACTTATCCTTCATCTAAAGAAACATTTCAATGGGAACAAGAGCTATATCAAATTAAACCTAGTTCTATTCAGCTGATAACCCTTCCTTCTTAGACATAAGGAAACATGTCATTGGGCACAAGATATAGAGGAAGCATGCCTCCTTAGAGTGTGTTTTTCGTCTTGAATAATACTTACGATTCAATCTATATTAGTGGAGAATGGAAATGACAACTCTCCCCGCTACTCATTTGAAAATTTATGATAAATTTCCTAGCTATTTAGAAATATATATTTTTTTTTGGCCAAACATTTTCAATTAGTCAATCAAAATTTTACATCACACATACATGATGATCAATACTCTCTTGGAATCACTCTGAGTAGATTTTTCGGCAAGGATACCAATGCATAAACTAAGAATAAAGTGTCATTATTTACATAACAACTACAATGAAAATGGTGAGATAGCCCAAACGACATAGGGAATCAACATACACCCAAAATTCATTACATATTAATGGTGAAAATTAGGTGCTTAATATGCACTGAGAGTAGTAGCAGGTCCCAGGTCACGGTGGGCATGGAATTCCACATGAGTGAGGTAAGATTCCATGTCATCAAGTATATAATTTTTGCGCCTATAACCCCTTCACAAATAGGCCAAATGATCCATAATGTATCACTTATTTTGTTGTAAGTCATTCAAGATAGTGATGCCCTCATTTGTATCATCATGCCTCTATTGCTACATTTTGTCTAGATTGACCGTAATACTTCTCATTTTCATATCCAAAGTTTCCGAGGAGGGTAATTTTTCCACACGCCTCGACGACTGAGCCTGATCCTCTTAAAACTCCATGTATCAAACACTTTATTCCATAACTATTTTCACTCGATTGTCCCTATAGTTTGGTTGCCTGCGAGGACCCACTCCTCTTTTGGTCGATAGGCACAACCTTGCTTCCTCAACATCCCCAAATTAATAATGGAGGATAAGAAGCCAAACTATATTATAGCAATAACAAGGCAACTTCTCAAATAAACCCAACTCAATTACCCAAACTATCATTCTGAAAAAACAATCCTCACACTCTATAACCTAACTTAATCTCCACACTTATAGGTTATTGAAACCAACACACAAAAGATGGAATTCCAAAATAAGGCTGTCACGTGCGCTAGGTACCAATATTTGACCTCTCCATGCACAAACCATCAAGGCCTAACGTTTCAAGGCTTGAATTCTTTCTGCGGAAGGGCACCAAAAAGATACAAGAGAGAAGAAATGTAACACCCTCTTCCCACATCTACCCTAGTGACTGACCAACTTGGGTAAACATCTGACGAGAGCCTAATATATGGGATTCAACCTCCTAGGTAATATTAAGGAAGTTAAACTAACAAAAACACAATATACATACCTTGTACATCATCAATGCCACCCCTAAGAGCTAACCCAACCTTTCAGGCCTCTTACCCCTGGGTCACACTAGAATTTCAGCCTCTTTGCATTAGGGGAATTTTGAGGTCTAAAATGGTCTTGTTAAGGAAATTAGAAAATAATAGTGGAAATAATAAAAAAATATTTGATTATATCATCAAATTTTAGAGGGAAAAAAGAAAAAAATAAATTTTCAACTTGTACTTTCAACTTATCTCCCAAAGTATTTACTCAAATTTTGAGCGATACTACTTGTTGGATGCAAAATTTAATTCCTCGTTCAAGGAGTACCCATGTTACATACTTTCTATGGACCCTGCTACATGAAAAATGAGAAATACATGAAAAACATGATTACAATCACATTTTTTCATGTATTTCTCATTTTTCGCATAACAAGGTCTATCGAAAGTATCAAAAAAGGGTACTCCTTATATGAGCAATTACATTTTGCATCCAACAAGTACTCCTGCTCAAAATTTGAGTAAAAAATTTGGGAGATAAGTTGAAAATACGATTTGAAAAAGTATTTTTATTATTTTAATATTTTTTAATATTTTTACCCATTTACTTAAAAAATGGTGAATCATCCCCCATGGTTGATATCATCATATTGAATTCTATTAGTTCTTATAAAGTTTATTTTGGGTGTACAATTTCCTTAGGAGGCCCATTTTAGACCTCAAAAATACCCTAATGAGCCATGAATAAAAAAATAAAACTACGTGGAAGCGGCTAGGAGGTTATAGCCATGGGCATTACACTACATGCCAACGGCTAGGGCCTGGAAACCTCAATTTTGTGCCTGTGGCTCGGGGGCCTAAGCCAAATTTTAAGGCTCATAGCCTAGGTCACTACCTAGAACTTCATGAAAACTTAAGGGATGATAAATAACAATAATAAAATGATACAAAAGCAATAACATCAACAAGAACTCATCTATACCCCCCTAGCTGTGACAAGAATTTTTTCAAACATGTGACAAACATTGAATCTATATGTGTAAATAATAGATTTAATCATAAGAGTGTCATACTTATCTGAGAATCGCTACGAATCATTTCTACCCTACATCATTAACTGCAGTACAATCTATTTTACCATAGATACATTGTGTATTCATTTACAAGTAAAAACATAGGGAGATCCATACATCATCACTGTAAAAATAAATGCTCATAAACAAAAAAATAACAACATAAATACCATAGATACAACAAAAATAGAATCCAAATATAGATCAGTACATTTTCATACCAAATACCAAGGGAGTTAATTTCTCATTACTAAATGCAGAAACCAACTGGAGATTCCACCTCCACGTTGCACCCGACCATAGATTAGCTTAGTGAAATATCTCTTCAGCCGATCACCCCCATTCCATATTCCATGACTGAATGTGGGAACACATCAATCACCACCAATCCAGGGCTTCTACAGCCAAACCACCTTAACCCTCAACCAATGATTCCACCTCATGGTTGGACATCACAAACATCATGGATTGGTCACTATCGAAGTTGTTCTAGGGCTCCAGAACGTTTTTCCCAAATAGGGCTTCCAGGAATAGTAAACCAACCCTAATTGTTATAGCGCTTCCAGAGTGTTTATCTAACCATGGATTCCAGGACTAGTATCTCAACCCACCTATGGATTCTAGAGCATTTTTCCAACCAAGGCTTCTAGGACTAGTAACTCAATCCACAGTTTTCCCAAGCTTCTAAAGATTTTGTCCAACCAAGGCTTCTAGGAACTGACAAATCAACCCATAGATAAAGGAATCATGAGACCCAGCCAAAAAAACAATCAATGGAAATAATCCCACAACACCATGGCTATTTGGGAAATGGAAAGGGTACGAAAATCCACATGCATACACTATGCATGCCAAAAATAGTGAGGAAAACATACATGCAACTCGGTAGCCGGAATAGAAATTTGTTGTAAGTGTTGATCCTGATGATCAATTGTGCTTTACTGCTCTTCCTTTTCCTTCTTACTCGAAATCACCAAGTATCCACACTCTCGAAGAGTGTTCCAAGGAAAATCTAAGTATCTAAGAGTGTGTGTGTGTGTGTGTGTGTGTGTGTGTGAGAGAGAGAGAGAGAGAGAGAGAGAGAGAGAGAGAGAGTAATTAGATATCCCCAAAAATGCACTGAAAAAATATTACAAACTAATCCTCATAAGACTTTTGATTAATGAGGCCTCTATTTTCATCATTTCCCATTATTTTCCTTCATTTTCCTCCTCACATGCAACCTATGACCTCTCACCTCCCTTTTCTCCTAATTTCCATTATTTTCATAAATAAATGCCATTTTTCCTTTCTAAATCATTTTCCAATGGCTTTTCCAACTTCCTTTAACAATAATAACCGAGATGAACACCTGATCCGTTTGGAATACATGTCCCATCAATCGTGGTCTTAGATATTATTTTTACATGGATTTTTACCAAGGTTATTATAGAATGCTCCCCTTTGGGGGAACACCATCCATGATGTTCAATGAAACGTAAAAACCAAAAAACCATTGAAAATGAAACATACTTCCCTTGGATCTTTATAACACAACTCATTGAAATATTTACAATGACCACTGTTGAAACATGACAAACATGCTATGCATTGGAGCTTTATAACTCAGCTCATTATGATATTTATAATCACAACCCATATAGTTAAGAAAATTTTCTTCAACCAACAAATAACCATAATTTCTGTGGAGATTGATAAACCAACTTGATACAATATTTACAATAATATACACATATACACATTTTCTCAGTGAGAAAATAGAAGGATATGATGCATGTATCGGTAATAAGGGAATCCAGAGGCTCACACCTCCACCCTCAAAGTAGTACCATAATTCACTTCCTTCCAAGTAAGTCTAAAATCCATTGCTAAAGTCAAAGCCGCATCCAATGTCGAGTGCTACAATCTTGCGCTAGTGCACCCTCATTGAGAAATATAATCCACTATTAAAGTCAAAGCCGCATCTAATTTCGAGTGCTACAATCTTGTGCTAGTGTACCCTCATTGAACAATTATCAACTGATTATTCCACAGAACACTCCCAATGTGCATCTCATTCCATCTTGAAATGATAATGAAAAAAAAAAATCCTCGACCTTCCCTTATCTGTTCGACATTCCCTTAGGAAATCCGAACACCCCTTCTATGTAGCGAGCCACCTTCCATGTTCTGTTGGGACACCCATCCCGGGCAGTCCATCTCTTGGCAAGATTTACTCCCATCAGAATTTCAAATAGCCAAGGCATATAACTACCTCAAAACCATCATATTGGTCATATCATGCTCATGGAAATCAATGGGCACTATTGGGTATGAATGTCCCATAATGGCCCTGCTCTTGAAGTTCTTTACTAGCATACTCTTGCATGTTCCAGTTCATTTTTGATGACGATGCTAGTTCTTGTAGTCAGTTTGAACCACCCAATTGGGCCTTTTTGTGCTTCCTTTACCAAGCACATAACTTCTATTAGATTCAAAATAAATTGAAATAACTTCAAATCATACCTCATTAGTAGCTCGTCAAACTATCTGTTTGATCAATCATCATGTATAAGCATATCACATCTGGTTAGCTCGCAACACAACCATCATACATGAAAATCATGAATCACATGAAACCACCATAAACCATAATCATAAATCACATGTAACAATCATAAGTTAGAATAATAAATCACATGTGTAATAAAGATGAAATAAAATAATGATAGATATCCTTCATCAGTCCTTACTACTTCCTTTGTTCTAATGCACCCATACTGGATCGATTGCCATACTCTGAATCATTTTCTACTCTTCAATCATGTACATATACACACAGTGTACATCATAACATGTACAACCTCATATGACATACTACACCATCCAATACACACACCTACACCGACATATGGAACATACACCTACACCTCATGTAAAACACAACACAATACATATTCCTACAATGGAATAAAACACATACGCCTACTCCCAGTGTAGAAATAATCACAATGCCTATACATATACAAATTACAACACAAATAATACACATGTCATGATACCACCACTACACTATGCACATACATAGTACCGCATTCCCGCAACACAACATGTACGACATTCTCACAATACCACATGTATACCAGTACCATATGAACAACATGTACATGGTCGTACCACTTGTACAACACTACCTACATAATGTGTGTACAAAATCACATGTACATGGCACCACTTGCACAATGTGTACACAATGCCAAATTTACACTACACCAATTGTACAATGTGTACACAATACCACATGTACACAACACCACATGCACATAATGCCACATGAACGACATGTAGACAACACCACCTGCACAGAACACCAGTTGTACAACATGTATACACTACCACATGCACACGACACCACATGTAAAATCATGCACACAACACCATATTTACATGGAACCATACGTACAACACACACAAAATACCATATGTACATAGCACTACATGTACAACATGAAGATAACACCATACGTACACAAAAATGCATATCCTACAAGCGCACATCACCATATGCATGCAACACGACATATCCAACATGCACATAATGCGATATGTACACAACTTTGCATATCCAAAATGTACCTAGCACCATCTAAACCTAGCAATGCATATGCAATATACACACAACAACATATATACAATTTGTGTATAACATCATATGTACACAATACAACATATGAAACATTACACATCACCATAGGTATAATCATTGAACTTGAAACATGCACAACATATACACAAGAGTAGTACTTCACATCCATAGACCACACACTGACCCGACAAGCAACCTTTCTTCTAGTGTCTTCCCACTCTCCATGCTAATACAAGCATGTCACTGAACACACTACTTTCACTTCGGTGATGTACCCCTCAACATTAATTTTCCATAACATAAAGATATGCATAGTACACACATATAATATCAGTTCATTTCCACGTGATATTAACCTCATAGATCTATTAGAGTTACTCTTCCCACTTGATTCGTCATCCAACCAAGACATTCATCATGGAATTCACCTTCATAAGGAATAATTCCTCCACAAGAATGACCCTTGAAACCCTGTCATACACTGACATACATAGATACATACATATATATATTGATTAACATAAGAGTATCATGATACATGATGAACCTATCGAACATGCTATACATACATACATATATACATATATAGACATGATCATAATCATGATCACAACATAATTACCAGATATCATAGGGTCTATGTGAAGAGAACTCGCTTTATGTGTGCATAGTATGCAAAACATTGAGAACAATAGTTCCCAACATATTCAAGGCATCTAATACCTAAGATCCATTCACTTTAGCTTTTTTGTTAGCTTTCTCATGATTATTCTGCGACCATCCAGTTATCTCTATGGACCCAGCTAATCTAACTAGTTGTCATATTATTGCCTTCAATTTCCCTTATACATGCATCGGGCTTCATCCAAGTCTTTAATTACCTATTGGGTACCAGACATCTCTCCCTGAGGTCCATTAAATTTCCTCTTTCCCAACCAATTCCAAATAATGTAAAACAAAAGGAAATAATAACAAACAAATAAGAAAAAAACCAATAGAATAAGACACCACAACAAAGTGACATATCTATGCATGAGACATAAAGAAAGCCACAAATAAAGCTCAAAAAAATCACAAAAAACCTAAATCAGAAGGCTAGAAACAAACACCATGACTCAATCCTGATGTTTCTCAACACTTGGAAAGAAAATATCACCCTGAGCCTTCTTCAATATTTCATGGCAATCTCTTGCCATGCAATCTCCTACATCATACTTCCATAGACACATAATTTTTAATACATAAGTAAACATAAGAAAAATTTAGTTTCCTTACCTTGTTGTGCCAATCAAGTTTGTTCAAAATTTAGAGGGGAAATGTTTAATTAAATTTTCTTTCTTGATAATTTCTTTTGTTATACTTGTTATGCTTCTTTGACTTAAATCTTATCTTTGTTAACTTATTGTGTCTTTCATCAAGTAAATTATCAAAATGTAAGATACACAAAGTTTAGGCTCTTCAATCTAGGGCCAAAACCTCTCCCTCTTAGAGAGGAAAACCTAAATGTAATTCTTCTTATATATGTTAAATTGATGAGTACCAAGACCGTGACCCAGAAAATTGACTTCAATATGCCTCCAAGACCCTTTTTACTACTCTTCCAGGATCCTTATGTTGATCTTCCATTTTTCACTACCCTGCACCACTACAAGAGAAATTTGGTCTCTAACTTGGCTACTCCAAACAATATTCTTATTATGCTCCTTTGGTTCCCTTCATTAGTATTCTTTCTACATCTTACCTATGTCACATTTCAAGAAAAAGGTCCTTGAACAACACTACACTCCTTTGAGATATATGAGGTATGTATGTAGACCAACACTGGAACTAGAAGGTGTTGATCTTGACCTCCTTTCTCCCTTTCATGTTGAGGTTACTTCTGAGTTATGTAAGATAGGTGAGAACCCAAGCAGAGAGAACCCTTCTTTGTTGAGATGTCTTCATCTTGACCATATTACAGTCCTCTTCTTCGCATAAGCTATAGATACAAACTGCACATATTTATTCTAGACTTATCCTAGCATAGCTACCAAAAAAATGATCTGTTTTCTGGCATCATTTATAACATCTTTCCTTTGTTGTATATATGCTCCTTTATGAACTGTAAGTTAGTATATGAATTTCATAAGTTTTTCAAAGTGATGGTATAAAAATGAGGCCGCATTCTCTTTATTTATAGAGGTTGTAGCCTTTGTTCTAGGCTGACATAGTCATCTGAAGGTAGGCCGATTTTACCAAGGAATATCTCTAACATACTTTGAGCTGACTTCATTGAGCAAAGTCACAAGGTGTTGGAGCATATATATACAGCAACATTTTTTCCTTTTACAGTTGTATCATGACTTCATATTCATTACTCTTAATAACATTTATGACAATATGAAAAATCCCTAAAGACATCAAGAAGAAGTCTTAGACCTATAATAAAAACTCCTTTCTCATGAAACCCATGAGTAAAGAATTTACAAAATACATTTTGTTACCTTTCTATTCTTCATTACATAAATTCATAGTTACAACTCATTATGAAGATCGAACCTAGTTACACTTTCCAACACTACCTCTTAACTAGGGAGGTATTCATAATGGTACATGGTCACTCTGAATATAAAGAATTGCGTAAGAAGAATTTTATTGTTAATCCATATTCTATAGCATCATATTAACCAGCATTGTCTGAGTGCAAATCCTTGACTAACAGGTCCATTTCTCAATGAGAACACGACCTACAATGTTGATGACACCAATGATTATGGACACCATCATCATTGTCTCCAAGGCACATACTTCACCTGGGTGTTGACTGAGTATGAACTCTTTTGGACTATTATTACTGTTGGATTCCCAGTCCTCAAAGTATATTCATCCTTCTACGAATACTCTTTTCTTAGATGCCCTAATACATCCCAAAATTGTATCAGATGCCAGATGAATACCAAATCCCCCATTCTTTCTTATCAGGTGAAGGCCATGATGACATGTCTATCTCTCCATCTCAATTAGGGAAGACATATTCCACAAAGGCATTTACTTTTTCTTATATAAGGAATGTACCTAAGCTCCCTCTTAGCTTAGGAGTTACCATGTTTCCTCCATGTAAGAAACTTATTACCAAGCTCCCTCTTAATTAGGGACCTACAATACCAATGATGAAAACACCCAACTGCTCATGAATAAATCCTCCCTTCAATGTCATGAATCTATTTGTTGTTGAAGAGCCTTCGCCTTTGGGATCTCTTCATTAGGGAATAGATCATCCATCAGTTTTCATTCTTGTCAAAAAGTCATCCATCAATTTTTCATCCAGTCTAGCTTAATATCATGCTACTTTCCTTTGAACCATATTTCTTTCAAGGATATTCATCTTGCCATATGGTTATCGACCTATGGAAGACATATAATTTCCTTTTGTGGCCCTACATAAGCTCATCATATATCAATTATTTATAAATATAAATTTTTAAATCAAAACTTACCTTAGTGATGATATTTCACCATGCCATGTTTTTTTAGACATCATCATCCTTTGTTTACATATTTAAACATATCCTGAAGATCTGTATTTTCAGAGGTATCCATATTTTTCACAATTCAATCAATGTCTACATATCTTTCCAGCATATTTTCTAGTAAAGTCTTCTTAGCTTCATTGGATGTTGATGACTTCTTTCCATGTTTATACTTCCCATGATCTCTTCCTTTTCCTTTCTCCACACAGTTTTATTTCATTCCTAGGAACTTCCACTATCCAGTTCCTTGATAATGTACAATCATACCATATTCCATATGTAGAAATATGGAATATGATTTCATTGTGTTTAGATCATTATATTTTGGCAACTTGTGCATTATAAGAGTTTCTTCTTTCTATTTTGATCATACTTCTAAATATATAAGTATACTACCTACAACCACATGACATGACTTCATAACATCTAGTGTCAGCATATATATACATGTTACCCATACTTTTCCTTTTCAGTTAGCATGCAACAGGTTTCCTTAGAATGAAGAGTTTCACTCACTTGAATTGCTTCATGAATATTCCATCCTATGATAATCCCATAATTTTGCAAGTTAGAATTCTCAATGAAACCACTTTCTTTCTTTCTAACTAGTGAATCAATGGAAGATTCCACTAGAAAAGTGACATAATTGGTTTCCATAATTATTAATGAATGATGATCCTTAATCTAGATAACTACCTTTTATAAATATTATTTTCAGTGATGTTCCTAGCAACCTATTATCTCTTAGCTACTTGTCACATAAATGTGTTACAAACATCCTCTTATGAATACTGCTCCTCCTTCAAAGATTCCATTATCATGCCGATTTTAAAGTGATTTATCAGTCTAATATACAATGCTTCATAACGTGCTATTTTACAACTGAAAAATAACTCTTAAAGAGGAACATGATCTCAATCATAATATATATCTTTCACTTATTCTTTCTTAAGTTTATTTGAATCTGGTTCTTCAAATTTTCAGGCGACATGAGCTTCTTGATTTTTCCTCTTGTTCTTATTATATTTGGGAGAATATTTCGTATAGTTTCCAAGTTCATAATATCATGTCATGGGACGAAACTTGCCGAATCTTCCTTTATTTTTGACATTCCAGCATAGGCTTGATTTTATTCATTTTATCCTATATCAATTTTCACTTTTAATCTAGTCTCATATATTTTGCATAGAGAATATAGATCATGGAATGGTGGTACTTCTTCTTCTCATAGATATTTCAATTAAAGATTCCCCATTCCTCCAGGAGAGCATTTAGTACCACTGTAGTCATTTTCTCTATCAAACATTACTTCTCCCAATTCCTGCAGTTCATCTTGCATTTTAGAAATATTCATAAAATATGAAGTGATTCAACTCTCTATTGAAAACTTCAACTTGTATATTTCTTGTCTCAGAGATATTACTTGCCCTGGAGTACCCACTGAGAACAACTCCACCAATTTGCCATAGATTTCTTTTGAAGATTCTAGTTTTGATACATATGGGATGAGAATGTCCATTATGGACTATATAAGAATCCTATGGGTTCCTATGTCTCCCTTCATGTATTTTTCATGTGCTTGAGTATCTTCTTTTGAAGGTCTAGTTTTTGACCTTTTAATGACTTCATTCTTGATAATATCTAGAAAAATACATTTTGAGAGATTTAGATGAAGTCATAAATATACTTGAATATATGCTTTTCTTATACAACCATCTTCCTTAGTGATCATGATATAGAAAATACCATAAGCTTGTTAAACGTTATTTTTTCCCCATGACATTTGACTGTCCATATAGGTTCATCACTACCTATATTATGTTCCCTTAGAGGTCAAAAAACCCTAATGCTCCTAAACCAAGCCTTTGAATTGGAGAAAAGCTCATTAAAACCCTTAAAAGATTAACTTCGCACTTGTCCTAGTATTTTTCTATGCATTCGTGGGTACTTGTTCTATGGCATGCGACAAACCTACAGATCCCCATAAAATTAAAATAAAAGGAAAAAGTAAGTTCTAGAAGCCCAACTGGTCTAATATTCTCCCAAATAGAAGCTTGTAGAGGCGCTATCTCTTCGAGCTTCATCCCTCTACTCATGGAGCTTTATCCCTCCTCTCACAGAGTTTATCCCTTGGCCTATAGAGTTAAAATCCCTTCATGAGAGGAATCCACCCCCTCTTCACGGAATTGAAACTACCTCCATTTCCCTATAAATTGATCTCATGTTTTAGTCTCAAGTGTAGATGGTAGACTATAGCTTCTTTATGGTAATTTCTGAAGAAATTCTTAAGAGAGCATACTCTCCATACTAGTTGCTATTGATATGAGAATGATAACAACATCATGTTCATAACTCTATGCTAGTATCCATAGAGGGAAGCTTGTCAAACTGAAGGAGGAATCATTTTTTAGGACTCCAGAAGAACCTGTATGACATTAAGGCATCAAGTTGTAAGGTTACTTCTTTTAATAGAAGTTAATACATATGGATCTCCTTTTCTCATTGAGTTGTTCTTGTATTTATTTGGATGACTCAATTCTTAGACTCCTTGATCACTAACATAGACTAGAATTTTATCAATTATTATATCTTGCAGGTGCTTTGATCTTTTGTCTATCTTTGATTGTAGGTTCTACTTACTGAAGAAGCCTCTTCGGAGTGAATGGATAAAATACTACATCGAGCATTGGACTTCAAGGTAGGGTAAAGTCCTCTTTTTTTGTTTATAAAAATTCTGTGTTGCAAATAGTCTAGAGAAAATGATTTACAAATGGATGTTTGTTTCTATATATTCAGAGAATACTACATAGATTGCTCTTGTCCACAAGAGGGATTAGTCGGTATAACAAAGCTACCTCTTATATTGACTTCTTTAATATATTTTTAAAGTGGTAGATAACCTTGGATTGCTGATGATGATCAAGGATGGATTGATGACTTCAACAAATTGATGATTTGATGATGTTTTCAATAATTTTGGTGTGGCTCCAAACGAGAGATAAGTTTAGATTTCTTGAAGAGAAAGATCACTTCCTTGATCTTGATTTCCTTGGTCTTTCTTTTCTTCTTTAAAGGACCTTGATATATAAGTCCTTTGAGTAAGGTCTTTGATCTTCTTGAGATGGCTTGAGGGTTTTTTCATAACTTCCTCAAAATTGATCCTTATTGAATGAATGGAAATATTCTTAGATATAATGTAGATTCCTTTCTTTTCCTTCATGTACTCTTTAAAATAATCCTTGATCTCGTGATACTTGTGTGTCTTCTTGTTAAATATCCTTCTCTTTCCTTCAACATCTTAGCTTTGAAACCATGTTGAGAATCTAGTGTGAAAACTTTCAATTCAATTCTCTTACTTGATAAATTATTTTGTTATAATTTTTATAATTCTTTCACTTAGATCTTATCTTCGTTAACTTATTATCCCTTTAATCAACACAATTATAAAAAAAAAAGAGACACAAAGTCTAGGCCCTTCAGGCTAGGGCCAAAAACTCTTCCTCTTGGAGAGGAAAACCCAAATGTAATTCTTCTTATAGATGTTCAATTGACGAGTACCAATACCATGACTCAGACCCTTGATTTCAGTATGTCTCCAATATCGTTGTCACTGCTCTTCTAGTCTCCTTATGTTGATCTTCCTTTCTTCACTTCTCTGCACCATTACTAGAGAAATTTTGTCTCTATCTTGGATGCTCCAAAAAATATGCTTCTTGTCCTCCTTTCATTCCCTTCATTATTCTTCTTTCTGCATCTTACCTGTGTCACTTCTTAACAAAAAGGTCCTATAACAACACTACACTCCTCCAAGATATATGAGGTATGTATGCAGACCAAGACAGACACTAGAAGGCCCTAATATTGAAATCATTTCTCCATTTCATGCTGAGGTTACTTCTGAGTTATGAGAGATAGATGAGAACCTAAATAGAGAGAACCTTATTTTCCGAGATATCTTCCTCTTGAACTTATTAAAATCCTCTTCTTCACATAAGTTAGAGATCATAAACTCATGTCTTTATTATAGACTTATCTTCACATAGCTGCAGTAGAATTGATACCTTTTCTCACATCCTTTATAGAATTTATCCCTTGTTGTATCTCTGCTCCTTTACACACTGCAACTTCGTATATGAATTGCAAACCTTTTGTGAAGTGATGGTATACAAATGATGCCACCATCTCTTTATTTATAGAATCTCACTCTTTTTTTCGAGGCTGACATAGTCATTTGAAGGTAGGATGACTTTACCGAGGAATATATTCAAAATATTTTGAGTCGACTTGATGGAGCATAGTGACAAGGTCTTGGAGCATATATTTACATCAAAATTTTTGTCTTTTAAAAATGTAACATGACATGATATTCATGAATATTAATTACGTTTATGTCAAGATGAAAAATCCCTAAAGACATCAAGAAGAATTGTTTGACATATAATAAAAACTCCTTTCCCATGAAACCCATGAGTCAAGAATTTACATAATAAATTTTGTTTTATTTGTATTCTTCATTACATAGATTCAAAATTAGAAGTCATTATGTAGATTGACCCTAGTCAAAATTTCCAACAACGTTGACCTATAACTAAGCACACATGTTAGCTATATGTACCAAGCATCAAGACAACATATCTATAAATTTGAAATCAACTTTTAGCAAGAATAGAAATCATGTCATAATCAACAATAAAATCACATTCATTAGTCATAACACATAATGATAGAACTATCAATTACTTACACTCAAGTAGATACCGACTATCTCAACACATGCATGTTATTATAAACGTTTTAAAGTAATATCATTACTTCATGAAGTATTACATACATATATACTCATATCATGTGATTAAAAAAACACTAAACAATAGATAGATTACATAATAGAAATCAAACACTCAAACATCAAATAGACAACATAATCAAACAATCAAACACTAGGTAGATGATGTAAGAAAACTCATACCTTAATGTATCTCAAGGGAGGCTATCTTATCTGCATAATCAATTTAGATTAGCATGATATAACTTTGCAACATATCACTCAAACACTAATAAGACAATGATATCCATAAAAATAGCTAACTAACATGTTCACATAATAAGCTCATAAACATTTATCATTGATGCATAATGATCACATATGCATAGTTATTCTAGACATATTACAACACATTAGCATAATTAAGTTGATTCATGCATGCATGTCATAACCCTAACCATTTGCATGATCAATCCAAATAAACATAGTACATATAACATCAATATGTTAATGAAATAGCACTAAATATCAATTCAATATCATGTAACAACAACACATTATATATCATTCTCATCAGCAACATGTATCATAATCATCAAGCTAACTATCATACAAAAACAACAAGTTAACCCATAATGATGATCAAAAACATATAATATAGTCATAAAGTTAATACCATGCATGAATAATCAACGCATATACATATGATCACGTAAATTAACTAACATCTATCATATATGGAACTAGAAAATCAATACAATGAAAGACATATACAACCATAATGCATATGTCTACAATGATCAACTAACATTTATCACATATGTAACAATAATAAAAATAGAATGACAACATATAAGTAACCCTAACACTTACAAAAACCATGAATCACATACCTGCATGCGAAACATACAAACTTATACGATGATCTGATCTTACCACATAGTCCATTTTTGCAACTTTACTTTGATGATTTACATCTCATACTATATCTCAGCCAACACATCCGCATCATAACATACCAATATCATCATGATGAACTAATTGCATAAAATGGCCTTATGCACAACAAAATCAGTAAAACAAATCAAAACTTTACCATATGCACCCACTTGACATGTATGACCAATCATGAATGACCAATGCATGTTCAACATATGGCATGACACAAGCAAGCATACACAGATAACACCGAATAATGACCAGTACGTAACCCTAGCATAAGAAAGCAATGCATGTAAAATACGTAACAATATGTAAGCTTGCATAGATGGAAAATACACAAACATGACCAATACATAACAAGTCATATAGTCATGAAAACATGTTGACAACACCACCATCAACACTTCCATGATGACACCACTTCCACCATTGAAAACACAACACAGATGCAATAATCACATACACCGTAAACATGAGAGACACATATGCAACCAATAGAAAAACATGACCAACACACTGCCCATCGAGTCCAAGGGTTAAACCATGCTCTAATACCACTATTACGTATCAGATAGCACAAAAAGAGAACATAAACCAAACACCACCCAATAATAGTGCAACCATGCTCTGATACCCCTCTGCAACACCCTCTTCCCACATCTACCCAAGTAACTGACCAACTGGGGTAAAAATGTGATGAGAGGCTACTATACGTGACTCAACTTCCTAGGTGATCTTAAGGAAGTGAAATCAACAAACACACAACATACATACCTTGTACATAATCAGTGACAACCCTAGGAGCTAATCCATCCTTTCAGGTCTCTTAGCCTTGGGTGACACTAATATTTTTTCCTCTTTCAGCCATAATCATAGGCGTAACACTACATGCCAGTGGCCAGTAGGCTATGGCCGCAAGCATAACACTGCATGCGGCCATGAAACCTCAGTTATGTGTCTGTGGCTCTAGTATTTGATCCACCTTTTAATGCTAGGAGCCTAGGTCACTCCACAAAAATTCATGAAAACTTAAGGGATGATAAATAACAATAAGATAATGATATGGAAGAAATCACATTAGCAAGAACTCATGTGGACCCCTTATAGCGATGACAAACATTTTTTCAAACATGTCACAAACATTGAATCTATAGGTGTAAACAACATATTTAAGCATAGGGGTCCCATACTTATGTGAGAATCGATAAGAAGCATTGATCTCTTACATCATTAATTCTGATAGAATCTATTTGACCATAGATACATTGCGTATTAATTTACAGGCAAAAACATTGGGAGACCCATACATCATCGCCGTAAAAATGCATGCTCATAACCAATAGAGAATCAATAGAAACACCATAGATACAACAACAATAGAATCCACATATAAATCAGTAAATTTTCATACCAAATACAAATGGAATGAATTTTTCATTACTAAATGTAGAAACCAACCGGAGACGTGACTTCCACATGCCACCCAATAATAGATTGGATGAACCAAATCTCTCTTCACCCAATCACCCTCGTGCCATATTCCAAGCATGAATGTGAGACGTCATCAAGCACATCAATCATATCAAATATAGGGCTTTCATAGGACAAACCACCTCAACCCTCAGCCCATGATTCCACCTCACGATCAGACATCACAACCATCACAGACTGGTCTCGATCCAAGTTGTTCCCGCCCTCAAGAATGTTTGTTCCAACTAGGGATTCCAGAACTAATAATGCAAGCCCAACTGTTACAGGGATTCTAGAGTGTTTGTCCAACCAAGGCTTCCAACACTAGTAACTCAACCAACAGTTTTCCACAAGGCTTCCAAAACGTTTATCCAACCAAGGCTCCGAGGAACTAATAACTCAACTCATAGCTAAAGGAATCATGAGAACCAACCAAGAAATAATCAATGGAAATAATCCCACAACACCATGGCTATCTGGGAAATGGAAAGGCTAGGAAAATCCACATGCATACAACATGCATGCCAAAATTAGTGAGGAAAACATACATGCAACTCGATACCTGCAATCAAAACCCGTTGTAGTTGTTGATCCCGATGACCGATTGCTCTTTCTCGCTCTTCCTTTTCCTTCTTGCTCCAAATCACCAAATATACAGACTCTCCAAGAGTGCCCCAAGAAAACTATATGTATCCAAAGGCATGAGAGAGAGAGAGAATAATGAGAGAGATTCAAAATTGCAGTGATAAAAGCCTACCAGCTGATTGTCATAAGCCTTTTTATTAATGCCTCTATTTTCATCATTTTCCATTATTTTCCTTCCATTTCCTCGTCACATAAAACCTATGATCTTCTACCTCCATTTTCTCCTAATTTCCATTATTTTCATAAATAAATGCCAAAAAATGACACTTTTCCTTTCTAAAGACTTTTCCATTGCCTTTACCAATTTCCTGTAGCCATAATAACTGAAATGAAAACCCACTAGAATATTTTTTCCAACATCCAACTTCGAATACATGTCCCATCAAACGTGATATATATATATATATATATATATATATATATATATATATATTACATGGATTTTACAAGAACTGTTACAAAAAAATTTGAACGATAAACGCGACGACCACCACCACCAGGCTCGTCAAGCTTAAGTAACACAACATTACTTCGCGTCATCATGAGACAAATACAATTTTAACTCCCTTCCACCCATTGCCCTGAATCCCACACAAAGCAACTATGTTTCAATGTCATCAGCCTTTGAAGCGCTCCTCACTTGAAAACTCCAACAACAACCATGTTCACAAGTGAGATGAACATGGAGAACTTGGTGGCCTCTGCATACTATATGTCAATTATGTATCCCCAAACCTCGACCATACTAAAGAAAAACAAACTGAGAAACATATACACCAAATCAAATCATGCTTCCATCTTCTAGAGGGTCGCTGATCCTGATACCTGTTGTCTTGGTTTCTTGTTACATTCTTAACATGTGTCAACCATATTAGTACCAACTGCTTCTTGTAGCATGTTCACCCACCCATTGAGGTTAAAAAAAGAGATATAGTAAATATAATATAAGTAGGCCTATAAGCCTTCTCTTTTGAATCAATACACTTGATTTTTTGTCTACCTGTCTTCTCTCCAAATGACACATGTACACATATTTTTCTAGACTATGGAGCTCCTCTATGCTTGACAGGCTTGCTATTTTATTTTATA
Source organism: Pinus albicaulis (assembly GCA_034641835.2). Taxonomy (NCBI): domain Eukaryota; kingdom Viridiplantae; phylum Streptophyta; class Pinopsida; order Pinales; family Pinaceae; genus Pinus; species Pinus albicaulis. The sequence continues at coordinate 1,467,602,014 of CM076575.1, forward strand.
GTAAGTTGTTAATCTTGCTACTGTTTCCTATTCGGGCCTGTTAGCTATTTTATTTTATAGTAAGTTGTTATTTTCTTCCATCATTTTCCTTCTGGCCATCATTTTGCTATCTGAAATGGCCTGTTCCACAAACCACCGCATACTCACACTAAGGCTTATCGAACCTCTCAATTCCTTGAATTTGTAGGGTGTTGCCATTATACTCCATATTCTGGAAGGTGATTGTGAAAACCATTAAAAAATTCATCCTAGTATTGGGATTCGTATTAATGTAACTTCCTCGCACCCGACCCAGAAATATGGAGCCCTCAGAGTTGGTGACTTGTGGTTGTTTGGTGATAGGGTCCCTCATTATCACTACAATTCCAAATTTTTCCGGGTCAGAAGAAGAGCCTTTCAATCCTGCAACTGGGAATGAGGTCACGTTGCCTCTCTTCAGATTATCGTGCATGTAGAGCACCATATTCATCTCACCTATCCCTACAGCAACCAGCACGAAGACGATGACGAGGGTGGTCGCGAGCATTGCCGGAAACAAAAGCCCTGAACCCATCAAACTATACTCGAAGCACTTACAAATACTGATCGGATAGCAAGGCCTGTATTTGTGTAAAGAAATATTATATCACTAATGATTAAATACCTACCAGAAACTAGAAATGACAATTTCAAGATTCTAAATTCAATATTATCTTGGGCGCAATATCAACCTTCACGTCAAGATACTCTTCTTTTTTTTCATATGTAGTGACATAGTTTCTCGTTTGGGATTTCGATGATGAGTGTGACCAGTTGAGAGCTGCAAAATGTTGCTATCGTGTTTTGATTTCCACCAATCAATGAGTGTCATTTAAGATGACAAAGTATAAGTCCCACTAACCCACTAACACTCATTACTACAGTCCGGAGCTACTGTATTTTCTAAACTCTTTGAGATTAATGTACAATGCTTGTCATTTCAAGGTTAAGAGGAAGACATTTCAACGACATGTCTTTTTCAGGCCAAAAGAAAAATAATGGAAGAAAAATTAGAATTACAGAGCTCACTCAAGAAACAATTTTATATTTTCTATATTTCATGATAATAATATAAGATTGAAGAACGAATTATTGTATGCATGGAAATTTCTTTGTTTTTTACTTTCAAAGAAGCCACATGCATAGAGGCTTGATTTGAAAATTGTTAAAATTTATGGCAAGATGGATCATATAGTTTTTATGCTCAGTTAAGATTAGAGATGGGCTTGATTTATATATGAAGGGTGAGTTTGATTTATGAATTAAAGAAGAAATAGAAATTAAGGATACTGAAATAGCTTTAATGATTTGATACTAAAATTGGGTTGTCTAAGTCCTCCACAAAACCTTAATATTTTTAGCTTCAATTATCTATTGACTTTTATGAATTCACGTTTTGAATCAACTTATTTTCTCCTGATCTGAATGGGGATCTTCTCACAAGCTGTGGCGGAAGGCCAAAGTTCTGGGATTATGTTTTATCAAAGTCATAAAATGTTGGACAAGCTGTGGCGGGAGGTCAGAGTTTTAGGATTCTATTTTATCAAAGTCAAAAAATGTTGAACAAATTGTGGCTACAACACATCTACAATAAATGGGAAAAACTGCTTGTTTACTAGTTCAATTACATTTTTTCTTATTGAATGAAGACATGCCTTCTTTCAGTTACATTTTTTATAATTATACTGCGGTGATGATATTATTGATGTTTTATGAAGACGACAATAAACCATAACTTTCTGCTATGCCATTTCAAAAAGTGGAGCACACAACCCTCTAAAAAGTGTTGTATTATCTACTTGGTTATCACGCAGTTTAGTATTTTCTTGACTCAATCGGTTAAGCAATTGGAGGTGAATTGTTCTGAAACTAGCTCCAAAAATAGAAGAAAGAGATATCAATGCCTTATAAAGAAGCCACTTCGAGGGGGAAACCTCCAATACATTACATTAATTAACAACTCTTGGATGATACAAATGACAAAACCTCCTATCTATATATAGGAGTCCATGGGGCCACAATGTAATCCTAGCCGACCTAACAATAATAATTTAAGGGCACAATAATAAAAATATGGGGTTTACAAGGGTACAATAATAAAAATAAATGGGTATACACTAACATAATAAGGGAATACACTAGTAATATACGGACCTAACATGCCTCTCTCCTTAAAACAAGTGTTGTCCTCAACGCTTGATTATTTCTTGATGCTTCTGTATAAAATTCTCATCCTAACATGTGGAATCTTCTATAGGAAAGTTCTTCCACTTGCTGAGATAATTTGAAATTGATTGTACCTGTTGAGTTCTTGTTTCTGTGACTACTTTAGAACTTCTTTTGATGTGATGTTCATCTTTCGGTTGTTTCATTTCATTTTGTACCAAAGTTAGGTTATCCTTTGAGAGCTGGAGAACTTGTTGTTGATGTTTGATGTGATATTCCACTACTTTATCATCCATAATAGATTTTATTTGATCCTTAAAAAAATCCAACTTAGCCTCTATTTCTGCTTTTAAACCATCTATTTCATCTTCTATTTCTCTTCGTAAGATCGAAATTTGTTGCACTTGGTACCGTAATTTTGATATCTCATACTGCAATTATTCCTCTTCATGCGTCATAGTATAGCTTTTTGAGGGCTTAATGGGTATGGAATTATTTTTTTAAGGAATTATAGAACCCATTACTGATAAAAATTCTTCAGTATTCCCTTGGAATCACTTCAAACTGCTTTCTCAAACAAATGTTATGCAATTTAAAAAACAAGTACACAACTTTTTCTTTCTTTTGAGTAAATATATATTGAAACTAAATTATATCTATAATTGCAGACCCTCAATATTTCAAATTCAGCCCTGTAGTATCTCTCTAAAGCTTCTTTCAAATGCCACAGGTCTGATCTGATTTGGATTCTTCAAGACAAATTTATGTCCAATCTCCCACAATGACCCAATTTTGGACTCCTTCAATAGAGCGAACTTGTACGACTTGCCACATGTCACTATTTCCTCCTTTGGCTCTAAAATTGATAGACTGAAAACTACATTCCATGTACTTGTGGCCACTTTTTACAGCATTCAAATCCGATGCTCAGAGAGAGAGATATTAAGATTTTCTCACGATCACCTCTTTGAGATGAAATTCAAAATCCTCAAAAAGCCCTAACTTCCATAGATCATATCTCCGAAAATTTTATGAACCAATATCTGAAATTTTACGACGTTGTTCCTCTAGATTGTGGCTTCGCACTCTAAAAATTTTAGCTTCTGAACCTTCATAGAAAAAACGTTATTACGAAAATACCATGATGTCCTATTTAGGTTAAATTTAGGAGCTTGCAAAATGACCTAACTTGCACAGATCAGAGCTCTGAAAATATTGCGAACCAAGCTCTGAAATTTTGCGATGATGTTCCTCAGGATTTTTTATTCTCACTAACAAAATTTCATCTTTTGAAACTTCGTAGAAAAAAAATTACTATGCAAATACCACGATGACCAGTTTAGGTTAAATTCAAGAGCCTGCAAAGTGACCTAACTTGTACAAATCATATCTCCTAAAATATTGCGAACCAAGATCTAAAATTTTGCGACGATGTTCCTCAGGACTTTGGCTTCGCACTCTAAAAATTTCAGATTCTGAAATTTCGTAGAAAAAACGTTATAGAAAAAATTCCATGCTGACCTATTTGGAGCAACAAAACCCTAGAATCTCAAAGCTCTGATACAAAATGTTGTGAAACCAGCTCCAAAAATAGAAGAAAGAGATATCAAATCCTTATAAATAAGCCACTTTGAGAGGGAGACCTCTAATACATTACATTAATGAACATTTCTTGGATGATACTAATGAAAAAACCTCCTATCTATATATAGGAGTCCATGGGGCCACAATGTAATCCTAGCCAACCTAGCAATAATAATTTAAGGGCACACTAATAACAATATGGGGGCTACAGGGGTACAATAATAACAATAAGGTGGTCTACACTAACATAATAAGGGACTGCACTAGTAATATAGGGGCCTAACATGAATGGACACACTTTTACATTCCTAGGGTATTTCTTCAAGCCTTTCTTCTGTGTTGCAGTGGTTTTGGCCAATTAAGCACTCCCTGTCATAGCATTTATTTCCATCCCGACATCTTGCTCCTGCAATTCATCAAAGTATAGATTAAGTTTTGTTATTCCATACATAAATCTATAGTTATTTTTTAGTTATTTCATTCATAGATTTACGACAAGCAAGGATCATGCTATTAGAGGATTCCACCATGTGGTTGTCATGACATTGGAGAATGTTTTTGTTAAAAAACTCTAATATAGATACATATTATAAACTTAAGAAAAAAAATACACACAAAAAAACTTAAGTTTAAGGTATCAATTGTTATTTTCTTGTACAACTTTTTTGATTTAAAAATCTTATTGGCCTCTCTTTGCACCTTTTGGGGCAACTACTAGTAATACTTATTTTCAAACTTTGGTGGTATTCTAATAATTTTTCCTGGTGATGTTTTTAATAATTTGGCTGATTATTGACGACTCTAAGTGATTATTTCTTATAATTTTTCCCAATTATTGATAGATTGAAATATTCAAAATGTTCGTCCAATTTTTAAATCAATAAAAACGAGACTTTGATGTTTTTATTAATTTCGCCCATTATTGATGACTCTAAGTGATTATTTCTTATAATTTTTCCCAATTATTGATAGATTGAAATATTCAAAATGTTCGTCCAAATTTTAAATCAATAAAAACGATTCTTCGTATTATCCTAATCCAACTAGTCAAAACAGGTATCTCTATATGATTAGATGCCTCCATTCGAGACGGCGTCGTCGTCTAACCTGAGAAATTATTCGAAATTTAACATTAAAAAAACTTTAAAATATCACCCACCTACCCTTTACTCAAAGCGCGTGATAAAACTATAGTTTTAAATTATTTCATCCAATTATCAACTGATTGAAATTGTAAAAATATCCACGAAAGTTTCAAATTTCAAATTCGTGTCTCACCTATCCTAGAATGGTTCCTTCAATCACGACCGAGACCTTGTCTCAGCTGAGAAATTGCTAGTGAATGTCAATCCTCACACGTCAAATTTCCTTGTACTCTTCTGCTCCAAAGTCTTTGCGTGCATTTCCATCTCCAATCACCTTCTATATACGTCCAAGTACACCTCCTAAAGCTGCACAGAGCTTTATTTTCTATGAGGATTGCATGGCGTTTGTGATATATGAATAAATCCCAAACACTAAATTGTGTATTCATTTAATTAACTGTGAATGTCATACCTCACACTTCAACTTTCCTTCTTTCCTTGTATTCTTCTCCAAACTCTTTGTGTGCATTTCCATCTCCAATCACCTCCTATATACGTTCAAGTACACCTCCTAAACCTGCACAGAGCTTTAGTTTCTATGAGTATTGCATGGTGTTTGTGATATAGAATAAATCCCAAACACTAAATTGTCCATTGCTTGAGAACTAGAGGCTAGATTGGAATTGAATCTGGCACAATAATAATATCTCTGAAGGCTAATTTACTTCGTTAACAAAATTGGCAACTGTGCTGGGCATTGTACATCCAAAATGGCTTTCAGTGAAGCTCATGGAGAGCAAACCCTTCGTCTGGTTGTGGACGTTAACAAAAATGGCCCGGTTGAATAGAAGCACAAAGTCAGAAGCAGAAGCAGATCAAGTGAAAGACAAGAAGCAGAAAAATTTAAGTCCTCTGAACAGGCACTTTCCTGTAAGAACACAGGGGCAGGTACTGTGAGGGTTAAGCTTGTTATCAGAAAATAAGAACTTGTAAAAATAGTGGGTAATGGTTTTTCTAAGCAGAAGGTCATGGAGGATCTATTGGTGAAGTTTCAAGCTAAATTAGGTGGTCAGAGTAATTTTGTATATAATCCATATGAAGAGAATTGTCACAAATGTTGGAAACCGTCGTTGGTGTTGAAATATTAAAGTCACCTGCCGTGCCTTTGTACAAGAAGAAAAAGAGTACAGCAGCAGCAGCAAAGATTTGAGTGCACAACACTCTGTATTGAATAAGAATGGAGAATCCGTAAGGAGAATTAAATTTCGTATGGGCCGCAGCCACAAACAGCAGAGGAGAATAAATTTTGATTTGGGCGAAGTCATTTTTGCAGAGGAATGAAGGATTTTCCCGTAGGTCCAAGTTACGGAGGAGAAGAATTCATAAAGACAGTCATTTCGGGCTTTAAAGCCCTCAACAACCAGAATTGAAGGAAATTGAATTAAACAGGCGGAAGACTTTAAGTATTTGAAAAGGCTAGACAAGTGGTCCCTACCACTTAAGTGCCAAAGCGCAAATCGCAGATCGCAAGTTTGAGACTGCAAGTGTCTTGTTGATATGGAAATATGCGATGTGCGATGGTTGCGCCATCGCACAATCACATGTCATATATAGATGTTCCGCAATATGTGTTATCGCAAATATTGAAAGTTTCAATGTGCGATCGTCGCGCCATCGCACGATCGCACCATCACATGTTACAAGTGTTCCTCCATATGTTTTCGCTGGTTTGAAAGTTGCGATATGCGCCATCGCAGATCACGCCATCGGATTTTTGTTTTTCCGCCATTCTGCCATCGCAAATCGCAAAATGGCCGACTGGGATGTGGTCCCCACTCGTACGTCGCGCTATGTTATATTTTATGTTCCGCAAAGGCTTTTCTTTGTAAAAAAATTTTTCTTGTTTTATGTTATTTTATTCCGCTGTGCCACATATATATGTAATGTAAAAGGCCCATGAGGCTAGGAGGAGTGTAATGCATTCTTAGCTGTAATCGCTGTATAAGAGCTCGCAGGCAAGAAAACACAGTAAGAAGAACAAAGCACTGTTTGTGTGTTCTTGAGAGATAGAGAGAAGTTTTATTTTGAAGCATTGCGTGTGTAGGAGTCTTGATAGTATTTTGTGAATCCCTCCATTGAGGAAGAAACTTGTAACATTTTTTTTTAGTTCTGTTAATGAAATAGAAAGAATTTTCATGCCATCTCCGTCCAGAAGAAAAATTTGAATTTTAAATTTCTCTGTGTTAAGAGGAGAGCGTCATTCTCTCCATTTCTATTGTTTGGAATTTCCCAAAATTCCAACAGTTGGAGAGCATCCCTTGAAGACAAGAATACTAATTATTAACTGAGTACGAGATTGTTCTGCTAATTTGGAATGAGCTGCCAAGACACAGGTGATGTTCATACGTTTGCTCTGTGTTTCAGAGCTGTAATTTTTAGTGGTACTATCATGCATCATATGATAACCCTAGATATGTCTATCATGCAATTTACCAAAAGAAAAAGAAAATATATTGAGAAACTATATAGAGATTTGGGCATTGAGAAAGCCCAGGGGAAAGTTGTGCTGCTAGCAGGTGTAAATTTTCCCTTCGAGATGTACATTTTCAATGAAAAATACAATAGTGATATTAGTGGAGATAATTTGTGATTGTGAATCTTGTGTCCTGAAACCGTTGTAATGATAGTTTCTTATGTTTATCTTCTACGTTTTTCTGGAACTCTTAGATGCGAGCAGCGTTTTCCTTAAGAGCTACGTAAAAAGAAGTATGTGGCCGTTAGATTAAATCCAACAAATCCATCATGAAATATTTTAGAATTTGTTTAAATTTACTAAATCTCTATTCTCTATCCTCTTGTCGTGGCTTGACTTAATTGCTTAACCTTTGCCACTCTTATTCTCAAACTCAAAATTATTCACAAAACATACAATCCAATTAAGTTCCACTCGAATGGAAAATGTAAACATTCTTTGCCTTTTGTTACTGGGTGTTATTAGATTTTGACTTCGCCTAAAGCGTTTAGGGCTGCCACCGAAAATAATTTCCCACCTCGAAATGTTCAGATTCAATGTTCCTGGAGATAATTTCTGAATTGTGAATCCTGGATAATGAAACTGTTGTAATTGGATAATTTCTCTTCGTTTTTCTTAAATGCAGGCAACGCTTTCGCTAGAGTTGGTTAAACTGAAGATTTCTATAACTCTGCTTGGATATTTGATTCGGTGCTAGTTGCACTTTGTTACCTTACCAGGTTATAATGATTCCATGGAATACACGGTGCAAGAATGCATCGCATTTAATAAATCCATTGAACACAGCAAAGCACAAAAATATGGCTGACCATGTCCACTGTTACATATTGCAATTCCATCAACGGATCAGTGTTATTGAAAATAAAATTAATTGTTCAAGTTAATTATGTCAAATGAGTTATATTTTTTATTTTATTTGTAGAATATATATATATTCTAGAAATAAAATAAAATAAATATAACTTATTTGACATATATATTTATATTTATATTTATATTTGAAGATAATGATTTTATGGATTAATTATTTTATTGATTGATTATCTTAGAGTCTTGTTACTCCGGCTTAATGTGTCATAAGATTAAGTCTCTTCTCAGATGGAAGAGCGGGTTTGAATAATGCTGAGATTTGAGTATGAGAGAACAACATGTTTTGCAAAAGAAAACCCACATTTCAGGGATCTACTCACTATTTGTTGAAGAGAGTTGCCATTTTTCCAAACCCTAGCTACCCCATGTGGATGAAGTAGGGTTTTGATTGCCATAAGTTATTAATTTGGGTGAATTTTAATTTTGAAGATATTTCTTTTTAAGGATACATTGAAAGAAAATTGTTAGAATTTGACTTAACGTTTATAATTTGACCTAACTTTGTTTTAAAGTATTCATAGAAGATTTACTTAAATAATTGGTTTAGGTGTGCAATGGAAAAAATAAATTATGCGATAATTAATTATCTTTTAAAAATAAATATATTTTATAAACATAAAAAGAAAATAAAAAAGTAGTTATTTAAAAAAAAAATTGGTTTATTTTTCAAGAAAAAGAGATAAAATTTTATTTAAAAGAAGAAATCTAATTTGTACTGGAATTATGATACTTATTCAATGTAGGTATATTTGGTACAATTATATGGTAAAATTGACAAAGTGAAAAGTTAATGGCATGTAATGGTACTTAAAGAGTGTCACAAGGTTCAATTTTGATTGTACAAATTAGGTCAATCCAAATGAAGAATTACTTTCATTCTTAATAATTTTGGGAAATTATAGTATGTTGGTTTGTAGAACCAATTCATTAAACATTAGAGGAAATCACAAATGCATAGAGAAAACTTACTACTAAAAATAGAAAGAAAGATTGTAAAGAATTTTGGATTATCCAACAAATGATCCTTATTCAATTTTTTTGAAGGTTGCTTCATGCCAAGTAGAGATGGGACACGCTTATGAATTTTTTTATTTTATTTTTTGTAAATTTCGTAAGACCTGTCTATTTTCTATTTTGTAAAGAGAAAGTTGCTATACAAATTTCATAGTTATTGGTAGCCTCAACCTGCCAGAAGGAAACCAAGTCTGTTGGCCACCTCAGAGAGTTATAAGCCAACCAAAATTGGTATTGTTTTTTCCTTCTACTGTCAGCTAATATCCCTTTTCTATGTCCATAAAAACTACAAATAAAACATAGGCTATACTTAATATATTCAAAAATCATACAAAACTAAATTTATCCAAGTGTTAACCATCTGAAGAATCTACATGTGCCGGGTCTTTTGCATTTGACCATGGCATCTCCACTTGTTGCATGTTTCGAAGTTGTTGTTCAATCCTTCCTATTTGGGAATTTTCTTTTATTTGCGCCTTGGTAATTTCCTGCATATATTGTTTAATCTACTGAAGCTCCAAAAGCATTGAAGGATTGACTTTATTTTCTGTCATGCTTGACATCGAATTTTCTAAAACACATTTAATTTTCCAATATGTCTTCACAGATTGTTGGAATAAAGAAACTCTTCCTCTGGTATTACCTGGGTCAGAGATAAAATCTATTCTTTCCTTTTATTCTTGAATATCATCATCATCATCATCACTATCCCTTTCCCAACCCTATATATTTTTACGAATATGCTTTGGAATCCCTGCTTCATAAGTATTTGCTATATTTTATATAGTCTATTAATGACTATTTCTTCCTCTTTTGCTTGGACCAGCTACCTGGGGTGGTTATAAATTCCTCGCTTTGACTTCTGTCATTCTATCCTGAATGCTACTGTTTGAACTTATGACTGACAGGGACCCTGTATATCGAACAATATAAATTATATAAAAGTTCGGATCAATAGTAAATTCCAAAATTTTCTGATTTACCCAAATAGTGGGGCATGGATTGTGTTTTTCAATAATTCAGATATTAAAATACTGTGCCTTCGCTTTGCCAAAATACTTCCTCTGTTGAATGAACAATATAATGGTTTTCTGGGTAGTAAATACTGTATTCGAAAAACGACTTGAATTTCGATTGACCCCAAGAAAATGAGAATTAAGATAGTGATAATTCCTAATTTGAAGGGGCTTCTCTTTACCCATTCAGGGGAAGGATTTATAACAACAAGAAAATGAAATGTAGTTGGATCTCCTTTTAAATTGAGGGTGAAAACTAAAGTGGCGAAACACAGAAAGGAATAAAGCATCTATATGACCTTCAATCTTTTGAATAAAAATACCAGGCTTAACCAAACCTTTCAGAACAAAGGAAACCACATTCCAGAGCACACCTTCAAAAATATTTGCGAAGCACAAATTTACCCTATACACCCAGACATGACTGAGGTGGTGGAAAAGCAACTTGAGAGAATTACCAAGGATCTGAATTTCCTAATCATAAAAAAAGCAGCAACTAAACCCATACCTTATGAAAATATTGAGATAAATATAGGGATGATAACCATGACTATGAAAAAAGGGTGCAATTTTGAAGTGAACCCCCTCTATCATTACATGAAAACCGTAAAAAAAAAAAAACAAACCAGAAACAACAACAGCTCTGCATGGCTGGTAATAAATTTTGTGTTCATTGACGGTAGAAGAACATGAAAACATAAGTTGAGACTAGAGTGATGAGAACCAGAACGTACCTAGAAAATCTCTGCCCCCTACGTTGAAACTCCTGCTCTTTCATATCTCCTGTCGCTGCTGTCGTCCAAGTCCCAGATTCTATTTGAATTAATGTTTTGAAAGAGAAAGTATAACTTTCCAATCTCCTACCCTGCGTCCAACGGCCCATCACGGTATTTGCCATGAATTTATGGTATGAACCTACTTTCATTGTGATGATAAGATAGGCACGTGCAAGGTTGATACCACCATGCAGAGTTTAATGTTACACTAAGTGGTCAGCTGACACACCCACCATGTGGCATCGTCATGCTGTCGTCTCCTGTTAGGTGGCACCCCGATTAGGGATCTTCGCTGCCACTTAAATCTATGTCTAGAATGAGTTGGAGAGAGTGCAATTCAATATCCATATTCTAGCCCTTGGCGTTTCATCCAAATGTCGCTCATTATTGCTACAGACCCAGTTTGATAAGTAATATGTTGCCTCATTACCTTTTCTGCAAACATGCATTGGTATGAGATACTGGATTACATTGATCAATAAACTTATTTCCTAAATGAGATTCAGCATTCTCCAGCTTTTACTTATCTTTTCCAAAGCTGAGCCTTCTTGTAATTTACGTAAAATTCTAGTGACCATAACCGAGTCTCCTTCTCCAATTAGTCGTTGATAATTTTCTCTTTTTTCTATCAACAACCCTTGTTTTACTGTTGTCAATTCTGCTTCATTATTAGTTTCATAACCGAAATCCAGAGCATAGACTCCACAAAATTCCCCAAGAGAATTTCTAAAAATCCCTCTTGCTCCTGCTTGTCCTAGATTTCCTTTTGATGCACCATCATAATTAATCTTAATAAAACCATTCTGTGGTACCTTCCACCTATCTTCTATACTTTGAGACAGAGGTTTATATTTCCAAAGGTTTCGATATAACATTTCAGATTTCAAATCTAAACTTGCAAGCATTTGAGTTTCTATACCTTCCGTTTTCCAATCATCCTCTGTCCAAGTTTCCACTAAAATTGTTTCTCTTATATTTGCAATCATCTTTTTCTATATTTGGTTAATTGTTTGTTCTTCTCCTATGAATATATGGTGGTTCCTTTCTTTCAATGTGCCCCATAAAATAAATCCAATAGATAACTTCCAGGCTCTATTCAACACTTCACATTTAAAACCTCATTTTCACCAATTATTAATAGTTTCATTTATATTTGTATTAGCTCTATCTTTTTGTCTGAAATTCCTTTCAATACTAATCCAGAGAAACTCCGTAGTTGGGCAAGTGTTGATAAGGTGTTCTATTGATTCATTTGTTGTTCTGAACATGTAACAAAAGGATGGTCCATACATTCCTCTCTTTTGCAGGTTGTCCCATGTAAGAATTCTTTGATGACTTAAGAGCCAAAGGAAATATTTGGAAAATGTTTTAATGCCCACATTTTCCTCCATATCGATCTTTCATTATTAATGATATTCTGAGACTTAGTATGATATCCCTCCTATATAGTGAAAACTCATTTACTTTGATAACCCCATCTTAGAATATTGCTTCCGACTGCATTGACAATTCTCCTTGTTTTCATTTCTTTTTCAAGGTTAATCCATTGTTGCATTTCTGGTGTTTCTAGCGAGTGGGTTTTCTCTTTCCATATTCTTCACTGGCTATTCTGATGTTGGCACCAATAATTTTTAATTAATCTGGAATTTGGAGTATTTGTGAACATGAATATTTCTCCTAAATCAAGCCTACTAATTAATTTTTCTCTTTGTTTCCATGAATCTTCCCAAAAGAGTCACATTCTGCCTTCTCTAACTTCCCAAAAGCTATGACGTTGAATTAAATTCCCGTTTATTGCTCCAAGAATTCAAATTGAAGATCCTTTCGATACTATATCAACTTTTATTTTACGTATTACGGATTGAGGCATCACGCTTATGAAAACTTATCAAGGCAGTAGCAAAGTAAAAGATTCAAAATCATATATGCACCCTTCAATAATTTTGAATCCTTCTATATAAAAATATCAGACTCTATACATGATTTTATGACACACTTCAAGGAAATTATTAATCATCTTCTATCTTAAGGAGAAGGCATTTCGAATAAAAAATTTGTTGAAAAAGTACACAAAAGTATTTGGAAAAAAATGTTATGGATGTATTACTTAAAGAGGGGTCTAAAAGTATATGGAAATTATTTTTGGAAAACGTATAGGGTTATTATTGAAACCTAAGGTAAGAATCAACAATATCTATGACACTTTGGAAAGTTTATTTAAGTGTGAGTCCTTCATTAGAAAAGGAGTCAATGAAATAGAAGCAAAGGAAAAGGAGGAAAATGTGACATAATGTTCTTCAAAACCACATAAAAAGAGTTGATTATCTAGTAAATGATCGATGAAACCCAATAGTTTTTTTTTTTAATCATGCAAGATGAAAAGGAAATTCCAAATGTTTGTTGCACACTTGGTTTGAAATATATAATATGAAAAGTGTTGATACTCAAACAAAAGTGGGTATCAATTCATATTTAAAGGTCCCACATATATCATTCTAGATAGGCAAAGTAGTAGAGGACTCATCGCTAAAAATGCAAATGACCAAACATTGAATGTTTCCATTAGTGTTGAGGAAACTTAATTAGTCATAGTCATACGTATAGAATTGTTGAAGTTTATCTTTGTCCAAGTTATGACATCTCATACATGGTATTTTTATTTTCAAAGAATTAGTCTTTTACAAAATAATTCTATGGTCAAATTTCTCCTTATGATAATTTTTCACGACAACCCTTGTGAGAATTGTGTCCTATCTAAAGACCATCAGGATAATTTTCTAGTAGGTGCTTTGTATGGAGCCAAAGAACCACCTGAAATAGTACACACAAATTTATATGGTCTGATGAAAAAATAGTTAGTAAGAGGTAGTATTTACTTCTTAATATTGATTCATAATTTTTTTTCGAGCAATATTGGTTCATTTTAAAAAAAAAGGATAAAATACTTTTCGTAAATTCAAATGATTGAAATCCATGGAAGAGATATGGAGTGGGAAGTGTTTTGATATTAGCTTAGTCAAAGTTATGAAATATTATATATGATAATTTTCCTTTTGAAAGTATTAGTCTTTCACAAAATAAATCTATGGTCAAAGGTCTCCCAATCACAATTGTTTAGGATAAATCTTGTGAGAATTGCATCCAAGCTAAAGACCATAAGGATACTTTTCTTGTAGGTGCTTTGTATACAACCAAAGAACCACTTGAGATAGTACACACAAATATCTATGGTATGATGCAAATATAGTTTTACGAGGTAGTTTTCACTTAGAATTTATTCATTATTTGTTTCAAGAACAATGGTACGATTTCTCATTTTTTTAAGATTTATTTTCTAAAAATTCAAATAATTTGAAGCCATGGACGAGAAATAGAGTGGTAAGTACAATAAGCCTCTCAAATTAGATGGAGGTTTATATATAAATTTTAGTGGATATTACATTCAATAATTTGTCACAATTGATCTATTAAAATAAACCTAAAGCATACAATATGAAGGGTTGATTCCTTCAGATTCTTGATTTTGTTATTTCTAAATTGTTGTTTATGTATGAAAAAGATAGAATATGGAAAAATAGAGAATAAGTGAAATAAAAACACACACCAATCACAATGAACACTAAGGTATGCTTTTGGAAATCCATTTTGGAGAAAGTGTACCAAGAATTTGAGGTTTATTTGATCTCTCTTGTCTAGAATGGAAATGGTGCACATACAAAGGAGAAGGAAATCTCTATGGATTTAAAAAAAAAACCCCTTTTTTATATTACCTCTCTATATAGTCTTAGCTATTCTTCTCTAATATACAACAAAAAGGAACTTGAATATAAAAGAGCCCATTTTCCTGCTAGTGGCTTGGTTATAACACATCCTAATAACCAACTAGGTGTTAAGTTTCACACATTTAACTATTAGCTAGAGTTACAAATTTTACTGTTATAGGGAATTCGTCATATTATCCACATGGCTAACCCATTTTATATTAGCAATAGGGCTAACATGGAATCCTCTAAAATAATGGTACAAAAAACATCAAGGTCAAATTTTGAGAGTCATAAATTTTGCATAAATACTCCTTTTTATGTCTTTCTTACTTTGTTGGAAAGGGATATGTGTATAGACTAAATATATGTGACCTAGTGGATGTGACAATTTTAGGACCCCAAAATATTCATTTAATTCCTTATAATTCCTGTGAATCCCCAATTTTACATATTGAGACCTACTCGTAAAAAGAGATTAGGAAGCTTATTCCTCTATTTTTTCCATTGCGATGGCATCAAGATGGATGAAAAATAATATAGTGATCTATTATAGATCAGATCTCTCCATTGTTAGAGCCTTTTTTTCCACAAAATATTTGGATATAAGAGGTGAGGAAAAAGTTCCTCTACCTTCTCCCTAGAGTACTATTTAGCTTTGTTTAGAACTTGTCCCTTCAACCATATCTAACAAAGTTCATGCTTACCATGTATTTTTATTCTATACTTAATCTACTAGATTATATCTTATATCAAATTTACCTAATCATATATTACTAGGACCTACATATTCTATTGACCCAACACTGAAGGATCAAAATATTTCATAATTTTTCATATTCTTCACTGAGTAAATGCACATGTATGTGGGTATACCAATATTTTAGTAATGTCGCTAAAATTTTTCAGTATCTTGAAAGGGCCATATTGTAGATCATTTATTTTCTTACTTAGATCCTATAGCCTCTCCTTGTTCATTTATAACCATAATTTCCCACTTTGAATGGCCTCTCTATCCTTTCAACAAATTTCTCTTCTCTTAATTTCTTTCCCACATATTTCTGAATACAGTTAAGGGATGGCATACACATTTTTTCTTATTATTGTGCTTGTTGGTATACAAAGTATACATTTTCTAATTAACTCGGCTAGATATTGTTACATCCTTGGCAAGTAGGTATACTAATGAAAATTACAAATTTTCTTCCCAACACCTAAATGCCCCGCAAATTTGGAGGTTTATGAATCTCTAATAAAATGAAATCATCCACATTTAGGAACCCCTAGCTTGCCTAACATGTAGAGTAACCCATTTTTTAGATGGTATTCAGTTGTGTTATCACTATTATCCACATGAATCTAGCACTCTAGTCATTGATGCACTCTATCAAAGCCCACTTCCTCTATATATGCCTCTTTTTGTGCCACATGGTTGAAGTGTTCCATGTGCATCAAAGTTCAGAAAGCTATATTTTTGTTGTGGGTGGACTTAAAGAATGTCAACCAACTTTTTTATGTTTCTCCTTTACTACTTGATCTCTAAATGGAACTATTATAAAAAACTCATCCAGTTGTAATTCCAAGTTTTCTATAACTGACTTTGGACTTGAAGGTACAATAGGCACTACTAACCTATATGGTTGAATGTCTCCTTTCCCATCAAATAGTATTTTCACTTTTTCACATATTGCACTAATGAGTAGAACTCCTTGTCATAGATACGGTAGTTTAGAATGTCCACATGAAACACTTCAAAAAGGTAGGATACAGGTCATCCTCCCTACATTAATACTAGACCCATACCATACACACTTGCATCCCTCTCCACTTCAAAGGGGTGTTGTAAGTTAAGTAATGTAAGAATTAGTGCATATCTTATTTTCTTCTTCAACTCTTGAAAGGCCTCCTATTGACCCTTACCCCATTGGAAATTCTTGCCACTGAAAACTATGGCATGGAGTATTGCTCCTCCTACTAAAGATGAGGGTATAAATTTTCTTAAGTATTTTTTTCCATACTAAATCTCCTAACATAAGAATAGTTTGCAAGTGTTTTAAAATTCATGATACCCCCCATATTGGTGAGATCTATATTAAGATCCCATCCACCAATCGCATAGCCTAAACACCCAAAAGACTGTTGTGTAAATTCCCATTTATTAATGTTTGCCAACATTTTGTTTTTCTTGATAGTCTCTAACACTTGCTTCAATTGCTAGATTTTCTACTCTATCTACAAACCATAACCCAATATATCATCGAAATAAATAATAGAAAAGGAATCTAAATAATGGAATATTACACCATTCATTAATTTCATGAATTTAGCTGGTGCATTACATAGATGAAATGGTATGACTAATCAATAATACAAAATTTGTATGGTTTTTAAGTAATCCTCCCAGGTATCTTCTTTCTTAAATTGAACCTGGTGAGACCTTGATTTTAAATACAACTTATTGAAGTACATTTCTCGCTACATATGGCCCCAAAAGATCATCCATGCTAGGAAGGGGCTTCTTATTCTTTAGCGTAATTTAATTTATTTCCCTTTAATAAATGGAAATTCATTATGTCCCATCCTACTTGGGCGTAATTATGATGGGTGACCCACATGGTGAGGTACTTAGCAAATAAAATCATGCTCCAATAGTTATTGTAACTACTTCTTACCTCATTATATTTTAGAACATATTTTGTGTGCAACTCGATGTTTGGTGATGAAGAATATGATAATAGTTAGATCTCATGCTTTGTTTCCCTCTTAAGAGGTGTCCCGTTAGGCTTGTGGAAAATTCCCTTGTATGGATATTAATTCTTATGGTATGTTATATGCTTACAATAATCAATTCAATGTATTATTAACCAAATAATAATTCCACTTCAGGTTCCAATAGAAATCCCAGTAAACCTCAATAGCAATCAATTATCATTAATTTAAGATAACCAATGACAATAATTGTAGATAGAACGTCATCAACAATGCATACAAATACAAGCCAAGACAATGAATAGAAATTTTTAGGCTAATTCCATGGAAAAACCCCAAAAGGGAGAAAACCCAATTGTTCCTTCTTATTGATAAATATCAAATGTTCAATAGAGAGAAAAAATTGAATTTAGTACATTATTCAAATTCAAAGTATTAACTTATCCAATAAAGTTGACCGGGAAATGATATGAAGCTCAATCTAATCGAATATAATCCTACTCAATAGTCTGCAATAAACACCAATCAATGTGTCATAACTTATCCACTCATATATGGTAAAATAATAGTTAACCAACCTCCAATTAATTCAGTCACTGTAGAAAGGAACTCGGCCTTAGTATCACATCAAAGGAAACCCAAATCAGAGATGAAAAACTAGTCAAAATTAGTTAACATTCTACGGCCAATATATGTAATTCCTTCGACGGTCAATGCCAATAAAAAAACCTAAATTAAAATGGTTGTTTTTCCTGTATATGAAGCCTCCCTAGACAGAGATATGCGAGAAAAATCGAATTCAAAATTTACTCACAAAGTGAAAGTCAACACTACCCAAAGTTGCAAACAATTTAGATTGTAAGCCATTTGTAATTTCGCCCTTCGTCTTCCTTTCATGTGGGAAGAAGCTCCTGTAAATTTTAGAGTTATGGAATCCAAGAAGAGATGAGAAAGGTGTGATGATGATATGCCAAAATGAGGAAGCCTTATGGTTTATTTATAGTGATCAGCGAGGGGTCAAGGGTCATGA
This sequence comes from Pinus albicaulis, assembly GCA_034641835.2. Classification (NCBI taxonomy): domain Eukaryota; kingdom Viridiplantae; phylum Streptophyta; class Pinopsida; order Pinales; family Pinaceae; genus Pinus; species Pinus albicaulis. The sequence continues at coordinate 1,467,620,576 of CM076575.1, forward strand.
AATTTCACAAATGGGGTTGACTTGTAGATGAAGATGAGTACAACTTTAAGAAAGGATATTTGTATGTATGAAAAAATTGTATATTTTAAGGTGAAAAAGAATGAAATAAAAAATAGTATAATGAATGATGAGCCATCAAGAGAGGGGCTTATAGGAAGTTGAATTTTCCACTAGTTCCACACTTTAATACTCCCTATCAACTAGGGGGCAATTCCACCTCACAACATCCATGAACTACTATGTCATCATGTCCGTCATGTACATTATTTGCTAATTTTCTTGTCTCTGATGAAGATCGATATCATAGACCAATAAGAAAGGATCTAGAGAGGTTGGGTCACATGACCCCACTACCCTCGCCAAGATGACAGAGGTAAGTCCTCATGTGGAAGGGGTAGAATCCATACCATGATTGATTCATTATGATTAATTTTTTGAAAATCTTGCATCTTAATAATATGGAATAAAATAGTACATGTAACATCTGTCGGTAGTATTATTTAACCCCAACCAACTTTTCACAAATCATTGTAAAAATTATAGGTACTTAACCAGAGTCCTAGACTACAAGGGTAGGATGTATGTTTGGGTATCGACAATGGAAGGTGAACCACTCACCCTGTTCTCATCTAGTTCCAAGAAGTACCCTAGGTCCCCATGAGCTCCCAGAGCTTAATGTCCAATGCAAGTCGTAACCCCATGGGAGGGTATTTACATGACTCCAAGTATCTATTCGAAGGATAAGAACTTTGTCTTGCCCAATCGCTTTTTGAAGATGTCGGCAACCTGGTCATCCAACCTAATGTGTTGAAGCCTTATTGCTCCTCGTTGTACGATATCCTAGATAAATTGGTGCCTAATATCATTATGTTTGGATTTATTGCATAAAAAGAGATTCTACGAAAGGTGAATCCCACTTTTATTATCGTAATAAATGATGGTAGTATACAACATGTGCTCAAATAACTCATTGGAGATATTCCTGAAAAAAATGGCTTCACAAGAAGCCATACTAGTTGCAATATATTCAGCTTCAAGAATGGTCATTACAACAAAATTTTGTTTCTAGCTCGTCCATGAAATTGAAGTGGACTCAAAAGATAAGAAACACCTAGATGTGATTTTCTATCCACCACATTACTAACTCAGTTTTCATCAGTATATCCATGTATTCTCATATCCCCAGAAATGTACCTCAATCCATCATTTATAGTACCATGAAGATATCTTAAAATATTATTTGCAACAACCCATTGTACCTGATGAGGCTGAAGCATAGATTGAATCTATTTATTAACAAAAGAACATATGTCTGGTTGTTGGTCTTTGAATTTGATACAATTCTCTTACCCTAGTTATTATTTTTATATTAGTTTTCGAAGACTTTTTATGTGCAAAATATGATAATTCACACAATATAGATCTTAGAAAGGAATCAATGGATTTTAATTATTTTATCTCTTTAATGAATTGATTTAGATTATGAAAGGAGTAGTTTACTTATGATTTGAACCGTTATTTGAACAGAGATATCTAATACTAAATTTTATTCCCTGGAATAGTTAAGGAAGTACATATTATGTTGATTTGTTCAATTTAATTATAACCATTTGAAAGAGATCCGCTTATATCCTCGAGAAATTAGTTGATGAAGAGATCTTGGACGTGTTATTTGAGGAAACGATGGAGATTTTTGTAATTTGAATAAAGCATCCTAAGAATCTATCACTTTGTATTTGAAAATAAACTCATTTTGTAATATAAAAATGAGGCATTGAACCTTAGTAGTAAGTTCAAGCTATAATCATTTTTATATATATTATAAATCTCTACATACATTCCTTCTAGCTTGCTATAATTTAGCAGATACTTTTGTTGTTCAATTTTAACTTATTGCATTGAGTTACCTATGAGGCAATGAATGCTAGCAATTTTTGACGTCATCGTTGAACTACTAATGTCCTTTATTGCATCATTAATTTTATATTCTACTTTTAAGTCATGTGATTCAATTATTCAGTTGTTTTCTAGAAATTCTTGAAGTTAATCAGATTCACTCTTAAAGTGTGTGTTTTGTAGCAGTTAAAGTTGGATATCATAGCATTAGATTTATTTCAATTTGTTCTTTCAAGTGTTATATTTCCTTGTCGATTCCTTGTGATTAATGTAGAAGTTTTTAATACTTATGATATGATATCATTTCTCACGAATTCATTTCTAGCTATAATGTTTTTCTTTTCTTACAAACACAATTTCCTAAGAAAATTTTTGTATTTCGTTGTATGTCTTCACTATTTTTGGTAGGAATCTTAAAGATTGTATTCCTCTAGTAGGTTTGTTTGGTTAAGCTTAAAGTAAAAAAGCCAAGAGTGAGTTATTTTTTTCAGTAAGTGCCAGTTTTTACTTTCATTCATATGTCTTTACTTTTCTTTAGTTTCATACAAGTTAAGTTATATTAGCACCATTTCTTGCAAAAAATGCGTGGATAGCCTTGAAATAAACAAAGGAAACCTCGAGTTGATGATTTAATATGTAGATTTCCATTGGTATTTTAGGATAAACAACTTGTCCCAAAATTTTGGTGTCTAAACTGGTGAGGTTGTCAAATAAGCGTTAGCTATATCTAGAAGGGTTGGGTATTAAATACATAAGGTACGAACCTGCGTACACACTAATTAAAAATATAGTGACAATACCTACCCTCAACCGATACATTTAGATCATTTAGTGTGTATGTTTATCTCATCCCCTACCTATTGGTGTAGTTTTGGGTGGTAGAAACACCTCTTTGGCTACACACTTTTAGGAATTTACAAGCATGGTGAATTTGGATTTCTACCCCCTCAACTTCTACAACATTTGATGTTACAACATCCATTGTTACAGTATCTTCTATTATAACATCCATCATAATGGTCACAGTTTCACTAGTTTCAATAGTAGCAGTTATTATAGCATCAAATTTTAGAGAATTTTCATCATTTTAAATACTAATGGGTGTTACAACATCAACTACTACCAAATTTTTAGCATATTTAACATTGACATGTTATGGAATCGATTGTTACAACATATGTTGTTACAAAATTTTCTTCTCAATATGTTATTACCTATGTTTGTGCTTATAAATTTGTTTTCTTGATCCCCCTAAGTGTTTGTGAAGTGTTGGGTGGTAGAAGCACCTCCTTGGTTGTCCACTTTCATGCTTTGACAAGCAATATGAAATTAATTTTTATTACAACATCTGCTACTGTGACATTTGTTATGGCATCTATTATTACAACATCTTCTTCTCACATTGTTGTTACCTATGTTTGTGCTTCTCAAATTTTTTTTTTTATCCCCCAAGTGGTGGTGTAATGTTGGGTGGCAGAATTACCTCTTTGGATTACCACTTTAAAGATTCCATAATCAATATGAAACGACTCTCTACCCCCTATATTGTTACAACATTCATTGTTACAATATCTATTGTTAAAACATCTACTGTAATTGTCATTGTTTTAGTAGTTTCAATAGTAGAAGTTGTTATAACATAAACATTTACACATTTTTTGCATTTTCAATGGTAATGGGTGTTACAACATCAGTGTTTCCAACATTTTTCAAGTGCAATTATTCCAGAGGTGATATGGGGTGGGTGACCTCCCAGGAAGTCGTAGTTACCTAGTGCAAGCCCCGAAAGTGATGATTTTCGTTATGTCATTCATTTCACTAGTTTCAATCCCACTTATTCACCCCTGTGAGCATCAATCGATGCAATGATTGCAAACTGGATTATTCAAAAATCCTAAGAAATTAGTCATGTACAACTACCTCTCATGGAAATGGTCATAGATGAATGAATTACGTAACGTAGTTGAATAATATAACGGATTATGGAAAACCCACGATACTTAAATACAAAGAGTGAAGGGAGATCTACTTGAATGGTTCATGAGGAAAAATACTTGCTAAGGTTTTGAAAATGATGTATCAAGCTAAGTGGGCTTGATTGTGGGGAAAACTCCACAGTTAAGTGCACTTGAGCCATAGGCGATTTGGGATGGGTGACCTCCCAAGAAGTCTTGGTTATCGGTTGCAAGCCCTGAAAGTGATGATTGATGCTATGTGATTCATTTCACTAGTTTCAATCCCAATTCTTCACCCCTGTGAGCATCACCCAATGCAATTAGTGCTAAGTGGAATATTCAGAAATCATGAGAAATTAGTCATTTACGACTACCTCTCATGGAAATAGTCATAGATGAATGACTAACTTAACATAGTTGAATCCAAAAAAATGATATCTAATATAATGCACTATGGAAACCCCCCCATACTTAAATTCAAAGAGTGAAGGGAGATATACTTGATTGGTTCATGAGGCACAATACTTGATAAGGTTTTGAAAATGGGGTAGCAAGCCAATTAAGCTTGATAGTGGGGAAAACTCCACAGTTAAGTGTGCTTGAGCCAGAGGCGATCTGGGATGGGTGACCTCCAAGGAAGTCCTAGTTACCAGGGGTAAGCCCTGAAACTGATGATTGAAACTATGTGATTCATTTCACTATTTTCAATCAAACTTATTCACCCCTTTCAGCATCACTCGATGCAATGAGTGCTAAGAGGACTATTCAAAAATCAGGGTGATGTAATGAGTGCTAAGTGGACTATTAAAAAATAATGAGAAATTATTCATTTATCACTACCTCTGATGGAAATGGTCACAGATGTATGACTTACTTAATGCAGTTGAATCCCAAAAAATTATATCTAATAGAATGGACTACGAAAAACCCTTCATACTTCAATTTTTTTACAACATCTATTGGTACAACATATTTGGTTACACCATATGTTTTCCAATTTGTTGTTACCTATGTTTGTGCTTCTCAATTTTCTTTCTTGATCCCTCAACTATCAGTGAAGTGTTTTGTGGCAGAAGCACCTCTTTGGCTACCCACTTTCAAGCTCTAAAAATAAATATTAAATGGATTGTTGTCACATCATTCGTTGTTATAACATTTGTTATTACATCATAGAGTTGTAGCCTATTTGAAATTTTATTATCGTATGTGCACTTTGATATGATGCAATATGATTATTGTTTCATTTAATATGTTTTAATCTTATATAATATTGCAAAGAAATTAATTATTGCATTAAGTAAATAATAAATTTTCCTCCTATTTTTTTTTTATTTAGAACAATGATATTCGAAAAGATTTGAATGATATTCATCACATAGATCCAGATCATGTTGGGTCTAATGCTAAGATGGAAGATGTTCCTCATGGTGACACATATGTAGATGATAACTAGGTGGATGCCAAAAAGATGATTATGATAATGATCATGATCATGATCACGATGGTGATGATGATTATGAGGCAGTGGTTGGTAGCATCTACTGACATTCATGATCATATAAACTACATCATTGATCATTTTTTATATATCATTATGATTCTGATTTTCATGGTTACAATCATATGTATAATATTCATCACATAGATCCAGATCACATTGGGTCTAATGCTGAGATGGAAGATGTTGGTCATGGTGACACATATATAGATGATAACTAGGTGCATGCCAAAAAGATGATTATGATAATGATCATGATCATGATGGTGATGATGATCATGAGGTAGTTGTTCGTAGTAGCTAGTGATATTCATGATCATATAAACTACATCATTTATCATTTTTTATATGTCATTGTGTACCATATTATTGAGTTGTATATTATATCATTTGGACATCACATATAATATTGAATTTTATCATTTTGTCTCAAATAATTCATCATTTTTATTTTTATCATTTGTACATGATGTATCATTTTGACTTATGTCAACTGTTGGACATGCATCATTTTCACATGTGATTTATCTACCAATATATGTGAATTACAATTTTTTTAGTGATATATGATGATGACATTGTTAGTATCGATTCTTCAATTTTTATATGTTGAAAACGGTTGATGATCTGGATGCAAATTTATTACGTATGATGGTTTTGACTTATTGTTCATAATGGATGTTGTCAAATTGACTTAAGATGTAGATATTTAACTCACTTATTTTAATTATACATGATGATTATGTTACAATAATTATATTGTTATTTTATATGTACTAGATGTTTTAGAGTCTATTTTTATGGAGATTTAATAGGTACAATAATGTTAATTTTTTATGGGTGTTTGTTTCCCTAAAATATACCTATAAATGTTATCTTATAAAATATTTCAAATGAATCCATATGTTGTATAATCATATAACTTATTTAAGAGGCATGATATATTGAACTAATTAAATTTAAATAAAACATATTATTTTAATTGTATGTAAAACAATAGTCATTTTTTAAAGAAAAGAAAGAAGAACCAATGGAATCTAAATTGGAAGCGACACTAGAAGAAACATGGGAAGAAAAAGTGGAAGCTAAATCAGAAACCAAACTCGACGTAAATCTTGGCGCTAAACCTAATGCTATTCTTGACGCTTGGAAGAAAAAAAAAGAAACAATCGAAGCCAAATTGGAAGTGAAATTTGAAGCCTCATTAGGAGAAAAAGTGGAAGAAAAATTGGAAGCCACACATGAAGTAAAAATAGAAGAAAAATTGGAAGACACACTGTAAGAAAAATTGGAAGCCACAGTAGAAGCAAAATTGGAAGAAAAACAAGAAGAAAAATTAGACATTAAACTAGAAGCCAAACGAGGAGCCAAATTCGAAGCTAATCCTGATGCTATTTCCAGCGGTAAACTGGTGTTATTCCCGACTCTACTCCGGACTCTATTTCCTACATTATTCCTAGTACTATTTAAGAGGTTATTTCCAGGACAACTCCAAGTAAGATTTTGGGCACTATTTCTGGTATTATTTAAAATGTTATTTCGGGTGAAATTTAAGACACCAAATATGGCGATATGATAAGCATACACTGTTGCACCCATTTTTGCGATGGGAAAGTTTTTCAATTTCTGATATACTATACATACTATTTTCATGTTCTATTGTGGTGTTGTCAATGCCACAATTCAGATCGATATTAGATTCTTCAACATAAAGTTATGCAAAATACCCTATCATGACTAGCTTATGGATTGGTTAAGTAGAGTGAATTTGTATAGGATTCCACATTTCACTCTTTTATCCTTAGGATCTTAAATTTCTATCTGTAAAAACTACATTTTGTGCCATTTATTCCTACAAATCTTCCTTCCAGAGTTTCTCTTCTTCACCTAGGTAGGGTTTTCCGTTAAAAAAATCTTTATTCCAATTATTCCAATTTTCTGTTACTGCTTAAAAACATTAGCCATGGATTTCTTGTTCTTTTAAAATTTGTTTAACCAGAGAAACCCTACTTGAAACTCATTCAAAAAAAATTTGATTCAAAATCTTTCTATAAAATAAGAATTACCTGACTTTATTAGCCTCCACAGTGATCAAGTTTTTATGCTAGGAGTTGTCATCTTTCTCGGCCCCGGGGTTCAAATCTAGTGGTGGCTTCTTTCCACACAACGCGACTCATTCTTTCCTGCAAACTTCAAACAAGTTGTGCCAAGTAGGCTCTCCTTGACGGGTTGCTCTTAACCTTTCGGTACCTCCACGAGTGGCTTTATGAAGGCAAGTCTCGATGGCTTTCTTTTCACATACGGGCTTCAAATAAAAAAATATAGTGGCAAGAAAAAAAATTGTGGTGCGCTCTTTATAGAGCGGCTGACTCGTCCTCTCTTTATCTTGACCTTTCTTGACAGAGACTTCCTCCTGCAATGCGGCTTCATGGCATCTTGACTAAATACCTCCCTTGAATACCACCAACTTGTGGCTCGATCTGTAGACTCGGCAGTCAGCCTATTTCTTTCTTAGCAAGGGGCAGTCTACTTGATGGTGGCAGAGATTCCCACATGGCGGTTCTTTCCAGTGGCTCAAACTATTCTACCGACATAGATATTCATTTATGGCGTTGCAGGCTCCTTGACAGATTATATAAACAAAAACATCAACTCTGCAGACTTCAACGTCGATTGGCTCGAGTTCTCTCCAGTGGCTAGCTTGTCGATTGCCTTCCAAAAAAAAATTGTGCTCACTACAGAGAAAGCTCCCTCCAGTCAGGCTCTCTAAGGAAAATTCTCTTTGTAGGCACGGGGCACGGATAGAGGATTCCTCAATTCCCTTTTGACCTCAAGCTTTCAGGTTCTTTGAAGTTCTCAGGCTCTCGTACCACTTGTTGGTCTCAAGAGTTTATTATACAAAGAAGAAATATATAAACGAAATTGAATTAGAAATTGAATCACACGTAAACACACGATTTACCTAGTAAAAATTTGACAGTATGTCAAGGAAATCTTCACGATTCAAGAGATTAGAAACCTTTATTAATCAAGAATAATTCTCTATTGACTACAACCTTTTTAGGAAATCACAATAAATATGAATACTCCGTTACATAACTTCTTCTCCTTATTAATATCGTTACAAGATCGTGAAAATAATAGTTACCCATAATTACATCATTTGTTGTAAGTTTTCAACAATAACCTTTTCATATAGTCTTTGAGTTCAAATTTGCTGGACCTGCTCCCCTTGGGGATAATTTCAAAAAACAAAATGGTAGAAATAAATTATATATATATATATTAAACTAGAAAATATAATAATTATATATTTTAATTTAAATTTACAAAATCTATTCATATATATATATATTAAAATATTTATGTTAAAATTAGTAATTATTATGTAAATTAAAGAGTTAATATCCATAAATATTTTAGAATATTTTTGGTGGTATACACAAACAAGTATGAGATTTATTACTAAAGCAGTTATGTTTTCTTTCTTTTTAGTTAAATTTATTAATTAAGAAAAATATCATATAAATAAGTGCCATATGAAACCAGATATGCTTTTTTGGGTATGCCGTATTGACTAATCATGATATTGACTCATGATATAAAGTCCATAATAAAATAGGGCTAATAAAATATTGCATTTATATATATATATATATATATATATATGTAATGTTTTCATATTTCTTTAGGATAGGTTGTGTGATTAAGATGTCGGAATTAAATTAATATTAATATAATAAATTATTATTATTATTATTTTAATATTAGAAAATTAAGATGTATGATTAGGTTAGATTTTTATGGGCCTTTGGTTAACTTGGTCAAAGTCCTTGTAGGTCTATAACCTCTCGGTGTTGAGGAATTTCAATGTTTTGATTTTTCTCTTGGGATTCAAGTGTCTCTGTCTCGCCATGCATTCCCATTTCTATTAGAATAATGCTTCCAATTCCACCTCCCTGAGGAGGGAGAACATAGATGACTATTTCTTTACTATTTGCTAGGATGTCACACCCGATAGTGTGGGTCCTTTTCACATTTGTTTGTATACCACCCTAGATCCATCTAACTCTGGATCTATCATGCGTCGAGAGGGATCAAATCTCTCGAGGTGCAAACCTATTTTTTGAGTGCAAAACTTGAGGAAAGGTTTGCACCTCGAGAGATTTGATCCCTCTCGGCGCATGAAATCCAAAGTTAGATGGATCTAGGCTGGTTCCAGTCGGAGGCATGAATGTCACATTTTTCAGATTATTAAAATTTTTGTATATTTTTTAGATGTAAGATGGATCTAGGCCGGTTCAGTTGTGTGCTGCCAAGGAAAATCTATCAAATATATGATTAATTTTATCTGTAATATGTAAATATATCAAATATTAATATAATCATTTTAAATATGCTAAATATTTCTTAGATTAACTTGGTCATTTTAATTTTAAATTTTGTTAGTTACCTCTGTTCGTTGAGATGATAATTATTGTTAATAACTATAATGATGAAAAATGATGAAATATTTTTTTTAAATGCAAAGTGACAATAATAGTGTTGAAAGATAGAAAATGTGAATAATAAGAACGTACTCATGTTACAATCAATCTCAAACTATTTTCTTCTACCATTCTTATTTCCTCCCTTCTTAATTTTGTTATCTTTTCAGATCGATTATATGAAAAAAAAAATTAATCGTAAACCATTTAAATCTTTAACTCGATTTGTTGTAGTAAACATGATACCTTGTCTCTCTTGCTCTCCAATATTAATAGCTTAAATTACTATAACACAAAGATCAATCTACATTGTTAATAACTTTTTGTGCTTACACTAAAATCAATGTGACATGAGAATCTACACTCCCTAAGATGGATTCTAGGATTGATCATCTACATTGAAATTAAGTCATCTAGTGCAAGTAATCAAATATAATTATAAATCGACATCTAAATTGAAATCAACACATTCAGTGCAAGCAATCAAATTGTATTAGAAATCACCACCTACACTGAAATCAATGCGTCTAGTGCAAGTAATCAAATATCATTAGAAATAAATATCTACACTAAAATCAATGCATCTAGTGAAAATAATCAAATAGGATTAGAAATCACCATCCCCACTTATATCAATCCATCTAGTGCGAGAAATATTCCTCCCTCTCTCCACCCTCCATCCATATCTATATCCCCCTCCATCTATTCTTTTTTGTCTCTCTATCTCACCCCCATAAACACACACGCTCTCGTACTCCATATATATCAATCTCTTTTTCAATCACCCCCTCTCCCCATCTCTCTCTTCTTCCCTCTCTTCACCTTCCATCTATATCTCTATCTTCCCCTTCTCTCCCTCTCCCCCATTAATATCTCTCTTTCCTCCTTTTTTCCTCTCTCCCTCTCTCTCCATCTTCCTTATCACTCTCTCTCTCTTTCTCTCTATAGAAACCAACATCTACACTGAAATCAATGCATTTACTCAAATAAATCAAATAGGATTAGAAATCGCCATCTACACTGAAATCAATGCATTTAGTGCAAACAATCAAATATGATTAGAAATCATCTACATTGAAACCAATTCACCTAGTGCAAGTAATCAAATATAATTATAAATCGACATCTAAATTGAAATCAACAAATTCAGTGCAAGCAAACAAATTGTATTAGAAATCAGCACCTACACTGAAATCAATGCATCTAGTGGAAGTAATCAAATATCATTAGAAATAAATATCTACACTAAAATCGATGAATATAGTGCAAATAATCAAATAGGATTATAAATCACCATCTCCACTTATATCAATCCATCTAGTGTGAGAAATATTCTTCCCTCTCTCCACCCTCCATCCATATCTATATGCCCCTCCATCTCTTCTTTTCTGTCTCTCTATCTCACCCCCATAAACACACACACTCTCGTAATCCATATATATCAATCTCTTTGTCAATCCCCTCCTCTCCCCATATCTCTCTTCTTCCCTCTCTTCACCTTCCACCTATATCTCTATCTTCCCCCTCTCTCCCTCTCTTTCCATCTTCCTTATCACTCACTGACTCTCTCTCTCTCTCCACCTTTCTCTCTCTATTTCTTTCTTCTTACCTCTCTCCCCCTCCGCCTCCAAGTCCATCTCTCTTTCCCTCCCTCTCCACTCTCTCACATCCTCTCTCTTCCTTCCTCTCTTTCCCTCTCTCCACTCTCTCACATCCTCTCTCTTCCTTCCTCTCTCCCTTATTTCCTACATCTCTCCCCCTCCAACTCCATCTCTCTTATCTATCCCTCTCTCCTCTTCTCTCTCAAGTCATCTCCCTCATCCTACCTCTCTCTATCTCTCCCTTAAATCCCTCTCTCTTCCATGATCTCTCTCTCTCTCTCTCCAATACTCTCTCTTCCCCCATCACTCTCCTCCTCTCTTTCATCCTTCCTCTCTCTCCCTTTCTCTCCCACCTCTCTCTCTCTCTTTTCCCTCCAATCCTCTCTCTTCCCCCATATCTCTCTCTCTCTCTCATCCTCTCTCTTCCCCCATCCCTTTCTTTCTCTCTCTCTCTTTCCACCCCTCTCTCTCTCCAACTACATTACTATATCCCTCCCTCTCTCCTTCTCACTTCTTCTCTCCCCCCTTCTTTCCATACATCTTACTTTGTCTCTTTATCTCACCCCTAAACATACACACTCTCTCTCCATCTCTCCCTTGTCACACTCTCTCTCTGTTTCTTCTTAGTTATGTAAACTAATGAACATAAATATTCCTAAGTATAAAGCAGATTATGGAGTAAATATGAAAAGAGGTTTTATTTACTTACCATACCTCTAGTTTATTTATATTTATATTTATTTACCATACCCCTTTTCTTTACTATGGTGTTTGGCCCATAGGCTTGTTATATAATTAGATTTTTATTTATAATCCTATTTGATATATTGTTATTTATTTACCTTACCTCTTTATGCCTCTTTTATATTTATTTATTTACCATACCTCTTTATATCTACTTTATATTTATTTATTTATTTATCATACTTGTCTATACCTCTTTTATATTTATTTATTTACCCATGGTATTTGGCCCATGGTATCAATATTAATTTGTCCCATGGTATTCGTCCCATAGACTTCATCTAAATAAAACCTCTTTTTAAAGTTTTTTTAAATATAAAAAGGTTTATGGAACAAATAAAAAAGAATTTTTATTTATTTACCATACATCTAGTTTATATATTTATTTATTTATTTACCATAGCTCTGGAGTAAGTATAAATTCGTTTTACAAATATTTAATTAAAAGAAATATTAAAAATTTTTGGATTTTGATTGTTTGTGTTGAATTAACTCTTTTCCTTTGATTTAGGAAATGGTATTGACTTTAGTAAAGAGTAAATATGTTTAAAATTTTACTTAATTTGGAAATTCAATGTGGTAATTTTTTTTGTTAAAAGTAAATTTATGATCCATTCAAATTCATGTATATAATTTACTATCCATTCAAATTATATAAATAATACATAATTGTATTAGAAATTGATATATGTTAAAATTTTGATCCTATGTTGAAATGTTGTAAATTAAACGAATAGTGAATTAGCAAACCATTATTCAGTTTCTTAGTCAGCTAAAAATTGTATGTTCCAGGGGTGACCTGTATGAAGTGAAACAAATTGAGCCTTTGAGGTTCCCTTTTTGAGAGATATCCATTTTGTAGGAATACTATCCTCCTTGTCTGGCATGAATAGACGGCTGCATTGAATGGTACTATCATCTTTCTTCTTACTATTCTCCTTCTTGTCTGCCAGACGGAAAGCTAAATCTCGCATTACGTCATGTTGAGAAAAAGAGATCCCAGATGCACAACCATAATCTGAGATGGCTTCACTCCTAATTATTACATATCAAAACCAAAACAATAATGGTGAACATATTCATTCATCTGATCGCATCCTAGTTTGTGTTTCTAACTCTTTTGGAAATCACGTATTAAATAAACTCAAGCGGCCTTACCTTCCTAATTTCTTTGATTAAAAATTCATTCTCCAAGAAAGAATGCGAAAAACACACAAATTTATGATGAAAACATATATGTAAAGACGGCGAAGCAAATGTAAATAATTTCCATACCCTGGTGCGCTAATGAGATTTAGGAGATTTTTTTGTGCAAGTTCTAACCAGACCACAAAAGCATCATCCCATTCCATGCCACGTACATACACCCATATGTCCAATAGTGCTTCTACGCTAAATTTTTTTCCTTTAGGAAATGCCCCCAAGTCCAAAAAGCACTGTTTTGAGTCGCGATCGAGGGCACCTGTACTAGTTTCCAAGCGATTAAGAAGATTTTCTGTGTGATAGGATGATATAGGTTTTGCCTTTGAGAGTTTCTTCTTAGCACTTCTTCAAAATGGCCAGGGTTTCTCACGCAAACAACTTCCAATCACCGTGAGAGCAAGAGGTAAACCGCCACACGCTTCTGCAACCTACAAATATAATACTATTTAAACCTTATGCTATTGTTTTAAATAAATCCATAATAGCATACAACTATGCTGGAGTTATATTACGCACAAATGCTTTTCAATTCGTGATAACATACTTACGATATTAATAACTATCTAACTCCATGATATTATATGCTTTTCGATTCGTGATACTTCGGATCCGATCCGATTGTTATTTTTTATTTTAATTTGAAATTTAAGCCGACATTGAGGACGTGACATACCTGACATCGGGGTCATATG